>JAJOZX010001181.1:135000-170000 GCA_023014485.1 Bathynomus jamesi
ATTGCTCACTCTATTTCCTTTTGAGTGAATTTAAAAGTATTATTAAAAAAAATTTATGGTTAAGTGAAATTCCTTAATTGGTTTAAAAACATATTCACTAACTATCTGCATCAGTCTCACTTATTTTTTAAGTGAAAAGAAGCAATTTAAGTTCATTACATTAAAAAAAAAAAAAATCATTAATTTCACGCGCGTGACCTTTCGACCGTTTATGAAAGAATTCGTAAACACCGCAAAAAAGCGTTCCGAAATCCTCATTATTTATTTCCATTAAACCTATATATATACAGTACAGGGTGAATCAAAAGTAGCGCCCGATTTCTGTTTTTTTCGGCTGTCAGATTCTTTCTGGGAAGTCATGTTGTTAATAATTGTCTTACAGATTATTAATTTTCTTAGTTTATTTATTTTTGTTTTTGTTTTGCAGGTTATTGCTGAGAGTTTGGAAAGTTACTGAATTTGCACCAAATTGAACCATGAATTACCTTTCAATGAATCAACGCATTGCGGCCGTGAAACATTACTACAAATGTAATGAACAACCAACGATGGCGGCACGCCGTTTGGCACAGGAATTCGATATCAACCCACCCCAGGGAAGAAACATACGATTGATTGTCGAGAAATTTGAAGCAACAGGGTCGGTAGCCACTGCAAAGAAGTCCGGTCGTCCGAAAACGGCAACGAATGTAGCTAAGGCTGAAGAAGCCATCAGGAGACTGGAACAAAGTCCGCAAAAGTCAACTCGCCGTTTATCTGCAGAGTTGGAAGTGAGCCAATCAAGTGTTATCCGTATCCTTCACCAGAAAAAAATGGAAACCTTACATTCCACGCTTACTGCATGCCCTTCATGATGGAGATGACGACCGCCGTCTTCAATTTTGCGAAGAGTTCTTAGCTAAACTTGACGAAGAGGACACAATGCTAGACAACATCTGGTGGTCAGATGAGGCATGTTTTAAGCTTAACGGCACAATTAACAGACACAATTGTGTCTACTGGGCTGCGGAGAACCCAAGAGTGACAGTTGAGAAGGAGGTAAATTTACCTGGCGTGACAGTTTGGGCAGCCATATCTCCATTAGGGATAATTGGACCCTTTTTCTTTGAGGGATCTGTCACTGCAGAAATTTACCTGGATATGCTGCAAACCTTCTTTTGGCCCAGGGTACAAGATCAGGACTGTTATTTCCAGCAAGATGGAGCTCCACCTCATTATGGACGTCATGTTCGTCAGTGGCTTGATGAAAACTTTCCCGGAAAGTGGATCGGCCGCCGCGGTCCGATCGAGTGGCCGGCACGCTCCCCAGAGCTCCCCAGACCTTACACCTCCAGATTTCTTTCTTTGGGGGCTCATGAAAGACCTTGTTTATCGTGAAAAGCCTCGTACCATTCAGGAATTGAAGGCTCAAATCACTGCAAAGTTTGAGGAAATTGATATCGAACTCTGCAGGCGTGTGTGCCACTTGTGCCTGCTCGGCTGCAATTGTGCATCGATCACGAGGGAGGGCACTTTGAAAATTGCAAGTAAAACAGCTTGGTACAGTTCCGTAATAATTTTCCCCCGAATAAATGGTTAGATAAACATGTCATTCATTTATTTCTACCTTCTTGTACACTGTAATACAAATGGCAAACAAACAATCAACTGACAGAAATCGGGCGCTACTTTTGACTCACCCTGTATATATATATATATATATATATATATATATATATATATATATATATATATATATATATATAATATACAGGGTGTCCCATAAGTCCGGTCTCATTGTAAAATTTATCTTAAATTAAATTTACAAAAGTAATGCATTAGAACTAAAGCAAATGTTGAAATTGATGTCTTGTTTTGGGCCTTTTTTTTGGTTGCAGGTAGAATAACACGCACTGGCTAATATGGAAGTGAGTTATACTCCATTGCGTGTTATTCTACCTGCAACAAAAAAAAAAGAAGGTTCCAAAACAAGACATCAATTTGAATATCTGTTTTAGTTTTAATATATTACTTTGGTAAATTTAATTTAACCCTTTAACGCCGGAATTATTTGTAGGGCTAAGTTATGAATGCGTGTATTTGAAACGTTATCAATATGTAGCGGTCGTCTTTTTAGGGTTAAAATAAATTTTACTGTGAAACCGGACTTATGGAACACCTTGTATGTATATATGGTGTGTATATATATACTGTATATATATATATATATATATATATATATATATATATATATATATATATATATATAATCTCTCTCTCTCTCTCTCTCTCTCCTGTAAATTTTTTCTTTCATTCTATTCACTTCGTCAATGAATAGAGCCACAATAGTGCCTATTGTTACGCCAGAATGAACCTAACAAATAGATTTTAAGCTAGGCACTTAGATCGACTAAACTTACTTAGATAAACTTTAGAAACTTAAGTGAGACTCCAATGTATAGAAATTACGTATGAATAGTGAATGTACGAATGAATACCATTCAGAGTAACCTCTCTGTATAAGGGAAACATTAGTTTATACACACGCATAAACAATTTATACGTATATGACTTGCTCTTTCATAAACTTAAAGCAGAAGGTGGTAAAAGGGAATGGAAAGGAGAAAAAGAATAGAGAGAAAAGAGTAAAGATAGATAGATAGAGAGAGAGAGAGAGAGAGAGAGAGAGAGAGAGAGAGAGAGAGAGAGAGAGAGAGAGTTCCCACCAGTTTGAGTGATTAAGTTTTCTTTAATGTTTAAATGAAAGTACCCACAGAATTGAAAGTTTATGTAATGTTTTGTAAATTTTTACTTTCAAATTGAAGGTGGCTGTTCACCCCCCCCCCCCAAAGTGATTTAACGTCACTCCGTATGAACAGCTATGTGGGTCATATAACCTAAGGACTTCACGTTTCATGTGGAATCTGAATCTGATATATATATATATATATATATATATATATATATATATATATATATATATATATATAATACATTTTAACTGCAAACAACACACAGTATAATTAATGTAAAGAACGACGCTTGTGTAGAAGAACGTTCCGCACAAAATGAGAGAGGAGGAACGAACAAATGAAAAATGAGGTGTATATATATGTACGACATGCGAAGGTGCCCCATCAAGGTATTGGTTTCTGCTCGTATGTAGGAGAATTACGACTTCTGATTAATCGAGGCCCATGGTGTATAGTGGATAGCATATCTGACCGGCAATCGGAAGATCCCGGGTTCGATTCCCGGGTGGTTACCTCATTTTCATTTGTTCGTTCTCCCTCCTCATCTTGTGCGGAACGTCTTCTACACAAGCGTCGTTCTTTACATTAATTATACTGTGTGTTGTTTGCAGTTAAAATGTATATATATGTACGGCATGCGAAGGTGCCCCCTCAGGGCATTGGTTTCTGCTCGTATGTAGGAGAATTACGACTTCTGATTAATCGAGGCCCATGGTGTAGTGGATAGCATATCTGACCGGCAATCGGAAGATCCCGGGTTCGATTCCCGGGTGGTTACCTCATTTTTCATTTGTTCGTTCTCCCTCCTCATCTTGTACGGAACGTTCTTCTACACAAGCGTCGTTCTTTACATATATATATATATATATAATATATATATTATCTGGAAGCAGAGAACTGTCACCCACGCAACTACTACATCAACACATAATCCACCGTCGCTTAACTTCGCTAAACTTAAGGAAAGTGCCGTTGATAGTCATTATAAATAAATTCTATAATTTTATTAAATCAAATTTACATTTGCAAAGATCAACCTGGAAAATGAAACGATCAAGAAAGGAAAAAAAGTGTAACAATAACATATGGATCACTTGTTAGCGAACAACAATTTCTCGAAGGCCGATAAACTGCATACGCTGAGGGTAGAATTCTTATTTCTCTTTATTCAATGGGTTTTTTTTTTATGAAGGAAGGAGGGCTCAAGGACGAATGCCCGCCAAAAACACCCCCACCCATATCGAAAGAGAAGAAGAGAAGAACAAAAAGTTTTACTCGTAATCCATTTTTTTTTTTTTTTTAATTTTAAAATGATTGTGTATTGCGTAAGATGCATTTTTGAGTAGTGAGGAATAGAGAGAGAAACGTGTGTTTGAGAGCATGCTGGACCGCTCACAAGGTAGATGAGACAAAAAAAGATCAACTAAAGAGGACAGTGACGGGAGAAACTGGAGTTCCAGCACTTCCTGTCTCCTGCCTAACGTCGTCCCCCCAACTCCCGAAGGAGTACTTCTCTGGTCTATTGGTGTCTACAATCTCCTCCTTACGCGATCATGTACTGTATAATGACAGAATAAAGCTTTGAAGAGGAATAATAAATGTATACTCAAGGCAATATTCTTATATAAAGAATAATGACAAACATCATCATATAGAAAACAATCCTTCTTTTCGATCTTTTCCTTTATAGCACCCCCAATTTCTTCTCTTCAGTTAGTAACAATTTTGACACGGGTATCATCGCGACTTAACCTAACCAATCGTCAAGGGCGTACAGTTGACCTAACCGGGCATTCAGTTAACCTAACCGGGTATTCAATTAATCTAATCGGGGATTCAATTAATCCCAAAAGTATCCCGCCCTACAACTCTAAAATGAGACGTTAATGTAAAAATTAATAAACTAGTTACGTTAACTGAATGCCCGGTTGCTAAATTAAAAGAACAAATTGGGGATGCTGTAAAGGAAAATATCCCTTCTTTTTTCCGACATTTGCAATTATCTTCTTTTCTTAGGAGATATTTTTTTTTAACATTTTAACTTCATTCTTATCTCTTACGAAATATAAAACCATAGTGCAAGGTTAACAACTTATTGGTTACCCTGTTCAGAGTTTACTGAATTATGTAATTGCCTTTATAAATCAGGATACCTTATATGATTCGTCAACAAAAGATATATACTCGTGTGTGTGTGTGTGTGTGTGTGTGTGTGTATATATATATATATATATATACAGGGTGTGTGAAAACTTTCTGTAATGGGGGATAGGCAACACCAAGACAAACCCTTTTCGTCTATAAGTGTATGTCCGCTGACGTCACCATTCGGCGCGAGAGGGCGCCGCTGCAATTGGCTAAAAGGTGAAGTGGGCTAGACTCGCGCTTGCCGCGGGCATTCTTAAATCGGACGTAGTACGCGTAACATGGAGCGCTTCACGACTGCTGAGATGGCTGACATGCATATGGTGTATGGGGCTGCCAATGGAAACGGAAGAGCTGCTGTGAGGTTGTACCGACAGCGCTTCCCAAACAGACGTGTGCCAAACCACCAAACATTTGCGCATTTGCATCGGCGACTGCGAGAAACTGGAACATTCCATGCAAACATGCATGACACTGGTCGGGAGAGAAACGTGCGCACTCTTGACATGGAAGAAGAAATCCTACGGCGATTTGAGGACAATCCAAGCGCAAGCACGCGAGGTGTTGCACGTATCCTCGGTGTGAACCACGACCTGGTCTGGAGAGTGTTGCACGAGCAGCAGTTACATCCGTTTCATCGTCAGAGAGTCCAGGCATTACAACCTCGGGATTACCCTCTTCGTGTGGAATTCGCACGCTGGTTTCTGCAGCAGACAGCGGTGCAGCCTAATTTTCCGGCTTATGTGCTGTTCTCAGATGAGGCCTGTTTCACACGTGAGGGTGTGTTTAACATGCACAATTCTCACGTGTGGGCGCACGCAAATCCACATGCTACACGGGTTTGTAATGCCTGGACTCTCTGACGATGAAACGGATGTAACTGCTGCTCGTGCAACACTCTCCAGACCAGGTCGTGGTTCACACCGAGGATACGTGCAACACCTCGCGTGCTTGCGCTTGGATTGTCCTCAAATCGCCGTAGGATTTCTTCTTCCATGTCAGGAGTGCGCACGTTTCTCTCCCGACCAGTGTCATGCATGTTTGCATGGAATGTTCCAGTTTCTCGCAGTCGCCGATGCAAATGCGCAAACGTTTGGTGGTTTGGCACACGTCTGTTTGGGAAGCGCTGTCGGTACAACCTCACAGCAGCTCTTCCGTTTCCATTGGCAGCCCCATACACCATATGCATGTCAGCCATCTCAGCAGTCGTGAAGCGCTCCATGTTACGCGTACTACGTCCGATTTAAGAATGCCCGCGGCAAGCGCGAGTCTAGCCCACTTCACCTTTTAGCCAATTGCAGCGGCGCCCTCTCGCGCCGAATGGTGACGTCAGCGGACATACACTTATAGACGAAAAGGGTTTGTCTTGGTGTTGCCTATCCCCCATTACAATTTGTACAGAAAGTTTTCAAACACCCTGTGTGTGTGTGTGTGTGTATATATATATATATATAATATATATATATATATATATATATATATATTATATATATATATATATATTATAATTGGGTGTTAAATTAAACACTTCTGCAGTTGATCCCAGTTTATTTCCATTCTCAAACAAGAGCTGTAGAATCAATTCGAATTCCAGAATGAATAAAAATCTTCAATTCCAATTCCAGTTCCATTACCGGCGAGAATAAATTAAATGCTCTTCCGATTCTTTTGTCACCTTAAAAAAACTATAACTTGAATTTAAACCCGAAACCGAAACGGAAGCCGAAAGCGAACAAAACTAAAAGAACTAATCAGGATCAATTATTTTTTATTGATTTTAATATTTTGGGGCATTAAAAGTACCTAAAAATTAATTATCGTTTAAAATTATTTCAGA
Organism: Bathynomus jamesi; assembly: GCA_023014485.1. Taxonomy (NCBI): domain Eukaryota; kingdom Metazoa; phylum Arthropoda; class Malacostraca; order Isopoda; family Cirolanidae; genus Bathynomus; species Bathynomus jamesi. The sequence continues at coordinate 141,715 of JAJOZX010001181.1, forward strand.
TAAATTTTCTTTATCAGAAACAACAAAAACTTGAAAAAAATTTAACAAAAATTTGAACTTTCTGTCTATTCTACGAGGTATCCCTTTGCTCCTCCTCCTTATCCCTTTTACCCCCTTTACCCTCGCCCTGTTCTAGTAGGAAGAGGTTCAGGGGGTGAAGGAACTTATGGAAAACCCCGTATTTTTAAAGAGTCCTATATAGGAATAATAATTGTCAATGAAGAGGGCCAGAAACTGGAACACTGACCACTGAGCTATGGGTCGCCGCCGATATTGGCTTCATAACTCTTCTATAGCCGCTCTTCGAAGCGGAAAAGCTTTTCTCACAGATTTAAAGCTTTTTGGTTAAATAGTACTTTATGGTTAATTTTATGGTATACCATTAATTTTAGAATAAAATTACTGAAAGTAAATTAGGACCAACTTTTTAAATTTAGCTGAATTAACTTCTTTTGCTTTCTAGAAGTTTTTCTTTCTTTTGGTATCAAAGCTTCTTTTCAAATGATAGAATAACTTCTTTCAATGATACGTAACTTCTTTAGATAGAAGAAATAGTCTTAAAAAATTCTATTTTCCAAAATCACTCATAAAAGAAGATATTTCTATTTAGAGAAAGTTGCAACTAGTCTTTTCTTTAATGTGTGAAGAGATAATTCCGATTAGATGCAATTCGGGATCATTCTAATCCAAATCTCCAACGTAAAGTATGACCAAACAATTTATCTGCACTTTGGCTCCCAAGGAATGATTATAATTTTTATAAGTATAGGTTTTGCTAAAGCACCCTGTTAACATGTGAAAATAAATGATAGTAATGTAGCCATCAGTTCTCTATCAAAACAACCCTAAAAATGTTTTAAAAATCAAGATTATATATATATTTATGTGTTCCTTGTCCGAATTATATCTTAGTGTAAAATTTCGCTACACATTAAAAATGGTCATACTATCGGATTCTGACTGCGATGCCAATTCAAATCTTTAAAAATAAGAGGGTAAACTTTAATTTTGATTCAAAGTTTTGAGTCCAGAATCATAGAATCATAGTCATGGAATGCTTTGCTTTAAGTTTTGTATAACAAACAATATGTATAGCGTTTTATATATATATATATATATATATATATATATATATATATATATATATATATATATATATATTGATATTGATATTAGGTTTAAAATGAAAGGTGAAGTAATTGAGGAAGTACAAGAGTTTAAGTATTTGGGTCAAACTATTACCAGCTCATTGAGTGATGACTCAGATATAAAATAACAATCTCGAAGCCTTTGCGCTAAAGCGAATATGACTATAAGGAATTTTCGGTTCTGTACAAGTGACGCTAAAGACACTCTCTTTCGTACTTTCTGCAGTAATATTTACGGACAGCAACTCTGGGTGAACTATAAAAAAGGTTCTGGCAGAACCCTAAATTTGCTGTACAACAGGTCTTTTAGACTCTTGCATAAATTACCCCGAGATGCTCAGTTTCGCAAATGTTTGCTACCCACAATGTCCCGATCTTCCCGAAGGTAACAAGACGTGCTCAATACAGTCTAATGGAAAGAATTAAAAAATCAACCAACCCGATTATTTATCCAAGCTATCCATGAGTCCTGCCGTTTATCCTGCCGTTTAAGCTATGGAATTCTTGGTACGAAAACGTATGTCTGTGCTCCACTTAACTTCGACATTACTGTACTATTTCTAATCAACTGTATATATTTCTATCCTTAGTATGTGAACTGTCATTGTATTAATAATATTTGTCATATGGACTATAGTCTGCCAATAAACCTTTTCACTTTCATTTTCATTTTCATATATGCGTGAATATACAGCCATGTTTCGATTAAATTCTCGTTTTTAGTATCTTCATTTCATATAACAACCATCGTTCTAATTTATTTCAACAGTTAATTCATGAAGTTAGTAATAAGAATTTATAAAACTTAAGGACTGTGTACGTATAATGAAATGCACACATAAATTAGTATAAAACTTGCTAAATTAAACAAATATTTAACCCTTTAACTGACACATACACACAGACACACACACACACACACACACACACACACACACACACACACACAAATATATATATATATATATATATATATATACACACTGTATATGATAGTGGCGCTCAAAAGTATTCGTACAAAAAAATATTTCAGTTATATTTGTCTTTATCTTTTGTACCATGCATAGGATAGTTATGAAAAGTTTACCATTCGTATGGAAAAATTTAACAAGTAAAAAAATTAGTTTAACTCCAACGTATAATGTAAAACATCAAAGAATTTGAGGAAAATAAAAAAGTTAAAGTGCAAAAGTTTTTGTACATTTATTTACAAAATTGTCTAATATAAGGTTGTAACATATTCTGCTCGATTTTTTAGTTCATTCAGAACAAAAATTAAAGGACTTATAAGGACAAATTTGCTCGAACTTTTAGTTTATTCACAACAAAAATTAAATGACATAATGACAAATTAATCATCAATATAATTCCCTTCTTTTTCTATAACCTCCTCCCACCTGTAGAAAGTTTTTTTATGCCACGTTCGAAGAAATCCCTTGGTTTCGAGTTAAAAAAAGCGATCACTTTATTTACGATAGCTTCCCTCGATTGCAACTTTTGTCCATCTTGATGGTGTTGCAGACTTCTGAATAAATGGTAGTCTGAAGGTGCAATGTCCGGAGAATAAGATGGATGAGGCTTTTTTTCCCAACCAAATGCCTCCAATTGGGCAGTGGTAATTTGAGCAGTGTGAGGGCGCGCGTTATCCTGGTGGAATAGAACACTAGGGTGTGTCAATTTTAGGGAGCAAAGTGAAATCTCTAGCTACTTATATTTGAAGTTGAAGTTTACCAAAAATCAGCAATTTTTGCAAGTATTTTTTTTATTGTATATAACTACATTTTACATACATCAGCCGCGTAGGAACCGGGGTGGCCGCATGGGACATGGCCCCGGCAATAAAAATATTGGGGGAGCCAAGATATGTTTTGGCCCCCCCAATAATATCAATGACATCCAATAATATTAACTTGCAAAAGTATTACAAATAATGGAAAAATAATTAATTTCAAACCTTTATGCTTCATTTAATAAAATTTTAAATTTAATATATATGATTAGTTAATTTCACTAGTTGTTCTGGCAACTTTAAATGTAAAATCTGAAGCGTCTATCGGCTCATCAACATTGGTGTCTTTGTGGATATGTGTGTGTCTGAATGGTTCATCTGGTAATTATGTAAGTTTGTGTTGTTTTAGATTATAAATTACACTGTGTAACACTGATTCTGTTTATATAGAATTTTTTATGTTTTTATATACATTTGTGGGCGCTGAGTCCAAATCTGGCCTTGGTTTGTGTGTATCATCAACGGTTTCAGAGATAATCCACTTTTTATGTTTTACCAGTATAATGTTATTATGGGGGCAGCAATATCAGAATAATCAGGAGTTGTTGAGAACAATCCGGATGTTCGTTGACAGTTTCTTGCTCTAGAAATTGCCCGAAACTTCCACTGTGCTATATAAAGAAGAGCGCAGAGTCTGAGAAGTCAGTAAGTGTGAGCACACAAAGAAAGCAGGTTGTTTGTCTGATGGTTACCAGCACTGAGGTACTGTGTTTCTGTGCTTCTCTGTGCTGACAATTTGAGTGTTATCGATCCTTTTTTATTGCGAACATTATTTCGGTCTTGTGAATACATCTTTTTTCTGGAATCTGTAATCTGTTGCAGATTTAATAACTCTTCTCTCTATATCTGCAGGTTATGATTAATGTAGTACAGTTTGGTAAAGAGAATGGCAACTAGAGCTTGTAAACACTCGCCGGATATATTCTGCAAGCAAGTATCGCACAAGATTGTGAAAGGCACCAAGTTCTGGATCGCGTATCGGCTCTATTTTGGTATGCCTATGGGTGACCAAGATAAGCCCTGGGCATCCCATGTGATCTGTGGAAGTTGCTGCTCCACACTTGAAGGGTGGCTGCGGGGAGTACGCAAGGCAATGCCCTTTGCGGTACCCAGAATATGGAGAGAACCAAAGAGCCACCACGACGATTGCTACTACTGCATGGTAGATGTTTCTAAGTACAGGAAAGTTAAAGACGGCAGACTCTTCAGTATCCAAGCATAGCGTCGTCCATAGCTCCTGTACCACATGGCGAAGGCCTTCCAATACCACGTCCACAAGAACAGGTATCTATCCATTACTTTACCTTCTGTATTTACACACTGTGGGTCATTATGTGTCGATTTTTCTTAGTGCTGATGCTCCTTACTATTAAGGAGGTAATTGTCATTAGTGTTTACGTTTTATTAAAATTATCATTCGAGCATAAAATAGATTATTGTTCGAGAACGAAAAAGCAACTGAAAAATATTTTGTTTCTTTGCTTTGCAGGTTGAAAATGAGGATGCAGCTAGCTCATCTGAGATATCGGCTGGTGAGGACAGTCATGATGAAGAATATACAGTAACTTTCAGTACAAACCCTCAATTTCCAAATCAGAGGGAATTGGACGACTTAATTAGAGATTTGGGTCTGACGAAATCAGGGTCTGAGCTTCTGACCTCCAGACTCAAAGAGTGGAATTTGCTTGAAGAAGACTGCAAGAGCACTGTATACCGAAAGCGGCATGAAGAGTTTGCAAGGTTCTACGATGTCAATGGCTCTCTCTGTTATTGCAGCAAGGTTAATGGTCTATTCACAGCTATTGGGTTAACACATACCCTCAGAGTGGCGCCTGTTTATTGACAGTTCAACTCGGAGTTTAAAAGCTGTTCTATTCCACAATGGGAACAAATATCCATCTATACCAGTTGCACATTCTGTTCAAATGAAAAAGGACTATGAAAATGTCAAACAACTGCTCACTCAAATCAGGTATGAACAATATAACTGGGACGTGTGTGGTGATTTCAAAATGATTGGTTTCCTGTTATGTTTACAAGGAGGGTTTACTAAATATTCATGTTTTCTTTGCCTGTGGGATAGCAGGGTTTCAGCTGAGCACTATAAAACAGTTCAGTGGCCTCCACGTGAAGGACTGCAACCAGGAAAGTACAATGTACTCGGAACCTCTTGTGAAGCCTGACATAGTTCTGCTACCACCTCTCCATATTAAGTTGGGTCTAATTAAGCAGTTTGTAACTGCGTTAGATTTTGGAGGGGAAGTTTTCCAACAGATTCGGGTCATGTTCCCTAAACTCTCTGAGGCCAAAGTCAAGGCTGGCATCTTTTTAGGACCACAAGTCAAGGCGCTGTTGAATTCAAAGAACCTTGAAGCCAAGATGACTCCGATCGAAAAAGAGGCTTGGTGTGCTTTCCGTGATGTGGTTCGTGGGTTTTTAGGCAACCATAAAGCACCAAACTATAAGGAGCTAGTGTCAAACTTGATTAAGTGCTATGGCAAAATGGGATGCCATATGTCTTTAAAATTACACTGTCTGCATTCACATCTAGACTTTTTTCGTGATAACCTGGGCGATATGAGTGAAGAACATGGCGAAAGATTCCATCAAGATATTCAAACGATGGAGAAAAGGCACCAGGGCCATTGGGATGCTTCCATGATGGGAGACTATGTATGGTCGCTGATCAGAAAGGATAATGTTCATACACGGAAATCACGTTCTTCAGTGCATTTTTAAGGAACGCACACTGCATAACGAGGCTTGTTATTCTCTTATCGGTTCTCCTCATGATATATATTATATCCTTTGCACTATTTTGGGTTTGTCAAACAATTTGGCTCAATAAACTTTAATTTCCAATAGTGTTTTTATTTTCAGAAAATATTTATGTTAGCCTTCTTTATATACTTTGCCATATGAAAAGTGTGATAACCTATATTTTTGAAACGGTTGATGATAGAGCAAAACCAATATCATTTTTAGAATCAGCACCCCGAAATCATTAAGAAACGACAGAAAAATCACAATAAACAGAAAATTTTTCAAATTTTGTTACCCAGTGTTATCAATTTGAGCTATTTATATAGGTCTTTAAAAAATTCTCCTTGTCGTAAATTGTAAGAAATAACAACACTATGCTATTTTAGTGCTGTTGGTACATTAAAAATCATTCATCCATTTTAGATATTTCAAGCTGAACTCAAGATGTATCATGAAAAGCGAAAGAAAATAGAAAAACAACAAACTACATTGTTGAACTGTTCAACTAACCCACTTTTTGTTTAACTTTACCTACTTTTTTACTTTGCACGTCTGTAACTCTCTTTTCTTGCATGTTTGTAGTTTGCATGGTATGACTGTGAGTTAAGACTGTGTTTGCATGGTTTGTAAGCGTTCTTATTTTACTTCTTTTCATCTTTCACCCCTCTCCTATTCTCTCCGACTATTTTTCTGACTTGTCGGCAGTGGCCGGCGGATGATGATGGTGAGTCTTTTTTCTCTTTTTCTGAATGAAAGTTAACCCACGAATGATAGGTGTTGCTCCTTACTTAACCCCTTATTCTCTTCTCTTCTCTTAACCCCCTACTCTTTCCTTTCTCTCGGGCTAACCTTAGAGTGGATCTTAGGGTCTTTGTTAGCCTTAGCTTCTGTAGATCTGTAGAAAGAAGAAGCAGGGTCAGTAAGTTCAATATTAGCATACAATATAGGCAATCATTAGCATATCTCCAAAATGTAATATTCTAAAAAAATAAATTCTATAACAGATAACGTTGATGTAGCAACGGATTCGTCAACTTCTGAATTGTCTTCAGCGAATAGACATTTGCAAACTCACAATTCAGAAACTCCTCAAGATGATTCTGATTCACAGCTCATCTCAAATGTAAGTATTAGATTTTTTTTATTTAACGTAAATACTGACCACAACACTAAAAACAGAAAACGAAAAAAACTAATTTGTAAAAAGAAGAGAATCTATAAAGAGAGTAATAGAAAAACCAAAAACTGACCTTAGTAAAAGTATAACTAAAACAAAATTTGAAACAAGACATCAACAAAACGCAAAGAAGAAGAAAATAAGTAAAAGAGTGTAATTATGACACTGCAAATCTATAACTATGACATCGCTGAAATCACATTTTGCTTTTCTATATTTACTTTTCAGATGACAGAAGACACTTGCAATGCAGATTGCTGCATGCAAATGTGCAAGCCATTACAACCCACTTCAGAATCTATCATCAATGGTACAACAAGATTTTTTTCCTCTCGACGACGTACATTTTTACCTTCATGGCTACATTTTTACCTTCATGGCTGCATTTTTACCTTCATGGCTGCATCTCTGCACAACTTCAAAAAAGTATTCTGTTTTTATTGCAAATATAATGAAGATCACAAATTGACTAGATTGTCATCTAAGTCTGAGACAGCATTCAGCAAAACCGGCTACTGTAATTGGATGATGTGCTCGACACTATAAGCGGAGAATTAAACAGAAGATTTCAGCAGGATAATGTCTATGACTTGGTCAACATCGAAAACGTCTTGCTGTCTGCAGCTAACGGAAAAGAGCACAAAGTTCGTGACTCTGTTGTACAATTGTATCAAAAAGATATCGACTTCGAGAAATTATCCGTTCAACTTCCAATGCTGCATGATATTCTCGATTGGTCGACTATTAAGGAGGTAATTGTCATTAGTGTTTACGTTTTATTAAAATTATCATTCGAGCATAAAATAGATTATTGTTCGAGAACGAAAAAGCAACTGAAAAATATTTACCTGTAAAGAAAATGAAACAACACATGGGGAAACATAGCCCAAAAATTGAATTGAAATTTGATTTTTTAATTCAAGCAAAAGTGCAACGAGGAAAATGAAACCACTAATGGGAATTTTTATTTTTTCAGGTAACTAGTCTTCAGACACTGTGCAATGCTCTGGATTCCCAACATGTTTGCCAGAGGATGTTGAGCGAAGTGGACAAACTGTTACGATTGTTCCTAACAGTTCCAGTAACGACAGCATTTGTCGAGAGAACATTCTCAGTACTACGACGCATCAAGAGTTATATGAGGACTACTATGACACAAAAGCGCTTAAATCATTGCATGATGCTCAATATTTACAAGAAAAAAAACGACGAATTATCCCTGAACAACATTGCATTGGAATTTGCCAGTCGGAACGAAAGAAGAAGGAATTATTTTGGGTCGTTTACTGTTTAATAAACGCTATTTTAGCGTGTAGTATGTTGTACATAGCGTGTAGTACGTGAACATGATAAAAAGTGCATGACAAATGCATCTTCCCTAGATTGTTCGTGCAATTTCTGATTATAAGTATTCTACAATTTAAGTATAGCAGATATTTTGTGTATATAGGTATGAATATAGATTTTTTCAATTAATTTCCTTGATTTTTAATATGGTTGAATATAGTCCAAATAAGTTTAAATATTGGTGTATTCAATGTACAACAATTATCCATACCGTCACTTCTTGGCCCACCCAATGTAAAATATGTTCCTACGCCCCTGTAACATTACGTACAATTAAAGACATTTTGATTGTATTTCAATATTAAAACTTAGAAATATAGATAGGTTTCTTGAACTTTGCCAAGAATGCCATGTCTGCCTTGCTCTTGTTCCTGGACATGAGCTCCCTACTGGCCACCTGGACACAGATGTAGGCCTCCCTCCTCTCTTGTGAGTAAACATGTTGTGCTACTTCAGTTGTCATCCTTACACACCTCTCTATTGAATGTGTGTGTGAGGGCCACGCAGGAACTTCCACTGGTCTATCCAGAAACTCCTTAATTGCAGCAGTGGTGAAGGAGCAGGTCAGAGGAGGCTCAGTCACGCTAGAGTTCCAGTCAATAAGCTCCGAGAGTTTGGTGGCATCTGGGTTGATGTCAGGAGTCTTCCTGGGTCTGACACTGCACTCTCCTACCTATGTGTCCTCATCTCCTTCACCTCTGATTTCCAGTATCCTCTTCACTACCTCCCTCCTCTCCTCCTCCACCTCACTGCACAGCATGGCCTGGAGCACAGCCTCAGAGCGTGCATACCAGGCTGATCTCTTCACTGTAGGCATCACTATTCCTATCACCTCCTTCTTCTGACTTCTGAGCAGCTCCAGCTGGTACAGTACATGCCTGGGACCCTGCACCCAGCTGTGATTTAACTTGATGTTGAACCAGTTTGGCATGTAGACTCCCACTATGAATCCCACAATTATCCTCACATTCTTCAGGTTCCTACCCTTCAGCCCATGTTTGGAAATTCACAATCTGCAGAACCTTAGAGCCGTGGTGACCCACCTACTGTGACAGACTGGCCCAATCTCCAGGAGAGCTAGACTCTGAGGTACCTCTCCCGATCTGATGGCAGTGATGATTCTGTAGCCATATGATTGGTCTGTGCTGAGGTCCTTTAGTACCTCCTGACTGAGATGGGGTAGAGGAGGACCAACAGTGATCCTCGTGAAGTTTGGGTTGATCTCTAGCTCAGTGGCAGTGTCTAACATCTTCCCTAGGGGCCCAGACCACTTGTTGTTGCTGAATGTCTTGCTATCCAGTGCAGTCACCAGGTGTCTGAGACTCAGCTCCCCCAGGCGCGGATCCAGGGGGGGGGTCGAGGGGGTCCGGACCCCCCCCTGCTCACGGTGACCAACGATTTTTCGATTGCGTTTGTTTGCTCCTATATATGAAAAATAAGACCTGAAGACTTAAAATGGCTTAAGGTACATGTATCCCGGTTGCCACAAAATTAATTTCCTTAAAAAGAATAAAGAAAAAAAAATTATGTCCGATCCTGAGACATTTCAGACCTGGCCTGGGTGTGTGAACAAGCAGGATTTTGATAACGGGAATATACTTCAAATCCATCTAAAGCTATCTTCAAATATGAAAATTTCCTACCGATGGGGGTACACCCCCCTCGGGCACCCCCCCTGGCGCTCGCTTCAAACGCGCGTCCTCGGCCTTCGGCCGAGGACATATCAGTAACGAGCCCCACCAAGACTGGACCCCCCCCTGCTTAAATTCCTGGATCCGCCCCTGTCCCCAGTGTGCAAGTCACAGACAATCCACACCAACTTCGTCCTAAGCTTGGCCTCCACATAATGCATTACTCCTCCCTCCCAGCCAGTATTCAGATTAGTACTGTCACCTCTTATGGCCAAAAGGGTCTGGTCTGCTCCTCTCTCTCTTAGCCAGTTCACCAGATGATCAGCAATGACCTCAGCATGACTTCTCTCCTCTGCAGCTTCCTCTGGTACAAAATGCCACAAATATTTCCCACCTGGTTCATTGCACACTGTGTAGTGTTCTTCCTTAATGAGGCCAGGAAACTGCCTGTCACTGCCCTCAGTTTCTATCATCACTTTGGTGTCATCTCTTTTCCCATCAAAGAAGATACAGGTGATGCCATTTTCCCCAATCTCTTCATCAAACTTCTTGACCAGCTCCTTAGTCAGTCTCTCCTGAGCCCTCCTCACCTTGTTGTGGTCAATCACCAGTGCTGTGTCAAACTCTGTGATAAGATCAGCATCAATCCAGGCAGCAGTGGCAATCTCTGCACTCTCTCTCAGCCCAGTGTGATGTCTGAAGCTAGCCAGAGCTATGTTGGTGATATCTTCAGTGTTGTATTTCTTCTTCTTAGCCACAGGCAAGGAAGAAGTTGTCGCAGCCTCTGGTATGAAGTCTTCGTCCTCCTCTCTCCTCCCTGCCTCCTCCAGTATATCTCCAGTCTCCTCTAACTCTATCTCCAGCAGTGACTCCTCCCTCAACTCCTCTTCTTTCTTGGCTGACTCCTCTGCCTTCCTCCTCTCTTCTCCTCGGCCTTCCTTCTCTGCTCCTGTCTCTGCAGCACTGCTTCCTGTCTCCTGGTCTCAGGGTGATCAGCTAGACCCATCTGGTGTGCCCCCACACTTCCCACCTTTTCTCTCTGACCTTTAATGAAGGCAAGCTCCTGCACTGGTATCTTCTGCTCGCTCCTGCAGCTGCAGTCAATGTGAACCTCACTGTTGCAGAAAGGGTTGCACCCAAGCTCACTGCAGCTCCTGATCACACAGTGACAGGTCAGGATGTCCACCAATTTGTCCAGTTTCATCATGAACCTATCTTTGACCTCTAGCTTCACATTGCCAATGGATACCTTCACTGCCTCATCCCACAGTGCCTTCACTTTAGCTCTGATCCTGACCTCAGTGTTGATTACAGGTCCTGTGAATAGAGCGTTGGCCTTTCTCCACTGAGCCAGTAGCCCTAGAACAATGCCTTTGTTAATCAGGTCATTAACTGGGTAATTCCTCCTGTCTTCCTCACTCATCTCTCTCCTCAACAAACCATGCCTCAGCAGATCTCTGGCTGTGGGCAGCTCAGCAGGGGGAAGTTCCCTCCCAGTCCCCACCAAATGACTTAGGTGACAACTTGATTTGCTTCGGGTTCTGATTTCTTTCTGACTCATCCTGTGGACCTGTGAACAAAAGAAATGTCATTGAAATTTGGATAGGCCTACTGATTATGATTACATACAATTAAGTTAATTGAAATTCTTAATATCTTCCTATAAGCTCAGATAAAAGGTTGTGTTGTTATAGGTAAAAGACTTAATTATTCAAGACAATTTCATATATCTATCATATCAAAATGTACAGAAAGTTTGGGTCACACATAACATTTCGAATAATTTGAATTACACAATATTTACATTACGAAATAATCAAAATTGTCAAAAAGGAGGGAAAACACATGCATTCACAATCAAAACTCCAGCATTTGTGACTATGTGAAACTTAGAAACCATACTGCACATCAAAAATAACCAAAGTTGACCACACATGTCAATGGCACATTGATACAGTCATATTTAGGTTATATTTCAAACCTTTATGGTCAAATATAAGTAGGTAAATGGCTTTTTTAAACAACACTAAAGATATTTCTAAGTTTGCTAGATAATATGACATCATTTGAGCATTAGTAGTTTTTGAATTGTTGACTTTACTAAATTTGACACACCCTAATAGAACACCTCTGCGATTAATTAATGCAGGACGTTTTTCTTGTAATGCCATCTTCAGTCGTTGGAGTTGATGGCAGTAGACTTCAGCTGTGATTGTTTGGTTATCTGGCAGAAGCTCAAAATGAATAATTCCTTGCATATCCCACCAAACGCATAGCAAAATTTTCTTTGGATGGGGTCCATTCCTTGGCTGAGGTTCAGGCTTTGTTTCACTGCTAAGCCACTGATGTCGACGCTTAATAGTGTTATAGAGGACCCATTTTTCATTCCCAGTGACGATCCGATTCAAAAACGGTGCCTGCAGTTGCCGAGAATGCAGTGATGTGCAAATATCGATTCGATGTTGAAGATTCGCTTGTGACAAATCATGCGGAACTTTTCCTAACAGCTTCAAATGACGATGAATGGTCATATGGCTAACGCCGAGTTACAGGCCAAGTTCTCTTACAGTTACCGTTGGGTTTTCATCCACTGTTGCTTTCAGCAACTCTTCATCTAATTCATTTGGTCGTCCTGTTCGTTGATAATCTTTCAGATTGAAGTCTCCATTTCTGAACTTCTCAAACCATCTCTTACACATCCATTCGGTCACATCATCATTTCCATAAACTCTTTGAATGTTTTTTGCGGATTCACTAGCGTTAGATCCTTTATGGAACTCATACAGCATTACATGTCGAATATGCTCTTTCGTGGGCTCCATGTTTTTTCAATTACTGTAATACCGTAGAGGTGGCGTTGTAACTATATGAAAAACACCAGAGAAAATATTCATTAGCCTAATCCTACACTAGCCTAAGCCTACACTAGCCTAAGTCATTCTGTATCGTGATAAAACCTGTGCGAACCTGTCGCCGCGTATATTTTGCAAAATTTCTAAAACTATTTCACATTATCTTGAGGTTATTCTACAGGGTGTCCCGTAAGTCTGGACCCATAGGGAAAAATAATAAAATTACAAAATAGTCCAAAAATTTATTTTATATATATATAATTTTTTTTATTATTATTTTTTTATTTTTTATTATGATCTTACTCCGCTGGAGTTTTATTTGTGGGGCCACTTGAAAGCCAAAGTGTACGAGGTCAAAGTTCAGAACATTTTCCACCTTAAAGCACGCATTGTGGAGGCGTGTCAAGAAATTTCTGCGACTGTGATTCAGAAAGTGCTGTCGCAGTGGAGATTGCGTCTTCAACTATGTGTGCGACACAACGGCGGACACTTTGAACAGATTATGTAATAAATTTTTGGACTATTTTGTAATTTTATTATTTTTCCCTATGGGTCCAGACTTACGGGACACCCTGTATTATATCTATCGCCCGTTTTCTAATCGAGCAGAATTTATGTTACAACCTGATACTTTGTGTTTCCACCTTATGCTTGAAGAATTTAAAATTTTTATCAGTAGTTGGCTGTTTATTGATTACAGATTGTTGGCAATTCTGAATTCTAGAATTTTCTCTGTGAAACTTCATGGAAGATGGATGACTGTACAACACTGCATTCGAGGAAAAAAACATCCTTCCTACGGTTAAACATGGTGGTGGCAGTTTGGCTCTTTGGGAATGTTTTAGTGATTCTGGTCCAGGAAAGTCTGTTGTCATTAATGGAATCTTCATTTCGAAGAAATATTAGGAAATTTTAGAAGAAAATTTATTGCCTTCAGTTCGGGACTTGCGAATGGGTTGCAAATGAGTACCGCAACAAGATAATGATCCAAAACATAAAAGTAAGAGCACCATGAAATGACTTCAAGAAAAGAATTTCAAGCTTCTAGAGTGGCCGAGTCAAAGCCCAGATCTCAATTTAATTATGAATTTATGGTTTATTTGAAAAAAGATGTCCGCATGAGAAACACTTCGAATCTGAATGAATTGTAACAATTTTCTTTCCGAAAATGGGCTACCATTTCCGGGTCTTTTCCGTTTGGGGGCTAGCAATGAATTTTAATGAAAATCGGTATACAAATGTAGTTTTGGTCACTGATTTCAAAAATAACTTTCTTTGTTTTTGGGGAAAATAAAAAATAACAAACATGTTAGAGCACTTTAAATAGTTAATATGTGTTTTAACTAGCTTAAACTAGTTACAGAGGATTGTGTTAAATTTAGCCAGAGTCACAAACTGCTACTGTTTATGAAAAATGCTCTAAGTGTGAGAAAGTGTGTTCCTTTGATAAAAATACCCAGTTCTTTCGTTGCCGAAAGCGTCGGTGAAACGGTAAAAAGTGCAACTTTACGAAGGGTACATTTTTTGAAGGATCCCGGTAGATCTGAAAAAGTAGCAGAAAAAAATCAAGAATTAATGCCCAATTAGGTCAATTGAATGCCCGGTTAGGTCAATTGAATGCCAGGTTAGGTCAATTGAATGCCCGTTAAGTCAACTGTACGCCCTTGACGATTGGTTAGGTTAAGTCATGATATTTTCGTTAAAAACACATTAATTATTTAAAGTGCTCTCACATGTTGTTTTTCATTTCTCCAAAAAAAGAAAGTTATTTTTTAAATCAGTGACCAAAACTACATTAGTATACCGATTTTCATTAAAATTCGCTGCTAGCCCCCAAACGGAAAAGATCCCCATTTCCACCGAGAGATGTCGAAACTTTGTAGAAAAATACCCAAAACGAATCATTGAAGTCATTCAAGCAAAAGATGGAGACACAAAGTATTAAATAATTTTGTAAATAAATGTACGAAAACTTTTGCATTCTAATTTTTTTTACTTTCCTCAAATTCTTTGATGTTTTATTATATGTTGGAGTTAAACTAATTTTTTTATTTGTTAAATTTTTCCAAACGAAGGTTAAACTTTTCATAACTATCTTTATGCATGGTACAAAAGATAAGGACAAATATAACTGAAATATTTCCCTGTACGAATACTTATGAGCGCCACTATATATATATATATATATATATATATATATATAAAATTATTGTTCCACGTAAAGTAAATCCATAAACTAATTAAAAGTTAAAACGCAATATAGCGGAACGCGCGTATTCTATCAATAAACGGCAATAGAGCTGAAAATATCAATAAGAAATAAGCTATCTATCTATCTATCTATCTATCTATCATATATTGTACTTAAAATAAATGCATTCAACAAACGAGTAACTAACTCTTTATGTTTCCTTTCTTCACATTTATTATCATCATCCTTCTATTACAATTCATGCATTTGCTCGCCTCAGATGTTCAAGGAGAAAGCGGGAATTATTTCTTTCTTATAATAAAAGGATTCATTTTGTAGGTGACGCAGACGACTTCGCTCACAATCAAAGAAACACAATGGGACGCCACTCATTCAAATTTCAAAGGAACCCACAACCAACAGGAAAGATGAAGTCCATACACAACTGCGCTATTTTTTCTTTTCTGTTATTAATATATATATATATATATATATATATATATATATATATATATATATATATATATATTAAATAGATGAACATAAACACATTCTTTATATTTTGTATGCCATATTATATTCTACCTATGTAATGTTTTTTTGTGTATAAATATACTGTATACGGCTTGCATAAATTTTGGCCTTCGCATGCTCATAAAAGACTGAAAAACAAAGACGCAGAAATTTCAAAGAGTTAAGTTCACCAACGACGCATTCAGTTACCATGGAAACCAGTATATGTGTTTTGAAGGAGACTATTTATTTGGAAGAGTGTTCAAGCTCCAATGCATTCGCTGTGACGGACATTGTTTTTAAGTTAAAAAACATTGACTGGTTATAATAAATAACTCAAGTAGAAAAATGACAGTACTTGCTTTGCTTCCTAAATTACATTTCCAAATAAATGGTTTCCTTCAAAGCGCATTTACGGTTTCCATGGTAACTGGAAGACCTTTTTCTCGGCTCTAAAATTTGTCTCTATCTTTCATAGTCTTTTTTTTTAACTTACAGTAGATAGGACTTATGCAACCAGTATACATATTGCTCCCGAGGAATCATGCATCTTGACATTTTAAAATCGATGTGGATAAGCGAAAAACTTCAAGTTTCTCTGAAAGTCACTGCACAGAGGTGATCTGCCAAAAATTCTGAAATTCCGAACACAACACCAGGACTTTTGCAGCACCGTTTACCATTTCCCAGTGGGTGGTTCAATCCACAATCCTTTCAATCCTCAGTTTGTATTGCAGATACTCCCAGTTTCATACCAGATTTCAGGATTTCAGAATTTTTAGCAGACCACCTCTGAGCGGTGTTCAGAGAAATTTGAAATTTTTCGCTTATCCACTTCAGTTTAATGGGATTGTGCAAATCATCGACATCGATTTTAGAATTACTAAGCTGAAGTTTGATGCTGCGAACGACATCAGCAAACAAACGTGACGCCACTCCGAATATAGCGCTTGCGGTACGAGATTTGACTGCCTCAGACAACACCATAAAAACTCTCGAGGCAACGACGACATGGCATAATAATACAAATATGAATACGACGTTGCAACTAACGAACCAGACTTTTTAGTTCTCTTTTTGGACAAACCATGCTAAATTTACGTTTTCTTAGGAAAAAATACAGCTGTTTAAAACCTTTTAACTTTTTCAGCACCTTTTAACTCAAAACATTGTCGCTTCTAATGATGATGAATGACGTGCGGAATTCACGGAAAACTCGTTAATATGTTCACCTTCTATATATGACAATGATGCAGCGAGCTACTTGCATTCGAAATGAGTGTACATGTCTGAACATGGAAATTCTTTATGAAGAAATTTTAAGCAACGTACCTCTGGCAAACACAATCTCCTCCAGTTTTAGCAACAATTGGCGCCTGCGTAGTCTTGCATGCGCACGGATCATTTTATTCTATTTTATTTCAGTCTGATTTCTGCCTTCATTTGAAAGACTACTTGCTGTTTTTTTTGTTTGTTTTTTTCAGTTTAGAAGCTGATGAAAGTAGTACTCTAATACCCTAAAATTCCTTTTTAATTATTTCATTTTCCGATCTTTTTAAATTTAAAATTAAAGTGTAATTATATACTTCCCTTAAGTGTGTGTATATATATATATATATATATGGAATAACACGCATGAGCACGCCCAGTTTTTATAAAAACAAAATTGCCCCACCAGGACTTGAACCTGGAACTATGCGAATTCTGGTAGAGGTATTTTTGCTTTATACAAGTATATATATATATATATATCATGCCGATGCTCAGCGTTTGTCACGAATGAAGTGCAGCGACATTCTAACCAGCAATAGTTAGGGATCCATTGTTGCAGTGGTCTCCTGCATCCTAAAACTAGTGTTTTGTTGTAAGAGAGAGAGAGAGAGAGAGAGAGAGAGAGGGGGGGGGGGGGGGGAGAGATACTGTATGTGTATATATAACTGCAAACCATATATCAACAAATGAACTAAAAAGTGAACATACCGTATGTAGTGCCAGATATGATACTCGTTGTCATACTTAAATTTTAGTTTATTTTAATTTCTTATTATTTAACTTCGATAACATGTATAGTTTTAATTGTATTTTGATTGACCAAATTAAAATTCATATATCCCAAAAGACTTTATGAAGGTAAACAAAAGTATAAATTTTCTTGATGTATTATATATATATATATATATATATATCAGACATGGGGTCTATTACTGGGTTTCTATTACTATTACTGTTACTTTTAATTTCTCCAATTACTATTACTATTACTTTATTTTTCATCTATTACTATTATTTGGTCATCTATTACTATTACTATTACTTTTGTATTCGGGGCACTTCACTCATTTGAAAAGGATCTTTATGTCTATTTAAATGCAATTAGAAGCAGTGTGTTAACAACTATTTCTTTCAACTAAATCATTACAATTTCAGAGACTGTTCGTCTTCATAAATTTTACTTTATTGAAGGAAAAATTTGCCACAATATTAGTTCACATACAGGTTTATTTTAGTTTAGAGTAGATTTAGTTCATTTTTTAGTTCTTTGTTCACACAATATGTCCATTGCCACTGTAATAAAAAAGTAATAAACTATTATCTATTACTTTGCCTTCTATTACTATTACAGCCAAAAATGATGATCTATTACTATTACTATTATTATTACTTGAAAAAACCCTGGAATAGTCTATTACTATTACTATTACCCCATGTCTGATATATATATATATATATATATATATATATATTATATCGGCAGTACTCAACTCCAACTGGAGGTACGCCTTTCTCAACATTTGGGCTTATCAGTCCGTACCAACCGTCCCCTCAGTAGCCCACCACAATCTGCAATTAGAAACCATAGTAATGAAAACAACCATCCCCTTCACAAAACTAAGTTCGAAATTCTAACAAGAACCAATAACCTTACAGAACTCCGAATTTTAGAATCTTTGTACATCTATAGAAACAAACCCTCCATTAACAACAACAGTTCATCTTACAAATTACAGCTCTTCTAACTAACCAACCAACCTACTTTCATAAATATATCATGCCTTCCAATGTAACTGACCATACAGTTTTCTCTCAGTATCTGTCGAATATGGAGGTTGACGTAATCATTATGTATTTACCAGTTGAGGTAATTTTAATTTAATTTAATTTTAATGATTTTAATTTTCTTTTTTGTTGATGTAATTTTAATGATTTTAATTTGTTTTTGTATTGATGTAATTTTAATTATTATTCTTATTTTTGTTTTAATGTTTTAAGGTTTATAATTCACTGATGATGACAAAAGATTTGTCGAAACGTCTGAAGTACAAAAAATAAACGAAAATGTTTGCTGTTGTGTTGGTCCTTCTTTTCATCTGTGAGCTCCGTTTCCCTAAGGAGAAGTCAATAGCTTTGTATATATATATATATATATATATATATATATATATATATATATATATATATATATATATATATATATATTCTCAGTTATAGACACTCTTAAAGCAGTCACACTTAGGTTTCCGCAGTGTTTCCCTATCAAGATGCCGCCAAATTTCATGAAAATGACCAAAAAAAGTAATTTGAAAATGAAAAATTATTGAAGGTATGGAAATTTCAAATAAAACAAAACAGGCTCAGTTTGAGGTTACGTGGTGGTGGATTGGGAAGAGGAGACTGGATGTTGAAGAGTGCGAGACGATCTTCTTGGATGCTGCGAAATAAAGAACAGATGGCATTGGGGTGCCTTGAGTCAGAAAAATTAAAATATGAAAAAATATGGTATAAGTTTTTGCTAGATAGAAACTAGGATTTTTTTTTTAAGTCTGTTTTCAGAATATCTCCTTCACACGTTAAGTTAATATTCACAGTTAGACAATAATGGGTCCATTAGAAGCACGAACTTTCGACGACTTATTCTAAGGTGCTCATCATCTATCCGTTCTCATTCGCATCTGACGAAGAACTTAGAATTGGCAGAAAGGGTGTCATTTTAATAAATCCATTGCTCGTTATGACTTTATTCATTTATTTCTGTTTCCCTTTTCATCTTCATTACCGGCACTGTCAACCACCCACGCATCACGTGGAACACCTTCCTCTCCTTTACTTCTCGCCGATTTCATTAAGAAATAAATCGACAAATAGTCACATACCTTTCGTTGTTCTTAACCCAATAGTACTATTGCTACTGGTACTACTGCTACTGCTAGTACTGCTACTGCTACTACTACTACTACTTTAATAATAACGATAGCTTAAACATTATCTGAATAAGAAAATTCAATGCACAATTTAGAGATTTTCGTTCCTCTAAAATCCGGAGAACTCAAACAGTTTTTCTAAACATAATATGAAAAACTGCAATTTAATGATACTTGTTATTGAAATGTGCAATTCAACTTTATGATCAATCATTTTTCAGTTCCTGAATATTTCATTTAACACTTTGTTCTTTAAAATTCTCACTTTTCAGGAGTTTTCGCTGATCTTCAAAATGTTTTTAAATGATTGCCTTTGTTATAAAGGTTTGACGTTTATCCACGAAATATTGGAATTACAGCTACCTAAAAAGAATTGCTTGACTCCAGCAAAATTTCAGTCGATACAACCATTTAAAATTCGATTCACTTAATTGTCGTTAATTTCTTGGTGTTTTGGGGCTTTTCTTTTTTTCTGAAAACAAGTAAAAATGTAATTCAGAACAGAAATCAATATATTTAATTTATACTCTGGAAAAACTATCTTGTCCTTGAGAAGCGTTTCTCTAGAGAGGTAAGCTGCAACTTTCCTAATTAACACGCGTATAGTCTGCCAATAAACCTTTTCATTTTCATAAGTTATTACTTGCAATAAAAGAGTATTTTTGCTTGCTTATAATATATATATATATATTATTTATTTATTTAATTGGGGTTGTTTAACCTCCTTCGCAACAGCTAAGGTCATATGACGGAGGGGACCTACAGCTTTACGTGGGATCCGAACCACGGGTCGCTACATAATCTGGGCGCAGAGGACGGTCTCCCATCCAACTACTACCCAGACCCAATGTCGCTTAACTTCGCTGATCTCCGAGAAGCGGTGTCATCGGCCACTACGTAGCCCATATATATATATATATATATACCCATAAAGAAAAGTGGAAAGCGATTCCAAGGCCTTTCGTATATTCAACAGTATACCAGTACCCCCTGACGAAGTGTCCTGTTTGAATACACGAAAGCCCTTGGAATCGCTTTACATTTTTCCCTGTGGATGTGCATCATTTATTTATTTCATGTGTTTAATTGTGAAATTCATCCCATATACAGTATATATATATATATATATATATATATATTACTTGAGTCACATTTGATGTCTTCGAACGACGGTTCAGGATCGCCCTGCGGGCTTACCCCTTTGCAGCAACACTCCTCATGTGCAGCGTATGGAATAACACGAATGAGCACGCGTAGTTTTCGTATGAAACAAAAGTGACCCCGCTCCCCCCCCCCTCAACAAGATTCGAATCCGTCGTAGTGTGAACCGATGACCTCCTAAAGAGGTCACAATTTATCGGTAATATACCAGTAAACTGCTTCAGAAAACATAATCACTGAAAAAGAACATCAAAAACGACTACAGTCAGTAAAAATATAAGTATTGTTTAAAGAGTCGCCTTTAAGGATAAGTCCAAAATGGATTTGTTTAATTCACGCATCAAGCGCAGATTCAAAACGAAATTGGTCTCGCAATGCATAAGCCATAAAACCTTTGAAGTGTAATGGAGGCTCACTAGTAGTATGTGGGTATTTCAATTTGGTGTAGCACTTGAGACATTATCAAAATCAACGGTACCATAAAGAACGAACAAGTTTATAACTTTCTACATATAACTTTACACATATAATTTTACACATATCTCAAAGTCAAGTAAGTTTGATGTTTTATTTTTTGTAATTATTATATATATATATATATATATATATATATATATATATATATAATATATATATATATATATATATATATATATATATTGCACTATATGTTTTGCACTAGGGAACTAATTCGTCATGTGTAGAGAAGGTACAGTAAAAATTTCTTGCTTTTATTTCAGTTAATAAAAAAAAATTCAAACCTTTTAAAGTTTGAAAAAATCACCCGATATGTATATACAGTATATATAATATTATTAAAATTATTATTATTATTATTATTATTATTATTAATAATATTATTACATTAATAATATTATTAGTATTAATAAAACATTACACCATATATATAAAAATGTAATAAAATTCAAGGTCGCTTTCAAATTAAACACGAAAGACAGCCTACAAATAAAATTGATGAAAACTTTTGTATAATATTTAAAACTGAAAATTTCCTCAAACCAACAATAGCGGATTCGTTAATGTTAAAAAAAGACCTAAACCAGATATCAATATCAAATTCAATGAAATGGCATGGGGGCAGGGTTATATTTTAATTAAAATGCAACATTAAAAAGAAAATTTCGCCAAAGGGATCAATTTTTGAAAACAAAGTATTGATTTTCATCTAACAATAATATTGAACTATATTTATTACCTTAATTATTATTATTATTATTATTATTATTATTATTATTATTATTATATATGTTTATTTTAAGGTTTCATATTAATTTAAAAATTTATATTTCAGTTGTTTGAAAATGAGTGAAATGTACAAATGAAACCTCAGTGATATCACGAGTAAAATACTCATAATTATTTTACTTAAGGATTGTTTTAAATAAAATTTCTGAAGTATCAAGGAAAATATCTCTAAAACACTACATTTACTACTACTACTACTACTACTACTAATAATAATAATAATAAAATAATACCAACATTTCAGCGGAGAATTATTATTTGTGAGAGAGAAAACATATTGACAAATTGCGCAGTAAGAGAGATTAAAAGTTTAATGAGACTCCACTTCATTCGATAGATTCGTCTGAATAGTTAATAGGGTCGTTGATATCAAGAATGTTTGAAAATTTATAATAGAAGTCAACGAAAAGGTAAGAAAATAGTTTAATCACGCGAGGAAAATAAAACAAAAGGTGAATAATCGATGCAATCTTTACGTTCCCTTCAAGGTAACAGTTGCCTTCATGAAGATGCAACAATTACTGTACATTGAAACTTCAGTCAGTACATCTATTCTTTCACTTTGCATGATGGAGTTCATATATATATACAGGGTGATTGAAAAGTCGCACAATCCGCATCAAGGGTAAATAAAAAACTTTTGGCGCTAGATCATGTATTATTTTTTTTAAAGCAAATTTAAAGAAAAACATTTATTAACAGAGGACCTACAGTATGTTGGTAAAGTCACAAAAGGTGCTGGAAATGTCCGGCATTCTTCCTGTAGCATGCATTTACTCGTTTTATCATATTCTCCGAGACGATAAAATGTGGGCTGTTCTGTGCTGGCGACACAGATTTCAATGTTCTGACGAAGTTAGTCTAACGTATGAGGCTTGTTGACATACACAAGAGATGGCACACCAAACACCAACTTTTTTGGAATGCAGGGGCACTTCGTGAATGGCGTGTGGATTTTCAGAACTCTATATTCTGTTGATCTGGCTATTAACATACCCACTGAGGTAAACTCATGCCTCATCCGTACAAAACACTGTATCCAAAGCGCCTACTCCCTTCCGGATGAAATTACGGAACTACTGGCAATAACGAACCCGCTTCTCACCATCATTTGCATCAAGTTCATGAAAGTTTCATTAAGTTCATGAAAGTTCATCATATCATCTCAACGTATCAATTAAACTAAGCTAAGCTTAGGCTAGCTTAACATTTAATCAAATCTTGATGCGGGTTGCGCAAATTTCGATCACCCGTTATACATATACTCGTACTGTGTCC
The DNA here is from genome assembly GCA_023014485.1 of Bathynomus jamesi. NCBI lineage: Eukaryota > Metazoa > Arthropoda > Malacostraca > Isopoda > Cirolanidae > Bathynomus > Bathynomus jamesi. Next base: position 165,030 of record JAJOZX010001181.1, read on the forward strand.
CCAAAGAGTGACCACGTTTTTTACAGGGCCAACAAAAACACAATTCCAAGGATAACTAAATGAGACAGAAATCATGTTAAACTCTTTATATTGTCCTTAAAATGAGAGGTACTTTATTTAAATTGGATGAGTAGCCTTTTTACGAATTCAACTTGAACAATAGTTGTTGAAAATAAGTTAACAAGGAGGGTAATTAGAAACTTAGCTGAACATTAAAGAAGTTTACAATAAACTGAAACAAACTGAATAAAACATTAACGCAGTAAGTGTTTAATGTGTCCTCCATTATTATCAATGACCAAATGTAACCTACAGCGAACTGCTGTAGAAATGACGTCTTGATCGAGCTCATTTCATGTTGTTAAAATGCAATCTCGAAGTTGATTGACATCTTCAATATTTTGTCTGTAAACTTTGTCAACTAAACGTCTCCATATGAAGTAGTCAACTGGATTTAAATCTGGACTATTTGGTGGTCAATCTTCTGATGCGATGAACTCGGAACATTTTTCTCGCAAGTATGTAATGGTAGGCCTGTTCAAAAATCAACTTTTTCTTATTTTCATAGGTTTCTGTACATTTTCCCATGCTTTTTGACCTGAGAAAGCCGAAAATCACAACTATTTTGACCTAGGATGTTGGGAAGTATTGCCGCATGGAGCTTTAAATTTTCTGCCTTGAAATCGGCCAAAGCGCCAATTCCCGGGTCCCTTGAATTATGTTTTGCACTTTAACTTTTGATCTAAACAAGATAGAGCAACAAATTAGGTATCAAATGAAAGAGCATAAAATTAGTAAATAAATAAATAAATAATAATAATAATAATAATAATAATAATAATAAATAAATAATAATTAATAATAATAATAATAATAATAATTATCTATCATTTTTCAGGAAACAACAGAAACTCAATCAGAATCTAGAAAACCATCTACAAGTTACAACTTCACAATGGCATTAAGCAAGGAGCTGAGGGAGCTCCGTGGGCGCACAGTTGATATCTCAGAACCTCCACGTACTGTCCACAGGCAGGTGTCAACTGGGCCATCTACCAGATCTCTCACTGAAACTTTCCTGGTTGGATACCCTTCAGCTTTTATCAGTGGTTCCCAGCTTCCCACCAACAGACAGGCGTTCCAGTATTTCCTTAATCTTCAGAATTTACCGGAAAATGCAGGGAGGCCCATGGTTCAAGACCTTGCATATGAAACAGTTGAATCTATCATCCCATTCTGGCAGATGGCTAGGATCAAGACAATGACCAAGTACAACGCAATGAAGCTCTTCATGAAACTACATGAGAAGCATCGTGCTCTGGTGAAAAGCAAAGGAAGAGCAAGTAACCCTGGAGGAAAAAGAGGAGCATTTGTGCTGGAATTAGACAGCCTGTTCGATATAGGAGCTCCAGATGCAATCCAGGAAATACAGAACAACAGATTGTTATCCAGAGAGAAGAAAGATGAGGATATCAGGTTCTACGAAGACCAAAAGACTGAGAGGAAAGGTCATATGTCTGGTCATGACAAGATTTTTGAGACAAGATCCCTGCAGCAAGCAGCGAGGAATGAAAGACTGCAGCATAGACAAGAACAAGGTAAAACTAATTACTTTGAACGTCACAAAAAGTTTTAAGTTTTACTCCATTGCGATATTTAGCATGTACTTAACAATTACTGTCTTAACATGTTGTACTATTTTATAGCTGCAGCAGAACAAGAGGCAGTTGTTCATGTGGATGACATTACCTGGGGTGACTCAACTGACAACGACGCTAACACAGAGGACATGGATTACCATCAGCCTCGTCCTGGATGTTCTCACCATCAAGACACTGTGACTAGTGTGACTTTGACGTTTCCAAGGAAGGTCATGGAATGTGATGTCATCTGCAATACAGCTGATCGTCTTGGTTTATCAGACAATCAAGTTACTGCCATGGTTTCTGCCACCTTGAAAGCTGGAGGGGCTGATCGGATAACTTCGTCATCTCAACCTCAACAACACGTCGCAACAGAATGCTGTCCAGGTATAATATCAGCCAGAGTCACATGTCCAAGTTTTGTGAAAACCCCCCACAGTACGCTGCCTTACACTGGGATGGAAAGTTGCTCAAAGATGTCTTGGGCAGTGAACCTGGAAGTACCTCAGAGACTTTAGCTGTGCTAGTGTCTGGTCCACCTTCATACACTGAAGGAAAGTTATTGGGAGTACCTGTCATCGACAATTCTTCTGGCACAGCTCAGGCTGAGGCTTCAATGGATTTACTGGAGACATGGGAACTTACGGATAATGTTACTGCCCTTGTTTTTGACACTACATCCAGTAACAATGGAGTTCACAGAGGAGCTGCCAAACTGCTAGAGAAAATGCTGAACAAAAAGGTGTTTTATCTGGCCTGTCGACATCACATCCTGGAAATCCTAGTAGGAGCAGTTTGGGAGAAGCTGTTTGGGAAGGTGAAGGGGCCAGATAATCCCTGGTTTGAGCATCTGAAGGATGTTTGGACGGACTTGTCCAAGGAAAACCCAAAGATGCTGGCTATCAACAGCAAATGGCTGAAGGAAAAGAAGAAGAACAGTGAAGAAATACTCCAAGACATTCTAACAGCAGAAAGGCTTCCAAGAGCCGACTACAGGGAAATGGCTGAACTGACAGTCATTGTTCTTGGAGGAACGCCTCCTCGAGGTATTCACTGGAGTCGACCAGGCGCCATTCATCAGGCCAGATGGATGGTCAGAAACCTGTACTCCATGAAAATGCTGATGTTTGCAGATCAACTTGAGTACGACGAAGACACTGTATCAAAGCTGGAAAGACTCAACACCTTCCTTGCGCTGTTCTACACTCCTGTATGGATGATGTCAATGTCTGCTGCAGATGCTCCCGTGAATGATCTAAGTCTAATCCAGGACATGTTGAAGTACAAGAAAACTGACCCAGAGCTTGCTGATGCAGTACTTAATAAGATGGAAAACCACAAATGGTACCTGACGCAGGAAGTCGTGCCATTTGCCCTGTTCAGCAGTAGATTGAGTGACACATTGAAGCACGACATTGCTGCCCAGTTACATGCCACTGAGAAGCCAGACAGCTTCAGAACAGGAAAGCCTCTATTCCAGAGAGTCACAGCTAAGACCACCCTGGTTGATCTCATTGGCCCAGAATCACATTTCCTGCTGGACACACTGAACATTGGATCTGAGTGGCTTCTGGAACCTGTCACGTCTTGGCCACAGAATGAGGACTACAGAAAAGCGTTGGACTATGTTAAGAATCTGAAAGCGGTGAATGACATTGCTGAACGTGGTGTCAAGATGATGAGCGACTTTGCAAATGTCATAACAACAGATGCCAAGCAAAGGGACTATCTCCTTCAAGCTGTGGAGTTCAACAGACGCCGCTTTGACAGCTTCAAGAAACAAACTCTCAACAACTGACTGTGTAAATGTCATTATGAAATTAATCATGTAATGCTTTCACTTCTTGATCGATTAGACTTGTGACAAAATGTTAATCTCAAATTTGTGTCATGAATAAGGCACCTTGTCTGCCTTGAGTGTGAGAAAACGAATTTTGTGATATTTCTGAAATCTTTGTATGTACCAATGTACCATTTCTTGTTCCAAGACTATCATAATTGTATAAGTTAGAAAGAGGATTAAAAACACTTTAATTTGGTGCCTATTTTGTTGCTCTATCTTGTTTAGATAAAAAGTTATAGTGCAAAACATGATTCAAGGGACCCCGGAACTGGTCCTTTTGGCCGATTTCAAGGCAGAAAACTTAAAGCTCCATGCGGCAATACTTCCCAACAACCTAGGTCAAAATGGTTGTGATTTTCGGCCTTTTCAGGTCAAAACGCATGGGAAAAAGTACAGAAACCTATGAAAATAAGAAAAAGTTGATTTTTGAACAGGGCTAATGTAATGGTGTGCCGGGATTAATGAAATGGAGCGCCGTCTTGCTGAAAAACAATTCTCACGGTCACTTTCAGTTTCAGACATCTTACTCAAGATATTGTCACGGTAATATCGGTAATGTTCTGAATCACTTGTCACACCTTTAACAACGAAAACAATAAATGTTTTTCTTAAACGAGAAACACTAACAGAAACCATTACAAATGGTTGAAATGATGTCTCCCTCTCGAAGGAGCCTGCATTTTGGAATGTCTTGTTTTTTCCCTTACATTAGCGTACACTCTATCGTTTTGCTTATTTCGAGGCCGTTCAATAATAAAAATCTTTTCATCCGTAAACCAAATGATAGACACGTCGTTATTTGATCCGAAACGGCGAAACCGTCGACGGCAACATTGTACACGTTTTATTTTGGACATTTCAGATGTGCAATGCACTTGGAAGCGCTTAAATGTTTTTAAAACAAGGTCTTTTTCTCGTATTTCGATGCACTGGACTTTTTCTTAATACTGAATAGGATTTCTCCTTCCATGCAGCTTTCTTCATCCCGGGAAATCCCGGGAATTCCCGGAAAAATGAAGCCAATTCCCGGGATCCCGAGAAATCCAGGAAATGGTTGTATATTTAAGAGAACGGTAATTTTTTTTATTGTTCACTGATAAAATACCCTTTTAGAATTGGGATACCCAATTACTGATGCCTAGATGACCACTTTTGCATTGTAATACTTGAATTGAGTTTACCAATCAGTGGTAGCTATTTATTATTTATCAAACATAATACTGTATTTATCATGCTATTCATCTGCAGGGGACAAATAAAAGGCTAAAATATTATATTCCTTTAATTATAATTAAGTGCACTTGCAAATAAAAAAGAAAAAAAAAGAAACTTCATTCAAAAAAATAACTCATACCTTTTATCTCAACATATTTTATCTTAAAATATTTATCTTAAAATATTTAAAGAGTCAATCAACATTTTTAAAATAGCTTCTTAAAAAACATAAACAATCGATACTTCTATCACTAAGACGAGTTCTCAACT
>JAJOZX010001181.1:175000-312500 GCA_023014485.1 Bathynomus jamesi
ATGAATGCAGAGAAATAAAAAGATGAATGTATGTATGTAGGTATTGCAAATGGTATTTCGTGTGGCCATTCATAATTCATAACATTTTTACAAATTTATTACGAATATTCTTATTCCAAGAAAACTCCATAATTGATACAATCTGTATCGTCGTTTAAAGGGACCTCCCACCCAAGCCCCCAGCCCCTTCGTAGGGGCTCTCCCAACTCCGTCTTTTATAGGTGGTTTCTGAGGCTGAAGGATTTGATACAGTCGCTATTGAAATGTCACAAGGAAAATATTCTATAGTATTTGAAAGATGAAAAGACTGAGAGATTATATAACTTGTACTATAAATATACATACAAACCGTGCCAAGTATATATATATATATATATAATATATATATATATATATATAAAGAGAGAGAGAGAGAGAAAGAGAGATGGATAGATAGATAGATAGATGTGTGTATGTATGTGTGTTACACACCCACAGAGAAAAAAATAAGAGATTCCAAGGTCTCTCGCGTAATTTACAAAACCTTGTCATGGAATTACACGAAAAGCCTTGGAATTACTTTCTACATTTCTCTGTGGGTGTGTAACATTTATCAGTTTCTTGTGTTCATTTGTAAAATTCCAGACCTTTAACAGAGGGACTTATTGACACCATATTATCGGCATAAACTAAGTTATTTATCCTTGCGTTATTTATACATCCAACCGTTGCCTCATTAAGTGAAGCAATTAATCCATCAAGATACACATTAAAAGGCAGAGGAGAGAGCAAGGAGCCTTGCCTCATTCCGCAAGAGGAACCAAAACATTCGGATACTACATTACCCTCATAACAGTAAAAGATTGGTGGGAATACCAAAATTTCAATAAATTTAATATGTACAATTGTACATGGGAACTTTCCTGTCTTCTAGTTTTTTAAATAAAATATTGTGGTTCACTCTATCATATGCCTTACTTATATCTAGGAAACGGCTATAAATAGTTGAATTACTGTCAGTGTTTTTAAATATAATTTCCTTCAGTACATAGATACACAGGTCAGTTGAGTGGAACCTTCTAAAATCAAATTGATTAGGAGTTGTCCATAAATAATTACTTAATCGGTGCAACAAGAGTTTCTCTAGTTTATATATATATATATATATAATATATTATATATATATATATATATAGAGAGAGAGAGAGAGAGAGAGAGAGAGAGAGAGAGAGAGAGAAAGAGAGAGAATTATTTTCTGAAACCTCATATTATTTACAAATGAAACAAGTGGAAACAAAACAATTGAACTTTGAACTATAAATAAACCTCAGTGAAAATTGAACTTGAAAATAAATCCACTTAATTTCAAAACCTGTCATCAAAAACTCTTCGAAATATTTCGCAAATGAAAAACAAGCTAAAATTACTGATGAGTAGAAAGACAACAATTTAAATAGCAGAAACAACTGAGTACTCGCTTCTATTTGTTTAAAATTCGAACTGCAAATTATCTATACTTACGTACAGGGTGTCCACAATGTCTTGTCACCGCAGTAAAGTACTAACTGATTTTCATTTTTCTTAGAGACCCATTTGAAATGTATGATAGCAGCAACTATACGATTGAGCAACGCATATTGGCACGTACCTGAGTCATGAGCGACCACGTAATGGCAAAACCAGTGAAAATATTCGTGGATACTTCCAGAACCGATTCAATGATGCGGCTCTTTTTTGGAGCCTACTCATTCTTTTTGGAGGAGCTGCACCACTGACTTGGTCCTGGAAGTCCCCACGAATATTTTCAATGGTTTTGCCATTACATGGTCGCTCATGGACTCGGGTACTAGCCAATATGCGTTGTTCAATCGTATAGTTGCTGCAATCACATATTTCAAATGGGCCTGAAAGAAAAACGAAAATTAGTTAGTATTTTACAGGGGTGACAAACCATTGTGGACACCCTGTATGTAAATTTATGAAATACTAAATGACACATTTTTAAACAGTATTGACATAATTTGGCTTTTCATACAACCAAATTTTCTTGTTAAGTTTTGAACATAATTTAAAATTAAGATTGTTTTAAAAAGTCCAATTAGAAGTTTTGTTCGTATAATTAATTCACTTTCATCTCACAATGACTAAAAAAAGCTAGAGTTTGAGGTATGTAGTGAATTTATCGGTGTAATGGTTAGTTGGTTGTCTGTTTTACATGTGCAGAAAAAGACGCTGAATGATAATGAAATTTTGGTACTTTTGCATTATTATCCTCCCAACACTAATTTTTTTTTTATAATGGAAGGAAAATAAAGTACGTTAAGAAAACACTTTTAATTTTTAATCGTGAAAGGGCATGAAAGCTAACCTAACCTAACCTAACCTGAAGCCGGCTAACTACGGCTAACGCCTGCGGCGGGGTTTTAACCTAATCTAACCTAACCTAACCTAACCTAACCTAATCTCAACACTAATTTTTTTTATAATGGAAGGAAAATAAAGTAGGGGAAGGTGGGGTAAGACGGACCCATGGGGTGAGATGGAACCCCCCCCCCTCTAAACCCAAGCAGAAAGGGCGAGGATCAGATGTTGGTTGCTAGATGTCCTTCACGTCACCAAACAGTCACGTCATTGCCGGCGGCAGTCAAGCTCAGTTGCCCAGCAGCCATGTGCTTTCGAGAGAGCAAGTTGTCTTTTTGTGTGGTGCTGATGTAATATGCACAAGGTAAGAAACTGGATTTTTTGTATTGAAATATTAGTTATAATGACTTACTACTTACGTTGGATATGCCCATGCGTGTGTACATGATAGATATGTGCCATAAATTGGTATACAATACTTGGATGTTTTGGTAAACGTTTTGAGATTGAAGTTTTATTTTTGGGGTAAGATGGAACCCATGGGGTTCCGTCTTACCCCTCATACTAAATATTTCACAAACCCTTAACATTTTCTTCTCTTTTTCTCTATAGATGCCCCGGAAATATGTGCGAGTCAGTAGCAGAGGGGAATGGAATGAGGCAGCTATGGAAAGTGCAATAGCTGCAGTCAGAGCAAAAAAGATCCATCTTACCCCGTGATTTTGTTTTTGGTACAATAAAAATATTGATTTGGTAAAATCTCGTGTTTCAGTCTTTTCCTCTAAAAACCGTGACCAGGGTGTGGACTTTAAATATAACACCCCCAAAGCACCACCACAACCCCTAAAACCCCCAAAATTATATAAATGTGGTTTCTAGACTCATTTTTGTGTTAAGTAGTCCGTCTTATCCCACCTTCCCCTACCATAACCAAAACCAAACCAACATTATATAAAAAAATTAGTGTTGGGAGGATAATGCAAAAGAACCGAAATTTTTTTTTAAAGTTAATACTGATTAGTAATTTTTTAATTTTGTTTTTGAAATATCTTCACTGAAAAGAATAATATAGTAATTAATAATTTTTGGGCCTTTTTTTCCTGTGTGTGTGTGTGTGTGTGTGTGGTTTGTGCGAATTTTTTCCTGCAACTCTCTCTGTCAATGGTGATAGTCCAAAACCTTCGAAGTAGTGAAATCACAATTTTCTCGAAGGAGAAGAGCTAACTACGGAAGTGACTAATGTAGGAAACATTTATAAGCATCTGGGTACTTGTAGGTTATCTATCCCCCGCCAATTTTGACAGAATATTTTCGTTAAAACTAACGAAAATATCACGACTTAACCTAACCAATTATCAAGGGCGTACAGTTGATCTATTATAATTATTAATTATAACATTGTTTGCTTCTGGAATAGTATTTACTATTTACTAATAGATCAACTGTACGCCCTCGATAATTGGTTAGGTTAAGTCGTGATATTTTCGTTAGTTTTAACGAAAATATTCTGTCAAAATTGGTGGGGGGAGATAACCAACAAGTACCAGCATCTGACACATTTATTACGATGGGAAAGTAATAGATGTGGATTCTAACCTTTTGTAGAATTATGTGCCAACAGGATTCAAAGCAAAAATTTAAAAAAAAAAAATTACTAAATTTAAGGGAGCTGGCGCTTATGAAATTTTGGAATTTATTCAGAAGGGCCCTGAAGGGGCCAGAACTGAGGATTAGTTGGTCCATTGCCCTAACATCTGGGCTAGACTAGCATGAGGGGTCTGACATCAATTAGTCAACTCCCTCTGGTAGAAATTCTGCAAGTCTGCTATTTAGTTTAATAAAGTGTACAAGCTGGGGAAGCCTTCACTCTTTAATTATATCTATTCAAGGCACCCTGCAGGAATCAGTCTCTACACCATTTGAGTGAATAAACTGGGCACCTTCAACATAGTGGATTGGTGTCTTATCATGTGTACCGCATTCAACTCAGCATGAAGAGTTCAATTTACCTATAGTAAATTGGTGCATTGCGAGGTTTCAGTGTCCTGTTACCACTTGTAACAGGTGTAATGGTTAGTTGAGAACTTGAGTACATCCTTCTTGAGACTTACTACTGAACTCCGACAAAAATGGTTTGGTGTGTCGGCAGCTACCTAAATTTGTTTTTTGGCCGCTCGTTTTCTCACGCCTGTCTGACAGATTCGGTAAGAGATGGGAATCATTGGTTCAGGTGCTGGTATTTTTAAGTCTGCCCCAGCTTTTGCAACTCTGTCAGCCACCCGTTCATTACCAGGGATTTCAATATATGATCCGGGACTAGGGTGGCCATTTAAAAAGGAGTACACTGCGTATGTGGCCGTACGTTAACATATATATATATATATATATATATGTTAACGTACGGCCACATACGCAGTGTCCTCCTTTTTGGAAATTTGGAAATGGCCACCCTAAGGACAGAGTGCTCAAAAGGCGGACTGTCCGCCTAAAGCCGGACGTCTGGCCACCCTATCCGGGACCCACATGAATATTATCCTCTTTCCCCTCTCGGTAAGTTCCCCCAAAGCCCGCAAGAGGGAGAGCACAGATTGCATTCGCGCTTTCGTCAGCTGCAGGGACCTCAAAGTAGTTTCACTCTCCGAGAGAAGATTTATATCCTTATTGGACAGATTTAAACGAAGTAGCTTCTCCGTTGCAAGGTGGATGGCAGCTACGCCTTCTTGATACACTAGGCTAATTCTCCCAGATGCGAGTTACCTTTAATCTTCTCAGAGGGAGAACCAGGACTGGCCTGATTGAACCCAACCCAGTTGCCTCCACTGGGTTTTATCAGAAAAATCCCCCTGAAAAAACCTAAAAATCCCCACATTCATTTCGGAGGGGGGGTCCAAACTTTACAATTTCCTGAAGTTTTTTAAATGTAAATATCATATTTTAAGGTAAGTTAAAATACAGTATATGTCATATTCCCTTCCATTGTACGGTTAATATTTCACTCATATTTCAAGCCTTAAGAATGCATCTTCTCATCATTTATTTGATAATTTTAAATTGCCTTCTTTATTATAGCTTCAGCAGGGTGATCCATAAAGATGTCCTCTGCTTAACCTTGGTTTTGGTTCCTCCCGATTTGTTCATTCTGACGAAGGTCAAGCTTGTCACTCCATCTTAGACCTACAATTTAACGTGGAATCCGAACCACGCCCCACCAGCAGCCCAGCATCTTAACCACTAGGCTGCCCAGGGTATCCATTTATCTACCAACCAATTTTTATTGTATGGAAGGATGAAGCGATGAACAGCTGGGTTTTGGATCCCGATACCGGGGCTGATGGATTTGTATTCAGCTACGCTAACCACTGAACCACCGAGGCGCAAAATTAATTCACTTTTCTTTACAACACCTTCCTGAATCACCCTGTATAATATTTATAAATTTCCACCAACTAACTCACCTTTTCTGCAGCTAATATGTTTCTAGCTTTTCACCAAATATAACCAAAAGTTCAATAGTCTAATTCTATGCCATTGTTAATTATTATCTATGTAACAATAAACAGACTCGAGTCTGGGAGGTTAAAAAAAACTCTGTAATATTATGATAATCTATTTAATTTTAAACTAAAATAGTTAAGCTATGTCCTAGATCTGGGGTGGGGAATCTTTTTTACTTTTAGTCAAACTGAAAATCAGCTGTACAGACGAATTTTGGAATCACCTGAAGATCAGGGCCCCCAATTTTCCCACCTGAAGATCAAGACCCCCACTTTTTCCCACCTAAAGATCATAGCCCCCAAATTAAAGGAAGATAAAAATAAGATCAGAAAAATTTATTGTGATAAAAAACAATTTATGAGAAAACAAAGGTGGATCGGGCTGGGGTAATAATCGGATCTTTTCCGTTTGACTGCCGCCATTGAAACATAAGAGGTGAGTGCCCCCAGCCTTCTTTACTTAGCCTTATAAGGCTAACTAACGAAAATATCACGACCTAACCTAACCAATCGTTAGGTCAACTGTACGACCTTGACGATTGGTTAGGTTAGGTCGTGATATTTTGTTAGTTAGCCTTATAAAGCTAACTAAAGAAGGCTGGAGGCCCTGATCTTCAGGTGATCCCCTTATTTTTCTGAGTACACGATTAAAACTTAAAAATTAAGCATGGATCTTGAAAGTAATTAAAATTGTTTATAAGAAACAAAATTTGAAGGGGAAATTAAGAAAAGCTTTTTTATAAAGTAACTTATTTTGTATCATCAACACATTTCAGTTAAAATACAAAAGTTTAATTATGTTTCAATGGCGGCAGTCAAACGGAAAAGATCCGAATAATCTTCAGGTGATCCATATATATATACATATATATAATATATGCCCGATTAGGTTAATTGAATGCCCGGTTAGGTCAACTGAATACCCTGTTAGGTTAACAAAGCCCGGTTAGGTCAACTGTACGCCCTTGATGATTGGTTAGGTTAAGTCGTGATATTTTTGTTAGTTTAACGAAAATATCACAACTTAACCTAACCAATCGTCAAGGACATACGGTTGACCTAACCGGGCATTCAATTAACCTAACCGGGCATTACATCCCATAGAATGAATTGTTTGTTTTATTTGTCATAACTGGGGGGAGTATCTCCAGGTGGAGTGGACTGGGGTGGAGTATCTTCAAGTGGATCGGGCTGGGGGGGGAAGATCTTCAGGTGGACACTCTGAGGGGAAAGATTCTCAGGTGATCCCAGATCACTTTTACACAATGATGATAGATGGAACTAACATAACCACTACGACTCCTATCGGTGTAACCTTAACCTAAAATTTTAACAAAAATAAAATAAATTTTGCCACCTGAAGATCAGGGCCCCGAGATGAGACTGGGGGCCCTGATCTTCAGGTGATTCGAATTTTGTTCTGAAAAGTATATACTCGTACAGTCAGTATATGTACTGGATATAATAAAAATTAATAATGCAAATGTAATTTGTATTATAATATTTCTCACCAATTTCTTATTCCTTATTTTATTTTTTTATATTTGTTCTACCTTTTACCACCAGAGTCTCGCCTGACGAATTGCTATGTTAGTTCAAAATGTTGTGACCGTCTATGTAAATAGAAGCTGCATTTCGCATTTGGACTACGGGTCAGCGGTTCTCCATTTCTACTTAGGCTTGCTTACCGTTAAACTAGAATTTTCAGAAGTTTTCCAGATTTGAAATGGATATTGGCTTTTAGGTTTTTTTGTGTGTGTGTGTGGGGGGGGGGGGGGGGGGGTTCACTGCATAATTCCAATCTGGGCTCATGGCTCAGTACTGCGCATGATAAATCTGAATTTGACTAGGTTGTCAGAAACCCAAATTAACAAGGTTTGCTTTAGTTAGTGCTGCAATTACTGTGTTATTATGGTAGGTTCAAAAAGAGCTCTTATAAGTTATATAGAACCGAACTAGCCAACTTGGTATGGTTTTTTGCCTACTGTACAAAAGAATTACACATTGAAGTGATATAGGCTGGATAGAAGGTATGAAGGTTATAACTAAATAACTGTCTCTAATAAACTAAAATTAAATAAATGGGAAAGTATTGGGATCTTTTAAACTATTTCCCCCCAAGCTTCAGAGAGGGGGGGACATAGTTTAAAAGGTCAATATTAGGGGGAGATAATTTAACAGGTTTTACTTATTTTATTTACATAATAGAATTTAAAGGGTGCTACTGTAGTATGCGGTCTACCTACGATTGGTTAGGTTTAATCATGATATTTTCGTTAAAACTAACGAAAATATCATGACTAAACCTAACCAATCGTCAAGGGCGATTAACATTGGGATGTAAACAAGCAATTAGCAAACAAGATAAGAAACTATACTTCAAAGGTAGACCGCCGAATCGTAGGTAGACCGCATACTACAGTTGCACCATTTAAAGTATGTATGTACAGTATATAAGATACATATCTTGAAAATTATATTTTATTCTATCATATTTCCGGTTTAAAAATTCGGATCACCTGAAGATCAGGGCCCCCAGCCTTCTTTAGTTAGCTTTATAAGGCTAACTAACGAAAATATCACGACCTAACCTAACCAATCGTCAATGGTGTACAGTTGACCTAACGAGTGGTTAGGTTAGGTCAGTCGTGATATTTTCGTTAGTTAGCCTTATAAGACTAACTAGAGAAGGCTGAGGGCCCTGATCTTCAGGTGATCCAAAAATTCTATTAAAGGGTTTTGCAGTCGACTTTCTTATATTTACAAATCAAATGTCGTGAAAATATTTTGTCAAAGTACTGTCTATTGAAATATTTTATCCTATGTAATTTGTAAATAATGGCTCTCTATTTATTATATGTTTGCAATAAATAATAAATTTGTTGTTATTGTTTTCTAATCTTATTTTGTTTAATTTGCAGTTTAAACTTTGGGAGGGATATAGTTGAAAAGATCAACATTGGAGTGGTGACTGTTGAAAAGTGTGTGTTTGGGTGGGAAATAGTTTAAAAGATCCAAAATGAACTAAAACTTTAATTAGATTTTAAGTTCTTAAGTTTGCTTGGGGACATGGCTAGAGTGAAATCGAATTTTTTGGATATGAACAAATATAGTAAAAAATAGCCATCCGTGAGTTCCCACTCGTGAAGTTTATCACAGGATTGCCTTAGTTAGATGATAGAACTCTAAGAAATTAATCTTAGAGTACACAAAGAAATAAATAGCCTGTACTCCATTTACTATTAACAAAATCTGAAGTTACATTTTGTGTATTTTTTAAAACACTAACTGGCAATTAAAAGTTTGTTAACTTGTTGCAAGATACTAACAGACGGTTAAGAATATGTTAAATGAATTGATATTTTGGTCTTTTATGGATTTTCTTTTTCTGCCTGAGAAGTTATTTTCGTCACCCTCTAAAATTAATTATTAGGACTAAAATTTAATTACTCGTATATTTTTTCTAGATCACCTGAAGCTCAGGGCCCCCAGCTTTCTTTAGTTAGCCTTATAAGGCTAACTAACGAAAATATCACGACTTAACCTAACCAGTCGTTAGGTCAACTGTACGCCCTTGACGATTGGTTAGGTTATGTCGTGATATTTTCGTTAGTTAGCCTTATAAAGCTAACTAAAGAAGGCTGGGGGCCCTGATCGGTGCTGGTTAAGTATGCGGTCTACCATCTGAGTTCTGGTTAAGTGTGCGGTCTACCATCTGAGTTCTGGTTAAGTGTGCGGTCTACCATCTGAGTTCTGGTTAAGTGTGCGGTCTACCATCTGAGTTCTGGCTAAGTGTGCGGTCTACCATCTGAGTTCTGGTTAAGTGTGCGGTCTACATCATCTTAAATTACACTTTTATAAATGTATTTAAGGAAAGGAATTAAAATATAAGAAATTTAGTTCAAGAAATATATTTAACTACAAAATTTTATTTATTAAAAGAAACCAAAAAAAAGTTTGTAAAAATTTTTTTTATACAAACTTTTTAACTGGTTAAGTATGCTGTCTACCGTCTGAGTTTTGACAGAATATTTTCGTTAAAACTAACGAAAATATCACGACTTAACCTAACCAATTATGAAGGGCGTACAGTTGATCCATTAGTAAATAGTAAATACTATTCCAGAAACAAACAATGTTATAATTAATAATAGATCAACTGTACGCCCTTGATAATTGGTTAGGTTAAGTCGTGATATTTTCGTTAGTTTATATTCTGTCAAAACTCAGATGGTAGACCGCATACTTAACCAGCACCAAATAAACTAAGATATATTAAAGTTTATCGTAGCCTTCACGGTTGCCTTTTTGGTAGGTTGGTTGGTCGCAGCTTAATTGTGGTAGACTGCTCGAAGCTAGGTAGACCGCACACTTAACCAGCACCCCCTGATCTTCAGGTGATCCTTTTTTTTATAAAATTTAATACAATCCATACAGTGGTTGGATCACCTGAAGATCAGGCCCCCAGCCTCAATTACCAATTGATATCTTCGTTAAAACTAACGAAAATATCACGACTTAACCTAGCCAATCGTCAAGGCCTTCAGTTGACCTAACCGGGTATTCAATTTAATTTATTATTATATTTGATACTGTAAAGCAAAAAACAGGAATACATGGGAGCCCTGATCTTCAGGTTGTAGTGAATACTCTTATTTTAGTTTCAAGTTAAATGTTAATTTTACCGTCTTGAATTTCGGAATAGATATAAATTCATTTTAAATTAGTTACCCATCATAATTCAATTGTGAACCACATTAATACTAATTTTATGTATACTATATTATTTTATTGTATGTAAACATAATTAATTATTATATACAATTGTCTGTTAATTATTTATATTCAAATATTTATTTTAATCTAATACCATGTCCATTTACAAATAAATAATAGAAAACCAAGGGTATTATTTTCCACCTTTGGTACTGTCGCAGTTTCGTCTAACGGACTCAATACGGCTAGTGAGATAATCACTGGTTGGCACTTAACTAGCGGCAGTGCTTATTGCTACATCATCCAGGTTAACCTATACGGATAGATGCGCTACGGTCCCAAGCCGTAGATTGCCTAGGCCAACGACGACGACGTAACCCAACAATTGGTGACTCCGGAGTTGGATTCCCCCCCTTCACCCGAACGGCTAGGACTAGACTGTAACGTCGTTCGTGCCCATCACCCCTTCACCCGAGCGACTAGGACCAGACTGTAACGTCGTTCGTGCCATCACCCCCTTCACCCGAGCGACTAGGACCAGACTGTAATGTCGCTCGTGCCCTCTGCCCCTCACCCCTGCCCGTGCGCTCTGTGCCTGCGCTCGTCTCAACCTCCACTCCTTCGTTGGTAACTTGTCGTCTTGCTTGTACGTCAGCAAGCATAGGAGAAGATGCCTGACGACGTGGTGCCATCTCCACTTGAGCGTAAAGCTCCCCGTCTTCTGGCCGGGTGATCCATTTATTTGGTTCCACCAAGTGGAATCACAATCAACTTGGGAAGGATCACCGCTAGCAGGACGAAATACGATCATGTTTTGTCTCTCTACCAGCGAGCATCATCTCTGAAGTCCGTGACGTCATCGTGTCTACTTCCACGAGTGAGGACCCATACAACGATCTGAAGTCTGCCATCCTGGCCGCACCACTGTCTCCGAGCGTGAGAAACTACATCAGTTAATCTCAAAAGAAGAACTGGAGACCGTAAGCCCACTCAAATGCTGAGGGCTATGCAGTGCGCTCTAGGCGAACGCGCACAAACCTTCGATAAGGACATCTTTAGACAGTTGTTCTTGCAGAAACTTCCTCCATCAGCTCAGCGTGTCTTGGCCACTATGGATCCTGCTACTCCAGTTGATAACTAGCAGAAACTGCCGACAAAGTAGTGGAGATTGGACACAGCTCCGGTCAACAACGTGAACACACAATCGGAACTGGAGTTGAAAGTGGAGAGTTAAGTCAACAACTCAACCACGTTTTGTTCTCTGCTACGAAATCAACGGCAAAGAAGCCATTCTCGGTCAAGATTTACGAAGAGGCATCGTTCGAGTTCCGGGAAGATCTGCTTCCACCACGCTAAATTTGGAAAGAAGGCTAGGAAGTGCATCTCCCCTTGCAATTTTTCGTCGGAAAACCCCAGCAGCGAGTCTAATGGCGTCTAGTACTCGCACTGCCAACCTGTTATTCATAAAGGACAGGAACTCTGGTGTCAATTTCTTGGTCGATACCGGAGCGTCAGTCAGTGTATTCCCTCAAAAATCTGGTCATACGCACTCGGAATCTCCGCCTCTAACGCTGCTAACGGTTCACGCATACCCAGTACGGTACTCAGTCGCGTGAACTAAACTTGGGCCTTCCGATCCTTCAAGTGGATTTTCATCTGTGCTCAAGTGCAGCATCCCATAATCGGCGCTGACTTCCTCCAGCATTTAAAACTCTGGTGGATCTTGACAAGCGACGCTTATGCGACCAGGCCACACTGCTTCTGTTCTTGCCAAACAGGTTGCCTTCCGGACGCCTCGAACTCTGCACTTTCCTCGTCCCCCTAATTCCATGTACCAGTGCCTTTTCAACGATATCCAGGAATTCTTCAACCTATGCAGATGGGTGATACCATTAAGCACACCATTACCCATCACATTACAAAAAAGGTCCCCCTGTGTTTGCAAAAACCCAGACGTCTGCCCCGGACAAACTGAAAGCTGCCAAATCGGAATCCAGCTTATGATAGATCTTGGGATAATAAGACCTTCCAAAAGCAGTTGGTCCTCTCCCTACACCTGGTCAGAAGAAGTCAGGAGACTGGAGACCCTGTGGGGATTACCGGTTTTTGAATTCGACAACCATCCCGGACCGATATCCGGTACAAATGTCCAAGACTTACTTCTCTTCTCCACGGCAAATCTATCTTCAGTAAAATAGATCTCGTTAAGGCTTTCCACCACATTCCCGTAGAGCCTTCGGATATTCCAAGACTGCAGTTTGTACACCATTTGGGTTACTCGAATTTTTGAAGATGCCGTTCGGGCCTACGGAATGCTGCGCAAACCTTTCAGAGGTTTATAGATGAGGTCACCAGAGGCTTAGACTTTGTTTATGCCTACATCGATGATTTGCTTGTGGCCAGCTCTAACGGAAGAGGAACATAAGGAACATCTTTCACTCCTCTTTCAACGCTTAGAACAATACGGTGTTACTATTAATGCATCTAAGTGTGTGTTTGCACAGCCAACCTTGGAATTTCTTGGTCACACGATTTCGCAGCACGGAATTACCCCCCTTCAGGACAAGTGTGAAGTGATAAAAAATTACCCTATGCCAAATAATCAGCGTGAGTTACGTCGGTTTCTAGGTTTGGTAAATTATTACCACAAGTTCATTAAAAACTGTGCCAGTGTTCTTGCTCCTCTACACGCTATGATCACACACAAACGCAAGGTAACGAAATTGGTATGGTGTAGCGATAGTTTACAGGCGTTCGACAATGCCAAAAATGCTATCAATAGTGCATTGTCTCTGTCATTTCCTATCAGTGATGCCCCCCTAACTCTGACGGTCGATGCATCAGATGTTGCGATCGGTGGGTGTTGGAACAAACCATTAACGGTCAACAAGCACCCATCGCGTTTTACTCGAAAAAGCTGCAGCCAGCCCAAACGCGTTATAGTGCTTTCGGACGTGAACTTCTTGCTATTTACTTAAACGTGAAGCATTTTCAACATTTCCTTGAAGGCCGAGAGTTTTGTGTTTTTACCGACCACAAACCTTTGGTCACTGTCTTCAATAAAAACAGCTGTAACCACTCTCCCAGAGTCATCAGGCAACTCGATTATATCTCGCAATTTACCACAGATATCCGCCACATCAAAGGTGTCTTGAACACTCCAGCGGATGCACTTTCAAGAATAGAGATTACTTCTGTTACCCTCAGCTCTACACTGTGGAATGCTATTGCACAGGATCAAGATAAGGATACGGAAAAAAAAAAAAAAAAATAGGAACTACAAGACCTGCTCAGAGAAGACTCCACTCACTCACTTTCCCTCAAGAAAATGAGTATGCCAGGATTGTCTGTGCCCCTCTATTGCGACGTATCAACAGCTGCTATTCGCCCTTATGTCCCTCCATGTCACAGACAAGCAGTCTTCACGGATCTTCATAAGCCCTCCCATCCTGGTATCCGTGCTTCGCAACACCTGGTTACCTCTCGCTTTGTTTGGCCCTCGATGCGGAAGGATGTCAAACATTGGACCAAAACGTGCCTTGCCTGCCAGCGTGCCAAAGTCCAAAGGCACACCAGGTCCCCCTTTGACGCATTTCCGCCCCCATCCCAGCGATTTGAGGTAATTCATGTAGACATTGTTGGCCCTCTTCCAGTGATTCAAGGCCAACGTTATCTGCTCACCTGTCTCGACCGCTTTTCCAGATGGCCTGAAGCCATCCCACTTCCTGATATCCAAGCGGACACTGTTGCAAGAGCCTTTCTTCATGGATGGGTATCAAGATTTGGATTGCCGACAAAAGTCATCACTGACCAAGGTCGCCAATTTGAGTCTTCGCTTTGGAAGAAGTTTACCAGCTTGTTGGGTACAGTACATGCGCATACCTGTGCGTATCATCCGCAAGCTAACGGCCTCGTCGAACGCTTCCATCGCCAGCTGAAGTCATCCCTTATGTGTCACGAAGACTCCCATTGGATGGATAAGCTTCCACTCGTGTTGCTTGGTATTCGCTCTGCATTTAAGAGTGATCTGAAGACTACAGCGGCTGAACTAGTCTATGGAACAACACTGCGGCTACCAGGTGGCTACTTCACTGCAGGGGATAAGTCATGTGATCCTACGGAATTCGCTCAAACACTTTCCTCTCACATGCAGTCCCTTCAGCCTGTTCCCCCTCGATTGACTAGCCAACAGAACATCTTTGTTTCCCCAGCCCTCCAGTCTTGCACCCACGTTTTCGTTCGTGTACCTGTCCCAAAACGGCCTCTCCAATGTCCATATGACGGCCCTATGAAGTTCTCCGACGTACGCGCAAATCATTTCTCATCCAGCGCGGTTCCAAGGTCGACAAGGTTTCTATCGATCGTCTTAAGCCTGCGTTTTTGGAATCAACCTTAAGCGAGGTACATGTAGCTACCAAAAAGGTCCAGGGAAATCTGTGTCGTTCGGAACTCTTTGAACTTCCTCTCTGGTGGGGGAGTGTGTAGTGAATACTCTTATTTTAGTTTCAAGATAAATGTTAATTTTACCGTCTTGAATTTCGGAATAGTATAAATTCATTTTAAATTAGTTACCCCATTATAATTCAATTGTGAACCACATTAATACTAATTTTATGTATACTATATTATTTTATTGTATGTAAACATAATTAATTATATATCACAATTGTCAGTTAATTATTTATATTCAAATATTTATTTTAATCTAATACCATGTCCATTTTGCAAATAAATAATAGAAACCAAGGTTATATTTTCCACCTTTGGTACTGTCGCAGTTTCGCCTAACGGACTCAATACGGCTAGTGAGATAATCACTGGTTGGCACTTAACTAGCGGCAGTGCTTATGGCTACATCATCCAGGTTAACCTATACCGGATAGATGCGCTACGGTCCCAAGCCGTAGCTTGCCTAGGCCAACGACGACGACGTAACCCAACAAGGTGATCCCAGTGGTTTTCTTTAGAAAATTAAAATTTTATAAATATGCTATTTAATTATCTAAAATTACTCGTAAATAGTTTACGCTATAAATCTTTTTGTTTTAATTCAATGAAAGAGCAGTGAAACTATAGCGTTAACTTGTATATTATTATCTTTTTATAATCTTTACTCGTTTCGAGGGCACTTCCGAGCAGCTACTCAGCAGTTTTATTCAGTCGCATATAGAGAGTTGAATATTGAAGTTTATCCTTTGTTAGTAAACTTGTTTTCAAAACTTTCATTGACAGAGGCATGGAACTCATCCTGTTCGATTTGAAGGACGAATTCAATATGTCTATAGTTCTAGTGGCCTTCTCAATAACATTATTTGTAGTTGCACCATCTTCTGAAATGAATTTAATTGGATCACCTGACGATCAGGGCCCCCAGCCTCACTTATCAAATGATATCTTCGTTAAAACTAACGAAAATATCACGACTTAACCTACCCAATCGTCAAGGGCGTGCAGTTGACCTAACCGTGCATTCAATTTAATTTATTATTATATTTGGTACTGTAAAGCAAAAAACAAGAATACATGGGGGCCCTGATCTTCAGGTGATCCATTTAATTTTATTGTTAGTTTCTTTTGGCGTGTTTTAATTTCATCTTCATGAAATGGCATTCGTCCTCTTCCTGAAGGTACCAGAAAATAAGTTATCTCTTTCTAGTACACTTTCAAAATATAAATGAGTAGATTTTGGGTACAAGAAATGTAGCAACAAGAAAACTGTTTACGAATGTATTTGGAGTAAAGGCTTTTTAAGGTTATTGTTAATATTATTATTATTAATATTAATATTATTGTTAATATATTATTAATATTATTGTTAATATTATTATTATTATTATTAGGCAGTAGCAGAATATTTTTTAAATTAATACCATAAGTAAAATATTGTATTTATAACTGTTATAATTTGAATACGGGAAATTTACAAGAAATTAGCAATCATTCTCATTACCACCCCCTCCCCGCGAGTTTGTTAAATGGTTGGTTGTCCGTTACACGTTCTTCGTCCAGCTGAGTGCACTGAGACAAGGGGTAATGCCACCAACCGAGAAAAATAAATCGCCCTTAAAAGGGAAACTGGGTTCAGCCAAATACATTACGTGCAGCGGGTTCATCACTGTACCGGGTGTACCCCCCTCCTTATTTCTGAGACTGGCTTGGGATAGTCTCTGGTTGGGTTCCGATTTTGTTGAATGCCATTTTCGGTGTTTCGTTCCTCTTTGTAGTTTCTTTATACAAGAACATTTGGAGGGAGGAACTAAGCTAAAAATTTCGCAAAATGTTCACAGAGAAAAATCCTTTTTTTTTTTTTAAACAACAAACCACTTTCGGTTAACCACTTTTAGTTGGTGTCAAATGAAGATATAATTTCTCTAATTAGTTTATCATGCATGCTTTTTTTTATTTCTTGTTATTGTAGAACTTGGTTGCTGACAGTTGTGGGAAGAAGTTCGCCGAAGAAATGAAATTTGTGGGAAAATACTAAAATTTTCAAAATACAAAAGTTAAATTCATAATTTGTTGGAAAAATAAAGTGGAACGTCAGTGTACTCGGCACCCCTTTTATTTTTTTAATTAGTCAGGTTGTTTTTCCAACCAATACCAATAATGAATTTTTGCTGTATTTAGAAATTTTCAGTATTTTTCCATAGATTTCATTTCCTCGGCGAACTACTTTCCAGAGCAGTACCTTCAAACAGTCTTTTACATAGATTATACGAATATACAACTGAACTTGTAGTAAGATTTTTGATCATTGTAATTACACTATACTGTAGAGCAGTGCTCTTCAACCTGGGCGGTACCGCCCAGCATCAGGCTCAAGGATCTCATTAATCTAAAGGTAATTGCAATTAATTTTATTGTTTTATGCAGGGTATATAACTTTTAGTTTGAGTTTTTGCATTTTTAATTTTGGTGGGCGATACGGAAATGTAAGCATAAAAAGGTTGAAGAGCACTGCTGTAGAGGGAAGAGCTATTAATTAAGGCACGGATTATCAACTTTCTAAGATCGATTTAAAGTGCCAAAATGAAGTGGAATCAAATGATATTACTTCGTATAACAAGTTTTCTTTGGCATATTAAACATATATTTTATATCTTTTCATCTCTATTATTTATGTAACACGTTGGATAAAACTTGCATTTTTATTTGTTACGTGATAATGCAAATGTTTATTATGGAATTTAATGGCTTGGAGTCTTGTCTTTTTAATAAATATGACTTCTAACAGCGTGTCTAAAGCAAATACGAAATTTAACTTCATAAAAATATATATAAGAAATATATAGCTATAGATCAAATAAGGCGTATTTGTATGGGTTGTACCTATATATATATATATATATATATACAGGGTGGGCCGTAAGCTTCCATACATAGGAAAATAAACATTTTTTTATGGACAACCATTTTTATTTATATAATATGCTCTACATGGTTGCCATTGTTTTGAAAACACATTTCAATACGTGTTCCACACTGTTGATGAACACGCATTAGCACAGTTGACGTTATGCTTGTAATGGCGTTGGTGATACGTTCCTTTAGATGATTTATGTCTCGTATCTTTTCCTGATACACCATGGCCTTCAAGTGCCCCCAAAGATAGAAATCAAGGGGGGTGAGATCTGGGGATCTGGGAGGCCACTCCACAGGACCACGCCGACCAATCCAAGCATCCGGAAACTGCTGCTGATCCAAATACCGACGCACGTGAAGACCATAATGAGGTGGAGCTCCATCTTGCTGGAAGTAAACTGGGAAGTTACCTTCCTCGTTTAGCAGGGATGGGAAAATCTCTTCTTGCAACATGTTAAGATACCTTTCGGCATTAAGATTTCCACTGACAAAAATTGGTCCAATAATTCTGTCACCCCATATCCCGGCCCACACCATCACTTTACCGGCACCTTGCATCTTCGTCGGACTCAGCCAGTTAGGGTTAGCATTACTCCAATAACGTATGTTTTGCCGATTAACCTCTCCATTGACGTAAAAATTTGCTTCATCAGTAAATAAGATCTTAGTTGAAAAGTTTGCATCCTCGTTCACTTTGGTTAATGCCCATTCACAGAATTCCATCCGTCTATCCGGGTCGTCTTCACTCAAATGCTGTGCCATATGCAATTTGTATGGATGCCATTTGTTTGCTTTCAAAGTGCGCCTGATACTCGATCTGCTGACACCACTTTCTGCAGACAACCGTCGTGTACTTTTTCTGAGACTCCGTGTAAGCGCTGTAAGTATCGTAGCTGTTGTGTCTTCATCGGTGGCTGTACGTCTTGGACCACTTCGCGGTTGATCTGCAACATTTCCAGTTTTCTGAAACTTGTTAATAAGTTTTGCCACAGTGTCGTGTGTGATGTTCGTTCCATGTTGTCTGTTAAAGTTCATTGCAACCATGCGACTGCTTCCCGACCCAGCCATCAGTATGATTTCAATTCGTTGCTCTTTCGTCAAACGCATATTCTTAGGGTATCTGAAACATAAAAACAAACGTTTAAATTTCCTTATGTATGGAAACTTACGGCCCACCCTGTATATATATATATATATATATATATATATATATATATATATATATATATATATATATATATATACACCTCGTTCCTCTTTAACCTCGTTCCGTGCGTTGGTCTCTCTTCACACAAAGGTCAAGCTGGTGACCCCGCCTCTAGGTCTGGCTTGGTGGAGGAGCGAGTTCCTTTCTTGCGCTTTCTACCGTACATAGCCAGGTACACCCGGCTTGAGGTTAGTTTACATAGTCTTTCCCAGAAGTTGAGTTCTTTGCAGCCATCAATCTTGGCTGTGAAATGTCTCTGCGTTTCTTCTAGTTTATTAGTTTCTTCCTTTTTATATGGGGAAATATATATATATGTATGTGTGTGTGTGTGTGTGTGTGTATATATATATATATATTTGTGACAATCTTCTTTTTAGATGCAGCTCCACTGCATGATTAAAAAAAACCAGCTGTGATTGGATTTCGTCGCAAAAAGTCTGTGAAGAATACGACACTTTCAAATTTATTAAAACTCATTGCTTAAATAGCAACAATCTCGCATAAATAATGATTATATATATATATATATATATATATATATATATATATATATATATATATATATATATATATATGTTAAACACATATATATCTTACTGTTCTCATTTCAAATCGAATAAAAGGAAGAAACGGATTGTTGGCGCAAATTTCAATTATAAAAGTAAAAGATAGTAGCCCCCTTCCCGCATTTACAAAAGGATACACATTCACACATACACGTATACAAACATATTACACATACATACACTGAAATTACAATGTTTTCGTCCAATTCCAAATCATTATGTATCGAATTCTATGCAATTCGTATAAAGGTGTGAACGATAGATTTAGAAAATAGGTCAATATTGTGTTGCATTAATCCCGCCATGTTTTGCATTAATCGCTTGAGGTTTTGAAGGTAATAAAATATGGTACTTATACAAAGAGTATGTGTGACTTGCGTGAACGTGGAGGTAGAAGGAAAAAAAAAGGCTTATGTTTGAGAAATTTATTATTAGGAACAAAGTCTACTAAAAGTCGACGCTGGAAAAGATTTATTTAGATTGGAAGTACTTTAAATAACAATTTTGCGATTCAGTCATTTTTTTGTTTGCGTGGTCTTCAGGTTACATTCTCTCGATATTTTTGTGCCCTTAAGTCGTTGATTTGAACCGTCATTGATTAATGTATTTGATCTGTATCAGAATTTATAAATTATTCATTATTTTATTATTTTCAGTTATGTAGTCGCAAAATATTAGAAGGGTTTTTTTTTAGGTCAGGTATGAACAAATGGCGGCCCGTGAAGCAGTTTCGGTCGATCGCCGGGCCAGGAATATTTGTTGGATATTCCCAACAATAAAATACAATTACAATGTAATGTAATAACATTATATGTTTAATTTTTGACGGGTATACATTTTTGGAATCATAATTATGTTGAATAAAATTATGTTGAATAAAACTATTTTCATCCAAAAATCACTCAAGAGGTTCAGCCCCAGGACCGCTGGGAGTGAAAATTGACCATCCATCCCTGCACTCTAAAGGAGGTTCAATCTTTATTTATCAGGCGCGGATACAAAGGAGCGGGGGAGGGGATTTAGGATTTGTTATGCCGGTGTCATGTAAATATTACCAGCCCAATATTAGGCCTATATAATATTATACAATAATATTAAAAATCATTAAGTATTAGAATACGAGATCTCATTCAGGTTAAAGCTAAAGGAGTTAAGCCCCCGCGCCCACCCCGCTATATCCCCGCCTATCCCCGCCTATCCCCGCCTATCCCCGCCTATCCCCGCCTATCCCCGCTATATCCCCGCCTATATATGTTTCATTGTCCCAAATTTTTGAAGTTTCATTCATGTACAAGTAACAGTTTTGAAATTTTATTTAAATTGCCGAAACGTTGAAATTGTCTCAAGTTTTTAGATACCTGAAATTACTCTCTGAAACTTAATGAATCATCTAATGAAACATTTATAAAAACCATCTAAAAAAAATACATTTAATGAAACGTCTAATGAGATATCTGGATGAGTGTGCAAATCCACGAATCTGTATAAAGAGGAAAATTAAACATTATGATGTACAGGTATATTATTATCCGTTCCTGGACAACCTTTAAGGCTCAATCAGTTAACGAGGTTAGATCCTTGAACTGAAGCCAATGAAGCTATTTTGAAATTAAAATGTTAGAATAGCTCTCGCATAGACCTGAATAAGGTCCTGTAGGTAGGGGTCATTTAACTTAACCATAAGCCAATATAGTCTAGTCGTATTTCATCCCAATTTTTCATTAAACGTGATAGACCTGCATACGATAATACAATGCGAGCCTGTGACTGTTCTTAATTAGACTTACCTATTTCTCCGTTGACTGTCACAATTCAAAGGCAGATAGACACATGGCCGCTCCAAACGTGGCTTTGCGCATGCGTACGCGAGAATGATCATGTTGGAGTTAGATGTCCGAAATGTTGAATTTCTCGCAGTTGCTCACTCGAAAAATTTAAGAGTTGCAAGTTAAATGAATGATTTATCAGGTGACTGTTTCGAAATTGTTCCTATTGTCCGAAATATCAAATAACTATTTTCATATTTGAAGTCATCATTTCAAAGATATAACGAAACACTGAATTCCCTTTTTAGACCATATTTCTCCCCTTGCTTTCTTTTTATAATTACTTCTTACTAGATTACGTCCCACTCACTGTCATTCCCATTTCCATTTCCATTTACCGTCTTCAAGTAAACATGCACAAAATGAGAAATCTGCATTTGTAAATAAGAGTTTCTTGATTTGCGAAAGCGTATCACTCCAAGCGCGGTCGCAGTAAAGGTGCCAAATGAGAATGGCAAATGTTTCATAACCCATCTGAATTTAATCTAACCTAATCTAACCTGAACCAAAATGCGAAAGCCGTGAATGAAAATAGCTTTCTCTATGTTTACGTTCGCGGCACAACAGTATATAATAAGCGTCTCATATCATCTGAAAATTGTTCACGTAATCACAGTTCGCCATGAAAACAAATGAGGGGTCCCGCGTCTTAAGGTACCTAAGCGCCAAAATTAAAATTCGCCAGAAATCGCTTCAAAGTTCAGCAATATTCTCGCGATAGTATCTCTGTTATTAATTGAGCTAGAACGTTCATTTTTGGCTAAATTAGAGTTCTAAGTATGCTAATGAAGATGTTGATGAGTTTTTGGAATAGATTTTCATATTTTATATTTTATATATATTTTTTTTATTTTTTTTTTCTTATTATGCCGAACTTTGAGTGACTTTTGGCTGGCGATAGAGGTGAAAAAGTAGTTCGCTTCATAAGGTTTTCAACCATACTTCTAGTGTCGTAAGGTCATTATAACCCAAACCACTTGATAGAGGAAGGGTGAAAATAGTAACATCCATCAAAAACACGTTTTCGCCTGTGGTGGCGCTTAGGTACCTTAAGACGCGCGACCCCTCAAATACAGTACCGTATCATATTTAAGAATCAACAAATTTATACAATATTCATTTATTAATAGAACTGTATATATAATTTGCTTTTTATTAGTAATAATTAATTTAATATTGCAATATATGTTTTGCGTGTGACACGCAGTGAATCCTTAAGTTTGTTAGCCAATTCTAACATGTGGGTGTACCAGAATAAAATCAAATGGAACTCTCTTGTTTAGTTTTAAGCGTTTGTAAAAGGATTTTCTTCCGTTACATTTAGATAACTTCGCTTGTTTAATACTTTAAAATGATTTAACATCGTATACAGATCTTGTTTAATGTTTACTTTCCACAATGAAGCTGTATTGTTTCATTTCGCGTGTGGTCAGTGTTCTTTAAATAATAGTGTGGAAAACTGAACAAATACTGTATACTCTGTAATTAAATACTACGTGCGCACGTACACACACACAACACACACACATATATATATATATTTCTTTTTCTACATAAGTGTTATACTGTGTTTCACCGTAATATTTTAATCTAAACCTGTTGTAGCGAAATAACAGGTTATATTGCCATTAATAACTTAGCAATCGATAACTGTTATAACTATCTTTAAACCTTAGTATGAAGAATTTTGCTTTCGCATTATTGAACTAAAAGTGTCGCTATACAATTCCAAAATATACTGTCTACGTTGCAGCGTCATTAATGAAAACGAATTGTTCTGAAAATCGTTGCTTTCAGATATAAATATGAGGAACAATAGTCCACAGAAAAGTAAATATTAATCAACAACATCACAATTATATGTACATCCAACTCGATATTCCGTGAATATGTTCGAATTAATGCATCGCTTACACCTGTATATAAATTGCATGGAACTGATATATAATGATTTAGAACTTTACGAAAACATTCCAGATTTTACGTGTGTGTGTGTGTGTGTATATGTGTGTGTTTGTAATGTGTATATATATATATATATATATATATATATATATATACCCTGACGAGGTGTACTTCTGAATACATGAAAGGCCTTGGAATAATTTTCGTTTTTCCTTGTGGGTTTGCATCATATATATATATTATATATATATATATATATATATAAGTGGCGACGGTGTGGGTCAGGCAGGTCAGACTGAGCCTGATCTGTTATTTCTCCGGCTAGGCACTAGTTGGGAGAGAGACGCGGAAACAGAGGGAAGATATGTGGCTAAAAATTTTGAGTCAGATATCTTTACTTTATAAAACATGTTATAATGGCCATGTTAGGATTTATAAATAAGGTTATATATAATAAGGTTATATATATAAGGTTATATATAAATAAGGTTATATAGCTGTTTGCATATATATATATATATATATATATGCATTTAACTGCAATGACCACGCAGTATATAAATGAATAGAAACGACATAAGTATTAAGGAACGTTTCTGCACACGAGGAAGAGAAATCACGAATAAATGAAAAATGAGGCGAACCGCCTCATTTTTCATTTATTCGTGATTTCTCTTCCTCGTGTGCAGAAACGTTCCTTAATACTTATGTTGTTTCTATTCATATATATATATATATATATATGAAGATGAATAAGCATATTCAGACTGAGCCTGATCTGTTATTTCTCCGGCTAGGCACTAAAAAACTAACATAAAAAACTAACAATACACAATCCCATTTCTTGTCAAGTTGTCAGGCTAAAAATTTCCATCCATCCATCTATCATCCATTTCTCCAGTGAGGGTTGGGAGAGAGACGCGGAAACAGAGGGAAGATATGTGGCTAAAAATTTTGAGTCAGATATCTTTACTTTATAAAACATGTTATAATGGCCATGTTAGGATTTATAAATAAGGTTATATATATAAGGTTATATATAAATAAGGTTATATATATAAGGTTATATATAAATAAGGTTATATAGCTGTTTGCATATACACTCTGATTGTACATAAAGTTAATTATTACTGTATTATTATGCATCTTCTCAAATAACAAAGCCTTACAACTCGCATAAAAATGCACAATTCCACGTCTTGTCAGGCAAACAATTTTAAGCCTGACATCTCTCTTTGAAACATGTTTTGATGTAAATCTTACGATTTATTTGTAATGTTATAAAGTCATTTGGACATTCACTATACGTAAAGTTAATTAGTATTTTAATTGATTTATTACTTTGTATCCACCGAATAACCAAGTTTTTAATGTTCGAAGTCAGGAAAATTCGTATCTGCCTGACGACTTGCTGCTGTGCCAAATATATGTTATTTTGAATTACTAAACATTTAAAAGCAATATTTGCACATCATACTGGCAGTTGGGTATTTCTATATATATTCTACTTTTGCATAGTACAGTAAATTTTCGAAATTTAATACACAACATATGGAAAGTGTTCATTTTATATAAAATCTGTCACATCTGCGTCGAAACAGACGAGTCCAAAATGCTGCGCTGAATTGCCAAATCTCTCTTTTTTTTAAACGATTTGAATGCATTCAGAGTTCTCATTTTTTGAGCTGTTGAATTCATTAATGTTTGCAGTATATAAAGAAAATTTCCCCCAAAACTTAAAGGAAGCACTTGAGTATAAGTACAGTAATCTATTTGACGTAAAAGCTTTAACGTCAGAATTAAAATACATCTATCAGGACTCCGATTTTTGTCAGTGCAAACAGGCAAAAGAAATTTTAAAGCTTTGTCTTGACCTTGGACTTACAACAGCCTTACCTGAAGCGATCAAATTAATTCGGCTCGTTTTGACAATCCCCGTAACCAGTGTGTCAATGGAAAGAAGTTTTTCAACGCTTAACAGAATAAAGACGTACCTACGGATTACTATGTCAAAGGAAAGGCTGTCTAGTTTAGCAAGAATTGCCATAGAGAAAGAAATTGTAATATCGCTAGAGAAGAATAAAATGTTGCAGGACAAAGTAATTGAAGAATTTGCACCAAAACCAAAAAGATTGGAGTTCATGTACAAATAAATAAGGTAAGGCGATGTTTTATTTCCTAAATTTATGCCAGTTAAAAATATTCTAATTATCATACATAATACATATCACAGTGAAACAAGTATCAAATTATACAGTATATATTATATATATGCTTGAAAGGTTTGAACCTGAGTATCCACAAAACCTGGCGTCGCCCCTGATATATATATATATATATATATATATATATATATATATATTAGTGATGTAGGTCACATCCGCATCCGCGGAACATGCGCACATTTTCTCGCACCCGCATCCGCACTTTGGACTGCGGATGTCGTGCGGATGTGGACCGTTGAGATAAAATGTCATTAATAAGCGGAAATTATCAAATTCTTCTATATTAATAGAACTAGTTCATTGTGCGCAAAAGTGATGCAAGCGACAAGACGAGAGGCTGTTCTTGTATGAAGTTACTCTCTTGCAACCTACTTAGATCCACGTTACAAAGCTAAGTTATTTTCACCTAGTACATTAGAACGAGTTAAATCATCACTTGGCAAAGCAGTTGAAGAGCTTCAATCTCTTGAATCTGTCGCTTCGCCACCCACCAAAAGAATAAAAGTTTCAGTGACAGAACCAACACCTTCAACAAGCAAATCTATCACAGAATCTGTCTCTCAGTTTCTTGAGTCAAGCAGCAATGACGAGACCTACGCGATGTCAAAAGATGTAGTAAAAATGATCGAGAGCTATCACCAAGAAAAACGCCTGGCTGCATGTGACAATGCTATTAGTTGGTGGAAAAATACGCAGAATATCTATCCATACTTGAGTAAACTTGCAAGGAAACATTTAGCCTGTCCTCCAACAAACGTACAAAGCGAGAGATTATTTAGCAGTGCTGGATTAATATATGATGAAAAGAGAAACAGACCGGCAGCAGAAAAGGCAGAAAAATTAATGTTCCTTAAGCATAACCTTCCTATAATTAAGTTTGAACATTAAACGATGAACATCTTAGTTTACTTTATTTTAATTACTCATTTATAAATATGCCTAATAAAACTTTAAACTTAATATAAATAGTTATCAAGCTAATTAAAGATCTCTTTCTATAAGGGTGGAGGTTGGGGAAAGAGGTCGGTGGGGTGCATTTGAGTTGGGTTCACGTCCCGCATCCTGGTAACACAATTATGGTTTCTAATTGTGGCTGAAACTCAACAAAATATAACGAATTTATTTGCAGACGAACTCACTAATTGATTTCTATATTAGTTAGATGCTTGATATTATTTTATATGTTCAGAGAAAAGTACAGCAATTATTGTACAATTAATCAATTATACTACATTATAGCTACAGCTCTCTCTATATAATAACTTATTATATACGTTAAACACAACAAATCTCGAATATATCCTAAAAAATAACGAAAATGTAGACATCCGCATCCGCATCCGCGGATGTTGAAATCAAACATCCTCATCCGCATCCGCATCCGCGGATGTGAAAAAAATGACGTCCGCTACATCACTAATATATATATATAGGTGCTCTTCCAATATGTGCTCTACCGCGAAAATGTACATTCCAATACGTGATCTACCTTAGATTATTCGGATTAGCAGCAGGTACGTTAGTTAGCCTTATAAGGCTAACTAACGAAAATATCACGACTTAACCTAACTAATCGTCAAGGGCGTATAGTTGACCTAACGATTGGTTAGGTTAAGTCATGATATTTTCGTTAGTTAGCCTTATAAGGCTAGTTTCACGGTAGAGCACGTATTGGAATATGGTAGATCACAGTTTCGCGGTAGAGCACATATTGGAAGAGCACCTATATATATATATATATATATATATATATATATATATATATATATATATATGAAATAGTGTATTCCTAGGGAACAGACACTTAAAGATTAAAAAAAGATTATCAATTTCCACGACATTTTGAAAATTTAATATCCAAACGTTTCGGAAATTAATTTCCGTCATCAGTGGCTAAAACCAGAAATAAAAATAAAAATAAAAATTGGTAAATGACTGGTTGTTCCAGAGTTGACCGGTTGAGTAGATGAAAGACTGAAAATACCGATTAACCCTTGTATTAGATAGTTGAACGGAAAAGGGATGAGAAAGTGTAGAAAGTCTGGTGGTGCGTGCTCTCCTTAAAGGAAGAGGCATGCAGTTAGAGAGTTCAGAAGAGCAATGTCCGTTATAATATTTAAAATTAAATATCATCAGTTAATAATACCTTTTCTCCTTGTTTTGATTCGATAATTTAACTTTATATCTGAGTATTAATCTTAATTTTCAATTTAAAATTGTGAAATTTAACATTTTTAACTCCCTTCTTACTTTTGTAGAGTTGTAGGTTTTAAATTAATTGTTAATTTTATTATGTACCTCTGACCAGTCCTTCGACAGTTTTTATTTTTCTTTGTTTTAGCTACTGATGATGGATGTGTAACTTCAGAAACGTTTGAATATCAAGTGTTCATAATGCTGAGGTGAGCGTTGGTCATCCTTTTCTCTCTTTCTCTCTCCTCTCTCATATATATATATATATATATATATATATATATATATATATATATATATATATATATATATATAGGCTAGACAGGCTAGACAGGGAACAACCTTAACCCTGAATGAAAATAGTTTTTTTGAGAGGACCAAGACTGTTTAATCAGCTGCCGAAAGAACTGAGGAACACGAGTGTTGTTGCGGTGGACATCTTCAAAAGAACAATCTCCGATGAAGCGTACCTGGGTATGTGAGGTGAAGAGTACTAGAAACCAACTCTCTACTTCACTAGGCCAACTGGAGAGGAGGGGCGGCAAGCTTGACCTTCGTGAAATGAGGAATCATCGCACGGGACATTTGAAAGGTATATATATATATATATATATATATATATATATATATGCAAAATTTAACTCTCACCACGATTGGAATCCAGGCACTATGACTCGGAAACAAGGGTGTTGACCATTCAGCTACTGCAGAGTAAAAGTTAATAACCTGGCGGCATTTTATCACCCGAACGAAACACCGAATGTTTTCGTATCCAGAAGTGCTTTTACGTTGATCTAATACTGTGATCTAATCCAGGTTTTTTTTCCAGGTTTTTAAAATTATGAATGGGCTCAATAACGTAAATCGAGGGAGCTTTTTCGAAATATCTCGATATAATACATAGAACTAGAAATAATGAGTGTAAGTTGACAAGTAGAAGGTTCGAGACAGCAGTTGCCAAAAACTTTTTTACGTATAGAATAGTAAATAGCTGGAATAGTTTGCCGATAGAAGTAATTAGTAGCACGTCTATAAACATGTTTAAAAATCGATTAGACGCATGTGTTGATAGATTGGGTATAGTTTAAGGTAGTAAAATTAAGGTTTTAGTGGTTCGGAACCCACGCAAAACTGAGGTCCCCTCCGCCACCACGGAGGACATGCGCAATACACAATTACAAACACGGTTAGATAGACCAGCGATGAGTAGATCCAACGGTCTTTGTTGGTCTTAAACATTATAACATTATAACGTTAATAACATTAAACATTTTTGTTTAATAAATACACAAGTTTCTGAGTGTGTCATCGCGCCATACCTTCATTTTTAGATTAAAAGCAAAGAGTACGGAATTAAGTGCATATACGTGTATATACCACGACTGTGTATTATAAACTTTTATATACATACAGTACATACAGTACATTTTTTATTCACATTTCTCACATAGAATTACAGTGTAAGAGTGGAGTAAAATCCATGTAAATAACTCATTAGTTATATCGCTTTTACATTCTATCTGTCTATTTATCTATCTATCTATCTATATACGTATTGTGTATTAGATGAAAGTAATTTTAAAATTCTACCATGTATTTTTAACAGATTTCTATTACTGTTCTTGCACAGAGAACAAAGGATCTATATAGTTCATTGTTATA
Source organism: Bathynomus jamesi (assembly GCA_023014485.1). Lineage (NCBI taxonomy): Eukaryota > Metazoa > Arthropoda > Malacostraca > Isopoda > Cirolanidae > Bathynomus > Bathynomus jamesi. The sequence goes on from JAJOZX010001181.1 coordinate 204,497, forward strand.
TTTTACATAATTATATGAATCAGATATATATATATTATGTATGTATATATATGTGTGTGTGTGTGTGTGTGTGTGTGTATGCAATACACGAATATCACGTAAAATATATTAATTTTAGTTCCTTGTTTTCGTGCGTCGATAAAATATGCTTATAATAATAATATAACGCGTTTTACCTCACTATTTCTCGACACAAACGTGTATTTTATTTTCCTTCTGTTATAATCTTTCTTCCCTTTTATTCCTTTATTCTTTCTACTTTTCATTTCATTTGGTATTTCATTGCACATTTTTAACCCTTCCCCCCCCCCTCCCAACAATTCATTTTTGTAGCAATTTTCTTCTCTATTCTATCGAAGACGATTATCTATATTGACTGTATCTGTGCATCTTTTTCTTTTCAATTTTGTATTCATTTGATATATATATATATATATATATATAATTGGAAAGAAAATATTTATCTTATATTCGCGCAGTTCATGCATTGAATTCTGAGTTATTTATTTTGTTGCTTATATTTCAATATGGATAGATAAGTCGACAAATAAAAATAAATCAACTGTGATCCAAATAAAACCGATGTAGACAGGCTCGCAGAGCTGTCGGAACAGAGCTTTCGCTGCGGAGCAAAACAATGGCTCATTGTTACTTTGCAATAGGCAGTCTAGTTTAGGCGCAAAATAGAAGTAAACATTATCCTTTGGAGCCAGGCATTGTGCGCTCTGCGGCTCATACAATACGCTTTTGTGGCGGAGATGAGAGCCCGTTCCATTGTACAAAGGTCGCAACCTAACGTTCAGGTGAACGAAATTTTGTGGTAAAATATTCCTCGCACCCCAATACATTTCTCGCTGCATCACTTATTTTCCACGTTTTTCGTCCGGTGTATAATAATGAAGACCCCCTCGCGCATTTGCATCGTCTATTGTTTAATTATTTCATTAAGATAATACAAATGATTTATATTCTTTTATGCGAGATTAATAAATTTGAAAAATGAGGAATCATTTCTTTCGAAGAGATTTGAAAGAAACGTGCAAAAAGGAAAGAATTATATCTTGTATTCAGCATTGAATAAAATTGTTAGTCGACTTCCTATTCAAAAACATATATAAATTTCTTTTATTCCTCCAAACCTTTGTTGTTATATTGTGAGTCTATGAAGCAAACCTTCCTATTTGATTTCGTCTGTTTTCATCAAATTTCGACCGATTTTAGAAAACAAGAAACTAAATGACATTCATTAAACTCTAGCATTATATTCAAGGAGTCAGGTAGCACTGGAAAATATGGGCCTTCTTTTTGCTTTCATCCTTGACAACCAATCAAAATTTCTATTGAAAGAAAACTCGTAATATGATTGGCTGTTGATTAGGGAATACGCAGTTCTGTTGACCAATAAGAAAAGAAGATTTTGTCTATACGTGGCACCGATAGAAGACAAACGCGAAGAGAGAAAGAGGGGAAAATAACAATGGGAGATGAAACAAAAGCAATAGAGGAAAAAATATGCCAAAGAGAAAAAAAAAGGCGTTCGCAATACAAAAGATTTTTGTCTCTATTGATTTTTAAATTACATCATTATCAATACGTATAAATGGACTTAAAGAATTTAAATGAATTCTTTTATATACAAAGCTTATCTATACGAGATCGAAACAAATCTTTTATACAGAGGAGTTTCGAGCGCAGCTATACGCGTTGTATAGTTCACACACCGCTTTTATAATGGGTAATATATATATATATATATATATATATATATATAATATATATATATATATATATGCATTTAACTGCAATGACCACGCAGTATATAAATGAATAGAAACGACATAAGTATTAAGGAACGTTTCTGCACACGAGGAAGAGAAATCACGAATAAATGAAAAATGAGGCGAACCGCCTCATTTTCATTTATTCGTGATTTCTCTTCCTCGTGTGCAGAAACGTTCCTTAATACTTATGTCGTTTCTATTCATATATATATATATATATATATTATATGAAGATGAATAAGCATTTTTAATTATTTGGGAAGTATAGATCTCTCATTGTATATGTAATAATAATAATAATAATAATTTAATCCATCAAGAGGACAGGAAACTGACACAGCTCTCAGGATAGCCAACTAATGCGACCCATTGAACTAATCCCAGATTATTATTACCAGCTCCCCCATGAGTCGAACCCACGACCTCAGTGCCTTCACTTCGCTTATAGAGAAAGAGTGTCGCGCACTGAGGTACAGGCGCTAACTATTGTGCATGTAAGTAGTAGCACGTCTATAAACATGTTTAAAAATCGATTAGACGCATATGTTGATAGATTGGGTATAGTTTAAGGTAGTAAAATTAAGGCTTTGTGGGGAAAGATCCCACAGCTCAACACAAGTGTTGTGGGATATAGGGAGGCAGCGTCTTGGGTTAGGGGATACTCTCTGTCCTTACACACCCCATTTAAAGAGATTCCTCTGCTGAGCGGTGCCCCCCATAGTACTGTGAGGTATTGAAAAACTCATGATCTTCACTTGCCCCACAAACACCTTTAAATGGGAGACCCAAGATGGGTGCACACACATTTCTACATTACTACAGTCTTTACAGCCACACCTACACTTTTCCTCCTAAGTGTATATATTGTAATGTATATGGTTGTAAATTTTGACTTGGTCCGCAATCGATATGGACCGTGACTTATTTTTCGTGACAAGGTACTAGTATTGATGGATACCGTAATGAAATTGACTGGATTCTCTGAATCTGATATATTTGCATGTCGGTTATAAATAGATATAGAGTGTAACATATTTGTGGATAGTAGTCTATTATGACGTGATCCTCTGGATCCAGAGATTCTATCTTTAGTTTTAAATCGATAAATAATTAATTAGTTTTGCTAAATTGGTCGTTGCCAATGTACACAGTGTACAGGAAGTTGTTACATAAATTTCTTATGTTCTTGTGGTTCGGAACCCACGTAAAATTGTAGGTCCCCTCCGCCACCACGGAGGACATACACAATTACGAACACAGTTAGGTAGACCAGCCATGAGTGGATCCTAGGGTCTTTGTTGGTCTGAAACATTATAACATTATAATGAATAACTTTATACCTCTATAAATAACTATAAGTCTATACTGTACCTCTATAAATAACTGTATGCCTGTATAAATAACTACAACTCTATACCTTAACATCAGTAATTTTCAACAATGAAGGAATGCATACATAAGATTAAAAATATGCAAAATTTATAATTAAACCGCGTTTGTGATGTAATTTCAGAATAACACAAAAATAACTTGTGATGCAGTATTTGTGGTGATATTAGAGTGTCAGAAGAGTGATATCATGTTGAGGTAAACAAAATTACGTCACTGCTTATCACGGTTTTGCGCATGCCTCTTTTTTTTTTCCCTCTCTTTCATGAAAAAGGGTCAGTGTCGTCCTTCCGTCGTTGGCATGTTGCATCACTTTCATATATACGATATTTTGGTCTTCTTTTATAAGGTCGGTAAACCAGAGGGTTTCGATTCCCCAAATTACAAGAAGAGCCTACCCTGAAGCCCCCCCTCCCCCCCCAAAAAAAGAAACCGATTAAACATATCTGAGCACGGGTACTTTTTTCTCTATAGACTTTCGGTTGTAGCGACCCGTGGTTCGGATCCCACATAAAGCTGTAGGTCCCCTCCGTCATATGACCTTAGATGTTGCGAAAGGAGGTTAAATAACCCCATCAACCTTGAACTCTCGATTCCTTGCTTCATTTTTTCTCATTATTCGTTTCTGCTTCTCATTTTCTCTTCTTCTTTATCATCCATTCTTGTGCTATCTACACACACACACACACACACACACACACATCATTTGTTTGTATACATAAAAATAATGTCTTTCATGTAAAATTTAAATCATTGTAAATTAAAAATTATCTCTTAAATTTTTTAAATGTTTCATCCATGTGTAAAATAAATTTTCCCGTGTAACTGCACATTTTTGTATATGCAAAATTTAAACCCACCAGGATTTTATATTGTCGTAACCGAATGGTCAGTGTCCGACTGTCCGTGCCTCCGAGTTGGGGGACCCGGGATCGAATCCTGGTGGGAGGTGAGTTTTGTATATACTGTATAGATATAATACACACACCTAATGCGCATAGAACAAGGAACCCTTCTGGGATATTAAATCCACTATAGTCTGAATAAGTAATGGTAAATACTAAAGTTTTTTCTTTTTGATGATGGAAACCCAAAGCGGCCAATGGATTACTAGCAAATTATAAACGGCTTAAAACTGAATTGCATACAAAGGTTTCATTAATTTGTACACCCTCCCTGCAGCAATATATACAGTGCGTTCGAAAAGTCTCTCCGCAATGTTATGTTGAACGCATAGGAAATTGAAAAACTACAATGTTTTCATTCAACCATGATTTAGTGATTTTATTACATAACCTTTTGATTTTACAGCATGTGTTGAAAGTGTTTTCCACCATTTTGCAGGCACAGAGCAACTCGTCTACACTTGTTGTCAAACACTTTTTTTAAAGTGTTGGTTGACTGCGGAGAGACTTTTCGAACGCACTGTATATATACCATATGTAAACATTTCCTTTTGGGCCTACAATTTTAATACATTTCTGAAGTTCGTATCGACTGTCATTTTATGTAAACGTTAACAAAAGCAGTTTCGTCACAGTTATTGTAGACACCACACACTTTCGTTAACAGCAAAAATCTATACTGAAGAAGGTTTCCTAGATGCTAGTGTCAAGTTACGATAAGAGGCGACTTTTGCGTCAAGAAACATTTATCACTAAAGCTTAACACAAGGATCAACCTCATGAAAACACTCCCACGATATCGTCAGAAGACTTCGAAAAAATTAAACTAAAAGAACGACCTTTAAAAATCAACCAAAATCAGCACCAAGGAAGTAACGAAACCAAAGGAAAGGCAACAGAATCGACCAAGATTCATGTTCGTCAGGATTTAACAATTAAAGTTTTAAGTCAGTCTTCTAGCAATCGTGCGGCAGAAAGCACCTCTTGCGCATACGTCCTTCGCATGCTTTAACTCATTGACTGTAGACTTTCTTTCTCGGCCGACATATGCCTCAGCCAAGATACCGTTATAGCAATTCAACGGGTGTGTAAACATTCCGGGGTTTTTTCACGTCTGTGCAAAGAACTCTCATTGTGTTTCATTTATCGAGTTAGCAATCATTATTGTATTATTGTACAATTATATTTGACAGTGTGTGTTCATACTGACAATTAATTCATAACATATCAAGACGTCTGTAGTTCTGATTAATAACCATTGCATTTTATGTTGCATTCGCTGCCGTATCAGGGTGTCGTTCATGGAATAAGTGACATGCCTCTCTCTCTGGCTTCTACCAGCAACATGTAGCAAAAGAGTTTCCACTTTCTCTTGATCTGTATAGTTACCCATATTGTTAATAATCTGAACTCTAAATTGCAAATATTATTAACGCAAAATACACACGAAAACGGACTTTTGATCCACCATATATATATATATATATATATATACATATATATATATATATATAACTGCAAACACGCAGTATAATTAACGTAAAGAACGACGCTTGTATAGGAGATATTCCGCGCAAGACGAGAGAGAGAGAACGAAACAAATGAAAAAATGAGGTAACCACCCGGGAATCGAACCCAGGATCTTCCGATTGCTGGTCAGATGCGATAACCATTACACCATGGGCCTCACTCTTCCAAATGCCGTAATTCTTCTACATACTCGCAGAAACCAATGCCCCAAGGGGGCACCTCCCGCATGCCGTAACATTATATACATTTAACTGCAAACACGCAGTATAATTAACTTAAAGAACGACGCTTGTATAGGAGATATTCCGCGCAAGACGAGAGAGAGAGATAACGAAACAAATGAAAAAATGAGGTAACCACCCGGGAATCGAACCCTGGATCTTCCGATTGCCGGTCAGATGCGATAACCATTACACCATGGGCCTCACTCTTCCAAATGCCGTAATTCTTCTACATACTCGCAGAAACCAATGCCCCAAGGGGCACCTCCCGCATGCCGTAACATTATATACATTTTTTCATTTGTTTCGTTCTCTCTCTCTCGTCTTGCGCGGAATATCTCCTATACAAGCGTCGTTCTTTACGTTAATTATACTGCGTGTTTGCAGTTAAATGTATATAATGTTACGGCATGCGGGAGGTGCCCCCTTGGGGCATTGGTTTCTGCGAGTATGTAGAAGAATTACGGCATTTAGAAGAGTGAGGCCCATGGTGTAATGGTTATCGCATCTGACCGGCAATCGGAAGATCCCGGGTTCGATTCCCGGGTGGTTACCTCATTTTTTCATTTGTTTCGTTCTCTCTCTCTCGTCTTGCGCGGAATATCTCCTATACAAGCGTCGTTCTTTACGTTGATATATATATATATATTATATATACACACGAGGGTCGGTACGAAAGTAATGCCTCTTATGTTTCAGTTCATAAAAGCAATAAGAGGTATTACTTTCGTACCGTGTTAGCAGAGGGAGGGATTACAATCTTCTGGAGCGGATGATCGTTACGTGTTGTGGTTAGTGCAAACTACTTAACCATATATTATACTGTAATAGACTAATACTGTGTGTGGTGGTGGGAAGCAATGGTTGCATCACCCACCCACCGGCAAGATATACTGAGTTAACGGTGAAAGTGGGTTATCTGCGATCATGGATCGCCCTCTCAGTCACGGATAACTGAGTGAGTACTGCATTATATATATATATATATATATATATATATATATATATATATATATACACACACACACACACACACACTGATATGTAACTGTACTTGGCAGCTGCACCTTTACCATCCGAGATGCCCATTACATATACTCATATTCATGCACCAGTTAATGAGGAAGTATAATGAATTGGAGAGGACAGGAGGCGATTCATGTCAAATCACGTGAGCATGGAATTCATTATAATTTATCGACCAAGGAGAGAAAGCGATACGGGCGCTGTCTTCCTCTTGTTCTTCTTCTTGTCTTTGTTTTTGGCTCTGGATTTTTGCTTTTGGCATGATGATGATGTACAAACGACGTAGAAACCTTTAAAACAGAACCTTAAAATCTATTGTCACTCCTCCAATACTTTACAAAAAGGGTAAAAAAAGCGTTCTTTCTTCTGGCGAACTCTGCGTGAAGGATAGCACAATAGCCTCAGAATAGAGATGTATTCACAAACAAATTTTATGGCTCGTACCCAAGAAAGCAGAAAGGGAAAAAGCAGAGGGGATGAGAGAGGGGAAAGGGGGTTTGAGGATAAGGGGAAGTTTTTTGAATGGAGGGAGGCTTTTGGAGGGTGCAATTCCTTTTGAGGGTTGAGTCATGTTAGTCTGAGGGGAAGGGAGTAGTTCTTACGTAAGACGCATCTTGAGAGGAAACTTTTTAATCGTAAGAGGGGTATGGATTTAACGGAATTATGGGTACGAAGTCCCATATTCAGGAAGAGTAAAAATGAGTAATCTTGAAGATAAAGGTACTTTGAGAAAGAAAGGGCGGGTTTGGAGGCTGAATGGGTAGGGTAGGGAGCATAAGTTAAGTTGTGGTCATCAAAACAACATAATTGGATGGGCATTCCAGTACGTAAATTTTTTGAATCATTTGAAAATATAGTCTTAAAGATAGTCCTGTAGTGAAGCTGTTTCTTACCGAAATTTATCAGTGAGAAACACGAGAAACATGGAGTTTCAGCACAGGACTATTGGAATCGACAGTTTTTTTGCTGAAAATTTCTGCAGTATATATATATATATATGTGGTTCAAAGTAATCGTAATCACAGCTTAAGTGGAAATGAGATGAACAGTTACATATTTTAAAGAGGACATCATTCCACTCGTATGCCTATTTCAGGGTATGAGCAGCACGCAGCAGCATTGCTGAGTAAACAGGGAGGGAGGGGGAGTAACATACTGACGAGGCCTTGGCACGTAATTCCTCACCTATAAAAACAACCATTTTCCGTGTTTTCGTAGTTCAAAGAATATCCAAATCTGCATCCATTGTTTCATGCAATGCATGATTCTTCAGAAGGATAATGCACCATTAATTTATATATATATATATATATATGGAAATAAAACTTCCAAAACGTTTGTAATATTGAATAAATATATCAAGATCTGGTCCTACCCTTCCTACATCATTTTCGGTTCCTTAGAATAAACCCCTCAATCAAATTATATATATATATATATATATATATATATATATATATATGGGATTGAACTCAGAATGGTCCCCTGAGGTTTTTCATGATACACACAGATCGTGCATGGAACAAGGAACTCTTCTGGGACATTTAAATCCACTATAGTCCGAATAAGTAATGGTAAATGACAAACACTATAGTTTTTTCGGGACTAGTATATTTCATGGACTGCTCTCGATTTTCCTACGAAATTGCAAATAAGGGCAGTCGATGACCCTGATTTTGTTTCTGCAATCGGTTTTCTTGAGAAATGATAAAGAAAAATGTTATTGGATATTGAATAAATTTATTTACTGAAACGACGCAATACACTCCAACATCTTTTTGAATAAGTCCGAGCTGGTGTGGCGCTTACGCCACCAAAAAAATGACAAGAATTAGTGCGATATCTTGCAAAAAACAATAGTATAAGAAACTCGGTTAGGTCAGGTTAGGTTAGGTCAGGTTAGGTTAGGTTAGGTTAGGTTTCTCAAGAAAACCGATTACAGAAACAAAATCAGGGTCATCGACTGCCCTTGTTTGCCATTTCGTAGGAAAATCGAGAGCAGTCCATGAAACTTACTAGGTCCGTTTTTTCTTTTTCATGATGTTAGCCCAATAGCAGATAGCTGGTGAGGGAAGCTATATTTTTGGGCTTCTTTGTGAGTGACCCGTTGTCTACGTCGGGCTAACATCATGAAAAAGAAAAACTATAGTGTTTGTCATTTACCATTACTTATTCAGACTATAGTGGATTTAATTTTCCCAGAAGAGTTCCTTGTTCCATGCATGGTCTGTGTGTATCATATATATATATATCTATATGAAAGAAAAGCTTTTTTTTTTTTCAACAGTTTGTTCAATTTTTCCCCTTAAAAATATTGCGTGACTCCACTTGTCATCTCCGCCATTTTGAGTTTTTTTTTCTTCCGAAAAATTGATGTTTTTTAATATGTCATAAATATGAAAAGTTTTTGGGGAGATATTTTTCATTATTTTAAGTTGGTGCAATTTCTTATTTCTTCGTGCATAGTTACAACAAATAATTTATTTATTTCAGTTATTTATCGGAAGCTATAAATAGGATTGTACTATATATATATATATATATATATATATATATATATATATATAGGGTGGATGTGGACACGTGTGTGTGTGTGTCAACACTGTCACATTTTATATATATATATATATATATATATATATATATATATATACAGAGAGAGAGAGAGAGAGAGAGAGAGAGAGAGAGATTATATAGGAAGGGGGGTAGAAGAGGGAATAAGGGATACAACCAATCATTTAATAACCCTTAAATGACTAACCGAAAAGACGAAAAGAAAAAAAAGGATAATTTAAAAGAAACTGAATTTTAGAATGACAAAAGAAATCCCTCTTTTTGGTAATCACAAACAATCGGTTGTCTGAAAATAATTAGTCTATGTCAACTAGAAATATTAGATGAATTTTGTTTAAAAAATTGGGATTGGAGAGAGAGAGAGAGAGAGAGAGAGAGAGAATTATTTTTATATGAATGATACGAGGATATATTTCCCATTAAATGATTGTGTCATTCTGTCGATAATTATCTTGACTTTGAAATCCATTTTATTATATATATATATATATATATATATATATATATATATATATATATATATATATAGATATATATATATAATATATATATATATGTGTGTGTGTGTGTGGTCTCCTGTCATCACATCAGATGTGCTACAGTAACTCACCATCGTATATATTTCGTTCATGATGTCATCTGTGTAAATTTTTGCTTGGCTCCGAAATTCAAAAATTATTCAGTTCCATACTGACTTGAGTGAGTGTTGGATGTGTCGCTGCTATTGTCCTAAAATTTGAAACGTGTTGTGGAATCACCTACATCTTGTTTTGATTTATATAGTGTTTTGTGAGTTGTTAATAAATAGTGAATTTTTATCATAGAAGGAATAGTGGTGTTTTTAATTTATTTATGTTTTGGTTTATAGTGAGTTAGAAACCAAATAGGTTGTTAGTAGTAGGCCTAAGTGTATTTTGTTTTGAGGAAATTGGCCTATTTCGCAATAAGTTTTTGATTGTGCCCAGCTACCTTTATTTACTTCATGGAATTCTGTAAATTCATTTGTAATTTCTGGTGAAAAGAATTCAGGTAAGTTCTTATTTTTCAAGATTCATTTTTCTTATGTAGCTACCCTAATTTTAATTTATTGGCAAGGTCATTCAATTCATTGAATATGGTTCCAATTTTTTGTTTTTTTAAGGGAACTAGTATTTTGGTTAATTGTACGAGTGTACGTACACACCCCTACCCGGAACCAAAATAAATATTAGCTTATTATTTTCTTCTGTATTTCGAAGACCAAATTCGGTGGTGGCACTTGAATAGTGCCAAAGGTGTACATTGATTCTTATTTATATTATCACAGTATAGGGACCAATTTCACGATGCCTTAAATTAGGTTATAAATATAAATGCCTTTCCCTTTTGCATACGAGAATGGTGGATATTGAGTTGGAATTGGGTAATGCAGTTAACAAACTCTCCCACGATCGACTCAGTGCACCTGAGAAATTTTTAAAGGTATTAGATTAGAATAAATAATTAAATAAGCAAATAAAATGCCACATTCGAGATGTGCTTCCATAGTAGCGGTCATTTCACTCGCGATTTCGAGCAAAGTAGCTTTGTTTTCGGCCTTTCGCCATGTTGAAAGTAGATGTAGACCTATAGGCTTTGAACGTGCTTATCAAACTCGTTAATTCAGTGAAGAGCATAAATTTTGTGACTTTGCCATATGAAATGACCACATATATCTACAAGAAAAGGGATAAAATGCAATATCATTAAACGTGTGTTATTACAGTTACGTTGAAATTAATCTTTTTCTCTCAAATGGAGCCTTATCTATGATGCCAACAGTAATTACTGATAAAAAGATGGTACGTGTGCCGATTAGGTAGCATGGCACTTTCGGGTCGTTGGCCTTCTTTTCGTCTATCCCCTTGTTTGAGAAACCAAATGTAAAGACGACGTATACCATTACATCTCACTTCATTCGATGGAGGTTGTATCATAAGTAGAGGTGAGAGAAGAAGGTGTAATAATTCTGTCTGAGTGTGAGAAAGAGGTGTAATTGTAATGATAGGGTTGTGCAGACAGAAGCTGCGGTTGGAAAGTGTCGGCAGAAATTGCGAACCGTTCGGGCCTCTGTGTAATGAAAGTAGACCTTGAATGTGTGTCAGGTACTGTATAAAAAAGGTTTCATAAATTAAAGGAGAGAGAGGAAATGGTTTATAAGATGATTGAACCGAGTTCTTTGGTCTTCTCCACGAGCCATTATCCGAAGGAAGATATTTTTTGAATGGGACGTTAATTCTTCCGTTTCATCGTCATCGACGCCGTCAGCGTTCGTGTAAACCGTTTGAATAGCTCGCGTAACTGACAGTTTCCTCCTTTTAGTATTCTATGGCCCGGGTAATATCATTTCATGGCTTTGTACGTCTTGTTACATTCTTACTTTGTTACAAATCCAGGTAAATCTCTAGGAGCGCTCCATTTTTCAATATTAAACATACACTCATAAAACATATACCATTTGAAAGCTCACATTTTTCTGAGTCTAAAAATGTAGTAATCCAAAAGTATCAATAGCAAATAAAAAGTAACTAGGTTTAAATATAAAACCCTATACCGATCAATTTGTGATGCTTGATCTTTACGGGGCTCCGCCCCCGTACCCCCGAGACCTAAATTATACCAATGATAATGTAATAACATATTCATGTTAGGTTAGCGTAACAATTACCAAAAATACCATCTTACAACACAGACTGAAGATTTATAACTTAGCCAACCTATATAATGTAGTTAATGACGTCACGCGTCAAACAATTAATTAAATCGTTACTTTTTATTTGATTCTTTTGGATTACTACATTTTTAGACTCAGAAAAATGTGAGCTTTCAAATGGTATATGTTTTATGAGTGTATGTTTAATATTGAAAAATGGAGCGCTCCTAAAGATTATCCCAAATCCAGGTGAATCATTGGGTATCTCTGAAAGGTCTTGCGTTTTTGTTTGTGCATTTAAAGAGGCCAGAAAGGTGGGCAAAGTTACAGTTACAGCGGCCTACAGGTGCAGAATGGAACCAGAGTACTCTAACGGTTGTCAACGCACTTCATTCAAAGAACATAACTGGGTAAGTATATGAAAACTGTTTAAATGAAAAATTCTCGAATAGATTATCGTAGGGCGTCAACCCCTCACCTCCCTTCCTCCGCTTTCCTGTTGAAGGAAGTCTGGCTCAGGTAAATACTGTAAGTTTTTTTTATATAAATCATTATTATTTTTACAGTTTCATATACGTTTAAGAATCACTAAATTGAGGAAAAGGATACCGGGTAACCAACCCACTTTATTCTTCCGAAATCACCAAAAAGGAACCAATTCACCAAGGGCGGACTTCACTGGCACCTATATCCGCCTTCTCTTCTCACATGTCGGATAAAATTTAAGATTCACGACAATGAATTTTTTTAAGAGTTCAAAAGAATGACCTAAACGTAACCTAATTTACCTTATTTAATATTGAGTACCTTTTACCTAAGGCGTAAAATTCATTGTCGTGAATCTGATATTTAACCGAAGTTGTACTATGATGTATGCGAGCTGTAACATAGCAAGATAAGCGGGTATATCGGTCTTAAATTACTGCAATAATTAATTCGATTATACGATGCTGTATTATCGTGCACAGTAGGTGATGCTGTATTATCGTGCACAGTAGGTGATGCTGTATTATCGTGCACAGTAGGTGATGCTGTATTATCGTGCACAGTAGGTGATGCTGTATTATCGTGCACAGTAGGTGATGCTGTATTATCGTGCACAGTAGGTGATGCTGTATTATCGTGCACAGTAGGTGATGCTGTATTATCGTGCACAGTAGGTGATGCTGTATTATCGTGCACAGTAGGTGATGCTGTATTATCGTGCACAGTAGGTGATGCTGTATTATCGTGCACAGTAGGTGATGCTGTATTATCGTGCACAGTAGGTGATGCTGTATTATCGTGCACAGTAGGTGATGCTGTATTATCGTGCACAGTAGGTGATGCTGTATTATCGTGCACAGTAGGTGATGCTGTATTATCGTGCACAGTAGGTGATGCTGTATTATCGTGCACAGTAGGTGATGCTGTATTATCGTGCACAGTAGGTGATGCTGTATTATCGTGCACAGTAGGTGATGCTGTATTATCGTGCACAGTAGGTGATGCTGTATTATCGTGCACAGTAGGTGATGCTGTATTATCGTGCACAGTAGGTGATGCTGTATTATCGTGCACAGTAGGTGATGCTGTATTATCGTGCACAGTAGGTGATGCTGTATTATCGTGCACAGTAGGTGATGCTGTATTATTCGTTGTCCCTAAAAGCATGGGTTACGTCGTAACACCACTTCCCGTTGGATCAGCGAAGTTAAGAGACGTTCAGTTTGTTCAGTAGTCGACCCGTGGTCCGGATCCCACATGTTTGTAGTTCAATGTGACCTTGCAACTCATCTCATCCTAGTGTTGCTACTTAATTTACATGGGATAGTAAATTATAATGGGGAAGGTTCTACCTGAAGTCTCCATTTTTGAAGTGAGTAGTATTTCCTTTGAAATATTGAATGCTGTTTCACGAAAATCGAATAATTTGTTAGTTCCTTTACTTTTGGGACTTTTTTCAACGTTCATGTATCCCTTTTACCCCCCCCCCCCCCCGCTTTTAAGTTCCAGTTCCTTACGAAAAACTCTGACCTTTTTGTGTTGTGTTTACCAGCTCAGTATCAGAAAATTTATTACCACGTGTTCATTTGGACCTACGTACCTTAGTGCAGGAGACATTGTTTCTGCGCATAGGCTAAGCCTTCCTCCTGTCTTACGAAAATCGAGACTATTCAATAATAGTAAACTCGGTATGGATAGGCTGTACTGTGTAAATTAGAAAATATAGGCCTATAGAAACAAACAAGATGAACAGACAATTCAAAATCACCATTTTTAATAATCTACCGGTAATTTACTTTTACATTTTAATTACCCTACAGTATGTACTATAGGCCTAGGCGATCATATTTTTTATTAGTTTCAACCTCTTTTGTTAAATATATTTTCTTTAAACCAATAAGTATAAGATTTATTGTTAGTGAAAACCAAATATTTTGGATCATCTGAAGATCAGGGCCCCCAGCCTTCTTTAGTTAGCTTTATAAGGCTAACTAACGAAAATATCACGACCTAACCTAACCATTCGTCAAGGGCGTACAGTTGACCTAACGATTGGTTAGGTTAAGTCGTGATATTTTCGTTAGTTAGCTTTATAAGGCTAACTAAAGAAGGCTGGGGCTTTGATCTTCAGGTGGATCAGTATGCGGTCTACCTTTTAATTATAGCTTATCTTGTTTACTAATTGCTTGTTTACATCCCAATGTCAATCGTCCTTGACGATTGGTTAGGTTTAGTCATGATGTTTTCGTTAGTTTTAATGAAAATATCATGACTAAACCTAACTAATCGTAGGTAGACCGCATACTATAGTAGCACCATTTGACGTTTGTTTGCACCATGTACCACATTTATAGATCGTATAAATTAAATTGTATGTATACAATGAAAACAATACGGTAGTTAAATAAACTAAATGCTAGTCTATAGGACATATTGGTTTTCTTTGAATGAAGCATAAAGATAACTTAATTTGAATTTAATATCGTCCTCATTTTAATACCATATAAGCCTGGATAGGTCATTCTAGTTTAGTCCTCTGTCAGTCTATAATGATTGAGTTCGAAATAAGGCCTACTCTACTGCCTTTTTGAAGTAACATAAAATCAGTTGGTTGGTCATTTGGCTTGATTCACTGACATCAAAGATCACGAGGAGATTGATATAGTTATAGGCCAAATATTATTTTTGTTGAATTCGGAGCTGTACCAAAATTTCCGACAAGTCGCTTTAATAAACCTAATTTAATATCGAATCCACGGGAGAGGTATTGATATTATTTCTTCTGGAATTTGGAGATTAAATGCTACTATAGCCGAAAGTAAATAGGGAAATAAGCTACGTTTATATGGGACTAGGCTACATCTTATTGGCTGAATAGGGCTTAGGCCTATAATCGGTGTTGAATGGTTTCAAATTTTTGTGCGAGATGTCCTTGTATATAAGGCGGTGTACTCATCTTTTGATGCTAAATTGCAGCCGTAATTAAAGCTTTCTTATTTCCTTTGAAAATTTGTATGGCATGAAAGAAAGAATTCTTCGTTACGTTTTTTGCGTAGATCTAGAGAGCCTGGGACTATAGGCAATAGGCATATACATTAGTAGGCCGTAGTAAAGTTTAGTAGGCAATCTAATTTAAGAATGTAACAACAGAGGTAGGACTGCATTCGCTTAAATCGACGTAGGTCTAAGCCGATTCTGTATTTTTTCTTTCGAACAGTTACATTCTATATTTTATGAGGCATAAAGCTTATCTATGTAAGTTTAGGCCTTTCAGTAGCACGTCATTGGGTCTTTGTTAGCAACGCAGTCGTTGAAATGTTTTGAACTAAAGGCCTATATATATAGGCCCTTGGCTGCTATGAAATATCTACATTGTAAAATGCTTCTGAACTTTTTTACAAGGCCCTTGGAAATGAATACAATCAATTACAACTACAGGGTGATTCAAAAGTCAGGTTACATAGGGTTTTTCTGTTTCTTTGCAGGTAAATGAGTTACGAGATGTTATCGAAGGAGGAGCGCATTGATGTGATATTCCTAGCTGGCTGCACAAGTGCATTGCCGTTAACGGTGGCCATATCGAACATGTGATGTGACTATTCCCCTGTATCATTACATAATACAGTATATCCCTATGTAACCTGACTTTTGAATCACCCTGTATAATTTAGCGAATGTATCTGTGTCTGTCCGCAGAAAAAACTACGTTTCTGAACCGATTTCGACCAAACGTCGTATGGTGGATCAGGGTGATGAGTAATGAACGAAAATATGTGTGTGACCAGCCCCCGAACCCCCACCCAATTACTAGGCCCGAAGGCCCCAGCACCGCGATAAAACTATCGAGAAGAACGCAGCCATGAAAATATTGAGCTTCACATTGTGTTAAGATTTCCATGACTATAGTTTTATTTGAAAATAAAGTTGGTGAATAAATTTCGAAAAGAATGTAGCCATCAAAAATTTTAGCTACGCATCGGAAGCTATGTTAAGTGAAAAAATGTGACAAGTTGTATTTCAAGTTTAACTACTTCTTGAGCTTCAAGTCAAAACTGTGAAGCTGCATTTAAAATTTAAGTGATTCGTGAGCTAATTGTAAATGTTAAACTCTAACTTGCTTAGAGAATATCCCGCCCGTAGGATGAGTATTTTTGCTAGTCTTACTGTAGTTCACAAAATGTCTGTCCTTCCGTCTGCAGAAAAATTTTACGTTTCTAAACCGATTTCGACCAAACTTTGTGTGGTGGATGGGGATGATGAGTAATGAACGAAAATATATATGTGACCAGCCTCCCACCCAATTACTGTGCCCGAAGGCCCCAGCATCGCAATAAAATTATAGGAAAGAACGGAGCCATGAAAATCTTGAGCTTCACATTGTCAAAATTTGTGAAGCTTAAGATTTTCATGAGTGCGTTCTTTTCTATAGTTGTATTGGCGAAATAATTGAACCTCCAGTAATTGGGGAGCCGCAGGACCCCCAATTACTGGAGGTTCAATTATTTGGTCAATAAAACTATAGAAAAGAAAGCAGTCATGAAAATCTTAAGCTTCACATGACATGTTCAAAATATAGTCCTACTATTAAGCAACTGTTATCATATCTGTGCACCAGCTCACCCCCCTAATTACTGGGTCCAAAGGCCTCAGCACCGCAGGTCTAGTTAAATGGGCCCGTAGGACCCTGTTTAGCCAGTTAAAATTAATTGGTCGTCTCTCTGAATCTTATTTGATAAACACCAAAATCTGAGTTCTATAGAGGTGCCACAGTCAGCAACAATAAAGTAGGTTTGGAAACTTCAGAAACCAGTTAGGCGGTGGAGGGTATATATATATATATATATATATATATATATATATATATACACACTAGGGTGGAGCAACAAGTTTGACCTTCGTCAGATTGAACAATTCGGGCAGAGGCAAAGCCAGTGTGTATATATATATATATATATATATGTGTGTGTGTGTGTGTGTCTGTCCTTCCGTCTGCAGAAAAATTTTACGTTTCTAAACCGATTTCGACCAAACTTTGTATGGTGGATGGGGATGATACAATTAAACTGTAAACGACTTAGACTTAGTTCCCATCTGGAGGTCTCCAGGTTGGGTCCCGTGCGATGCGTCTACCCCGTCAGTAATCACGCCACTGCGCCCCTTCTCTGGCCAGATCTGTTCTCTGGCGCCAGGTTAAACCCGGATTCTCTCTTTCTACCGTCTTGAGCCACGTCGTCTTTGGGCGTCCCCGGGGCCTCGATCCCACTATTCTTCCGTACATCAGCCTTCTCGGAATTCGGTCCTCTCCACATGGCCGTACTACCTTCTCTGCGCATCCACCACTCTGTCCACTATGGACATAATTTCCTTATATATTCATTTGTTCATCTGTGGTACCAGCGGATGCTACAAATTTGGCGCAGACAATACATTTCCAACAATAATAACTTCTTCTACGACTTATGAAAGTATAATTATTAAAGTTTTGACACACTACATTACAAATTTCTAGGCCTGAATAATCGCCATCTTTCTCGATACAGCGTTCAATTTCCATTTTTCGAAAACTTGAAAACATTCTCCAGTTGCTGCTAAATGATTTAATATATTAACTTTGTGATCTTAACTATAAGTTCATCCGAAGAATATGGTTTTGATGAGCAAACAGCACTTTTAACATAACCACAAAAAGTAGTCCAATGGGACATTTCAGGTGAACGAAGTGGTCAAACAATTGGTCCATCTCTACCGATCCACTTGGCTGAGACTTCATTCAGAAGCTGTCGCACATTCAAAACATAGTGGCAGGGAGTACGATTTGCTTAAAGATTTAATTGTCTTAGTTCCGGGATAAAGAAATTCTGCAACATTGCAAGGTAACGTACACCATTGACTGTTGGTTCTTCAAAACAGAAAGGATCCGAGTTTCTGAGAGCGCACCAGGTTTCTCTGTTCTCCAAATGCTGTAATTGTGACAGATTAACTTATAGCCAGGATCAAAATGCAATTCATGAAATCGCTCAGCAGCAACTGAAGAATGTTTTCAGGTCTTTGGAAAAATGGATTGAACGATGTATCATGAAAGATGGCGGTCGTGTTGAGGACTAAAAGTTTGTAATTTAGTGTGTACAAAACCATAATAATTATGTTTTAATATGCCGTTTACAGTTTGTTTCTGTCATATGTACAGCAAAAGTTATTAAAGTTTAAAATTGCACTAGGACCTTGTAATCATACACATACATACATACCATATAAAAGCAAGTTGTGATATTCTGTCTGTGAGTCTGTCTGTCCGTGAACTTTTGGGTTTCGGGTCTCTAAAAAGAGCTGAATTAATTGGTTGGTTGATTGGTTTTGAAAAATAGGATAATATTAGGAAAAAAAAGGTTGAGGAAATGATTTTGGATTTAGTCAGGTTAAGTTGGTTAACAGTGGGCAGAAATTGGGGGGCCTGCAGTCCCCCAATTACTGTCGGTTCAATTATTTGTTCAATAAAACTATATAAAAGAACACATATACCTAGCGTTGTAATTACTGGGCCCGAAGGCCCCAGCACCGCAATAAAACTATAGAAAAGAATGCAGCCATGAAAATCTTGCTTCACATTGTGTCAAGATTTATGGAGCTTAAGATTTTCATGGCACCCTTCTTTTCTGTAGTTTTATTGATCAAATAATTGAACCGACAGTAATTGGGGGACCGCAAGCACCCCAATTACTGGGGAATACGACGAAAAATATAAAACGATTTGAATAATTAAAATTTAATACAATCAGCCTACCCCAAGCAAGTGCTGGGCAAAACAGTTAGTGTGTATGTATACACACACACACACACACACACACACACAGGGTGTTTCATAACATGTGGGACGCACTTTCAGGATGGATTCAGGACCTGAAAACAATGAAAAGTGTTTATATAAACATATGCCCGAAGTCGCTTTGTTTCCGAGTTACAGCCCGTTTTGTGTTCCAGCAATTCTTTCTGCAAACTGTTTACAAACACTGCTTGCTGTGTACGAGACTTATTTCATGTATGTCCTTGCCGATTGTAATGTTTCGTACACTCTATGACATGTTTCAATCAGTCAGAGGTGCATCGCGGTGTTTCGCCGTTCGTATTCGTAACTTCTTACCGTGAATAAGTGCAGTCCAGTGAAAAAAAAAACCTTAAACGTTTTTGTGCTATTCAGTGATAGTGTGCATTTGAAGTGAGAATGGAGGCTTATTCGAACAAAGAAATGGCAGACATGCATCTCGTGTATGGACTTGCCGAGTGTAATGCGGCCGCAGCAAGACGTTTGTATGCGGAAAGGTTTCCGAATCGCCGTCTGCCAGATAAGAAGACCTTTCAGAGAATAGACGAGCGTCTCGGTGATACAGGATCATTCAACAAGCGAGTTTCAGATGGTGGTAGGCCAATCAGCGCCAGAACTGTTGAGTTGCAGAAGCGGGTCCTGAATCGCGTGGAGGAACATCCTGGTGTCAGCACCCGAAGGATAGCAGCAGCAGAGGGTATAAGATACACAACTGTGTGGAGAATTTTACGGGAACAACAACTTTACCCATATCACATTCAGAGAGTACAAAGCCTTACTGAAGCTGATTTCCCAGCACGAAAGGCTTTTTGTACTTGGTTCCTTCAACAGTGTGCTCGTGATCCTCTTTTTCTATCCTCCGTGTTGTTTTCTTATGAGGCTGCCTTCACAAGAAATGGCGTGATCAGTTTTCACAACACTCATCACGGCCGAAGAGAATCCGCATGACATCATCCAGTCAAGGCACAAACAACAATTTAGTATCAATGTATGGGCAGGACGTATTGCCGAAAACTTAATCGGTCCTTTTGTTTTGTCTTGAAGATTAACAGGAGAATCCTATTCCAATTTTTTAAGGAATAATTTAAGCGATTTACTGGATGAAGTTCCTCTTAGTGTCTGACGTCGTATGTGGTTTATACATGACGGCGCTCCGCCTCATTTTAGTCGAGTAGCCAGAAACTATTTGGATGACCATTTCCCTGATAAATGGATAGACCGTGGAGGACCCATTGCGTGGCCTGCTCGTTCCCCGGATCTGAATCCACTCGATTTTTACGTGTGGGGTCATCTGAAATCCATCGTTTACGTGACACCCATTGACAACGTTAAGATGCTTCGCCAACGTGTAGAACAAGGATGCCAGAAAATCTGAGCAATACCTGGAATGTTTGAACAATGAACGCGTCAGGCAGTCTATGACGAGGAGTTCTTCAGGCGTGTATTCAAGCGCAAGGCTGTCATTTTGAGCGCTTCCTTTAAAGGTAAGGCGGATACTTGCTGGAACACACAACGGGCTGTAACTCGGAAACAAAGCGATTTCGGGCGTATGTTTAATGTTTATATAAACTTTCTTCATTGTTTTCAGGTCCTGAATCCATCCTGAAAGTACGTCCCACATGTTATGAAACACCCTGAATACACACACACACACAGTATATTGCATTTTAAAATGAGGTGCAAAAGTCCTCTGTATACATATAGGTTTAAACAGGTGCTTCGGATGTAGATCAAAGCGAATGAATGTATGCAGCTAACGCTGAGACCTTGGGAGTAAGACTGGTTGAAGCTCCGCCCCGAACCAGGGGCTGGTACCATATATATATATTATATATATATATATATATATATATATATTAGTGGTGGACCGGATATCCGCATCCGCACTTCTGACTGCTGATGTTATGCGGATATTACCTCTAATAAATTATGCAATTTACAATTAAATTAGCTTATAAAGTAGCTTATAAGGCCCAGTCATGCACATTTCATGTAAAGTATTAATTAGTAATGAACAAACAAATATATAAACCTCAAAATATAAACATCTGGTAAAGAAAATTGAATGAAACTTGTTTCATTGAATTTTCTGTGGCTGAAACTCTTGAGAAAGTTATTATTTTTATCATAATGAAAACATTAATATTAATTTTAATTCTTATGCATTGCCTGCCATAATAGTAATATCACGAAATTTGAAAAATTACGTCATATATTCCTAATTCTATATTATATTGATAGAGTAACTAAATATCCGCATCCGCGGATATTGAAATTAAAGATCTGCATCCGCAGATGTTGAAAAACTGACATTCGGTCCACCACTAATATATATATATATATATAGTGGTTATCATATCTGACGCAATCGGAAGATCCCGGGTGGTTACCTCATTTTTTCATTTGTTCGTTCTCCCTCCTCGTCTTGCGCGGAATGTTCTCCTATACAAGCGTCGTTCTTTACGTTGATATATATATATATATATATATATATATATATATATATATATCTAAGTTGAATACTGTAAGTTTAATTAGTCTACTTGGCGAAAGCCTTATTGTTGCATAGCCTAACTAAGAACCATATGATACCTATGGAACTTCATTCTGAAACTTGAATTATATCGTGTTTAGGATACCTTCAGTTTATTTCACAATTTTGTGTTCAAAACAACTACATATTTTGTATTTATCTGTGAAGGATTTGTGGTACGACGTATATTGATGTGATTAATTAACTTTAAGGAGCTGAAACGGCGGTGAAATCCTTATAAGAACAACACTAATATTAATTTGAAAGGAACTCGGAAAAAGATTTTGGTCGGGTAAGTGAGGAGGTGGGGGTCGTTGATTTTATTTGGATAAACGCCCGTCTTTAAAGGTTCGGGGAGAAAAAGTTCGCGAAGAAATATAAAATTTCTGAAAAGCTTAAAAAATTACTGATCAGTAATAATGGGTTGTTGTTGTTGTGTTCTTTGTATTTCATAAAAGTTATCTCGGGGAACCGTTCTAAGTTGAACTATATATGCATACTAGCGGAGGGACCTACCGTTGCCCGGATGGAAGTTGAACGCTTGCGGAGAACCCGCCCTTCGTGCTGGTAGCAAAAATATTCCGCCGTACTATTCAATTAACCGTGCATTCAATAATTTTCCCGTAGGTTTCGATTATATATATATATATATAATATATATATATATATATATATATATATATATATATGGAGATTTAAAAAATTTGAATTTTTGTCTTATTAAAAAAAAAAATGGATCGCGTGAAAAGCACGTGCTAGAGCTCCACCCATTTTATGACGTGTCTATGATAGAGGTCCGCCCATTTTATGACGTTTATGATGTCACTTTCAACCAATCCGGAATACAGAGGCCTCCAGCGGCCTCAGATGACCTCGAGGCCTATGCCACATAGCCTATGTTCTTCCCCGGCCTCAGTTACACCTATCCCCCAAGTCTCATCCAAATTTGGATAGTGATTTGGCCGACCATAAGCAACAAAGTTCTTCGACTGTCATAAATATTAGTAAGATATATACACGGTGTCCCATAAGTCTGGAACCATAGGGTAAAATAAGATTCATATTTTTCCGTTTATGTAAGTGTCCATGATGTCTTTGAGTAAGGAAGAACGCATCCAGGTAATTCTGCCCCTAGGAAATCGGAGTCAGAGGGAGGTCGCTGAGGAATTTAACAGATTGCATTCGGACCGCGCGCCGATAACACAGCTGTGTCGGCAAACTTGTAGCAAAGTTCAGGGAAACGGGATCCATAGGAGATAAACCACGCAGTGGACCGACGATGACGCAGCCGCTACCATCCTCGCTCATTTCACAAACAGTCCCCAAAAGTCTCTTCGGCTTTTTTATTGCCGTTTTTATCATTTTGCCCTATGGTTCAGACTTACGGGACACCCTGTATACTGTGTATATATTCATAAATGACCAAATTGGTCGAACATTGTCAATTTTCGTCCATGATCATTTTGTACTCAGTTGGTCAAACAAGTTATATTTTATATTCTAAATTTCCAATCACTTTCTCTTGTATTAAAATGGGGGGGGGGGGGGGGTCTTTAAGGAAGTTTAGAGAAAGCGGTTTTTTCCTGTACAGTGATTATTTTTTTCAAATTTCACCCGCGTTAGGATTTTACTTTAAAAGCTCGGAGTCAAGTAAGTCGTCCTTTATACTACTTCAGACTTTACCCACCCTCTGATTTGTTTTAGGTTAGGTGAATCTGAGTTTACCTAACCTAACCTCAAAACTTTAGGCAAGAAAATCCGACTTATTTACAAAATCCGAGCTTATTAGTAAAAAAGGTGGCTTGCTATTGGCACTACTTGAAGATTTAGGCACACACACACACACACACACACGTATATTAAAATCTTAGAAACATATGACGTCATTTCGATCCATGACATCCCTCAAAAACCCACTGCAGTTAGAAAACCATATGGGCCTTACTTGGCTTACCGTACTTGACAAAAAGTTGTTTGTAATATATTTCATAAGTAGGCAGGGTTGGCAAGAACGTGGGTTTTTCATAAAAAAAACGAAAACCCGTAAGTTTTGGGTTTTTTGTTTGTTTTTAAGGTCACTTTCAACTAAAGAAGATAGCAGTGTGCTGTCAAAACGTATCGTGTTTTCATTTAACATAAAGTGTGGTTTTTGTTCTATTTTGAATCAACACGGTAGTAGTGTTTTTCTGAATTTTTATTACAGTTTGTTTACAGGCCTAGACAGTAGACATTATTCTTATTTTTGCACATCTTTTTTTTCAGAGATCAGTTTTAGTTAATTAATATCTATTTAATAATGCCTAAAGTTAAACCTGCACATACTGGTGGCAGACTTAAAGCTGCTGAATGGGATGAAGTAGAAATATTGAGTGTAACCAAACAGGGTTCGGTGCAAATACTGCAGATGTGTATTTTCGAAAAAAATAGAACGAGTGAAACATCACTTAGATCGATGCAATAAAAAATGGGTACAGGCTTGTGATGATGAAGCAGATGAGCTTTCAAATACAGCTACATCAGCAACTCCTCCTCCTACACCTAGACATGGCAGTTTTGAGAGTAGACCCTATTCAAGCAAATCTTATGAAAGCCTGGATCATGATGACACTACAGTTCACAGTAGTGAGACTTCATTCACTTCAACCACTTCTGAATCTTCCATACCATTTTTTCATTTTACTCCAGCCAAGAAAACACAAGGTCAGATAATGGCCATATGTGGTTAGAACAACTGTAGATCGAAAAGAACAACTAGATTTGCGAGTGGCCAGATTTTTTTTTTCGGCAAATACAGGGTGTACATAAAGTCAGGATCTATTTTTGTGAAGCACTTGGAAATTATATGGAATTCAATCATAAAATGATAAAGTGGTAACATTTATTAAATAATTAAGAGTAGGATTCGACGTGACGCCCATCTATCCCTGCACAGCTCAAATCGTTCCGCAGCATTTCTAAACACATTCTGGTGCATTTGCGGGGTTATGTTATCTGCAGCAGTTCGTATACGTGTACGTAAGTTTTCAAGACTCGTAATCTTCGTCTGATAGACGTGCGATTTGATAAAGCCCCATGCAAAGAAATCTAAAGGGGTTAAATCTGGTGGTCTCGCTGGCCAAGGTCTGTTGCTTCCGCGTCCGATCCAGCGATTTGGAAAACGTCCATTTAGATAATCCTGAACAATTTTAGCATAGTGACAAGGAGCACCATCATGTTGATAGACGACGGTACTAACAATCCTATCCCCGTCGTCTATCAACATGATGGTGCTCCTTGTCACTATGCCAAAATTGTTCAGGATTATCTAAATGGACGTTTTCCAAATCGCTGGATCGGACGCGGAAGCAACAGACCTTGTGTCGCGAGATGACCAGATTTAACCCCTTTAGATTTCTTTGCATGGGGCTTTATCGAGTCGCACGTCTATCAGACGAAGATTACGAGTCTTGAAAACTTACGTACACGTATACGAACTGTGCATGGATACTTGACTCTGCTTTCAATAGTTAAATGTCCAACTTTGCTTCGCACCCGTAATCAATACAGTTTTGCCGACATGCTAACTCTGCGAAGCTGCCAAAAGATTAATGGCTAAATGGTCTAATTAATGGCTACATAGTCTAAATATAGAAATCAAGACGATTAAACAAAGGTCCATTGATAAACTGAATGAATCTTAGAACAAAGAACTGTGTGACGTCATTGAATGACGTCATGTCTTAATATACCACCCAATCAGAATGAGGAAGGAACAATTTTTTTCTTAGGTAATACTAGAAAAAATTGTGCCTCTGGTGGAGGATAAAAATATGACTCATCATGAAGAAATGGGATATGAAAGATATCAGTTGTTTATTTCTTTATTGTTTTATACCATACAGCTTTACGTAAAATACAATACGATTAACATATGTAAATGCATACTCATTTTTTTGAGATCCTTCAGGGGTATATTTACCAACATAAATACGACCTAATGGTTTAGATAAATCATTTGTAGATATTTTAATTAAAGTATTAGGGAATTGGGCAGTTACGGCATCACCTAACTCACAGACCTGTTTCAATCTACGATACATTCTAAACTCTTTAAAAGGTGAGAACCACTTTGTTCTTGGATGATGCATTACTTGCTCTGCACTATGAGACGAGTCAAGATTAGGTTCAAACAAAACACAATTTGGAACAATTAAATATGGAGATGGAGATATCCCTACATTAGGTCCCTCTAATCTTTCCCTACCCCACTTCTTACGACCTATTGAATCTTCAAAATTAATCACATATCCAGACATATTCATTTCTGGAATACTATGAAAAGATACACCCGTTACTTGATAATAATTAAATTTTAAAATGGTAGATTTAGACTCTTTAGTTAGAAAATCCAAACTCAAGGTATAAAACCCATCACTATTAACACCAAAAGTATTTTTAGATAAATAAACAAATTTCATTGAAGCTGTAACCATCTTCTCCTTTGAACGCCATTTAGGTTTCCTCCGAGGAACGTACTTCCTTTTTCGAGGAACAAACTTCCTTCTTCGATACATCTTGAACAGTAAATAATACACGTCACTCCGATGCAACACCGACGATAAGAATGAAGTTTAAACAATTTCTGGATCTATTTATAGATTCTCATTACGTCATGTTATGACACGAATCCTATCCCCTTAGAATCAACATGATGGTGCTCCTTGTCACTATGCCAAAATTGTTCAGGATTATCTAAATGGACGTTTTCCAAATCGCTGGATCGGACGCGGAAGCAACAGACCTTGGCCAGCGAGATCACCAAATTTAACCCCTTTAGATTTCTTTGCATGGGGCTTTATCAAATCGCACGTCTATCAGACGAAGATTACGAGTCTTGAAAACTTACGTATACGAACTGCTGCAGATAACATAACCCCGCAAATGCTCCAGAATGTGTTTAGAAATGCTGCGGAACGATTTGAGCTGTGCAGGGATACTGATGGGCGCCACGTCGAATCCTACTCTTAATTATTTAATAAATGTTACCACTTTATCATTTTATCATTGAATTCCATATAATTTCCAAGTGCTTCACAAAAATAGATCCTGACTTTATGTACACCCTGTATTCCATTTATAGTTGTAGAGAATAAAGAATTTATTAAATGGGTCCAAAATTTAAGACCAGGCTATTTATTGTCCTCCAAGCAGAAAAAAATTATCTGATGACTTGCTAATCAAAGTGAATAATGAAGTACTGGATTCAATTAAAAAAAAGACTTAGTCAATTTCTACTGTAACTCTAATTCAAGATGGTTGGAGCAATGTGTCAAATGAGCCAATAATTGCCCATAGTGTTCACAATGGGTGCAAATCCTTTTTAATATCTGCTGTAGATGTTGGAAGTACAAAAAAAAAACATCTGAATATTGTGCTGGTTTAGCACTAGATGCAATAAGAACAACGAAAGAAAGATATGGAAAAGATGCAAGTATTAATAGTTTAAACAAAATGGTAATAGTAAATTGATAACCTAAGTATTGGTATTAGTTTACATATTTCTAATTCATCACAGGACAGTTTGCTTAATAATAATAATAGAATACCATACACTTAGACTAACACCTAACAAATTTGAGACTTACGTTTTCTGAAAACTCATTTAAAATATTTTCTTGCCAATCCTTTAAAATTTTAGATGAAATTTATAAAATTATTCTTTATTTTAGGTGTTTGCTGCATGCACAGACAATGAAAATATAATGGTAAAAATGAAGGAGCTATTGAAATAAAAATATCCTAATTTAGTTAGTTACGGCTGTTCTGCACATTACACTGTGTAACACTGATTCTGTTTATATAGAATTTTTTGTTTTTATATGCATTTGTGGGCGCTGAGTCCAAATCTGGCCTTGGTTTGTATGTATCATCAATGGTTTCAGAGATAATCCATTTTTCATGTTTTACCAGTATAATGTTGTTATGGGCGCAGCAATATCAGAATAATCAGGAATTGTTGAGAACAATCCAGATGTTCGTTGACAGTTTCTTCCTCTAGAAATTGCCCGAAACTTCCACTGTGCTATATAAAGAAGAGCGCAGAGTCTGAGAAGTCAGTAAGTGTGAGCACACAAAGGAAGCAGGTTGTTTGTCTGATGGTTACCAGCACTGAGGTACTGTGCTTCTCTGTGCTGACGATTTGAGTGTTATCGATCCTTTTTTATTGCGAACATTATTTCAGTGTTGTGTTGTGAATACATCTTTTTTCTGTAATCTGTAATCTGTTGCAGATTTAATAACTCTTCTCTCTATATCTGCAGGTTATGATTAATGTAGTACAGTTTGGTAAAGAGAATGGCAACTAGAGCTTGTAAACACTCGCCGGAAATATTCTGCTACGTTTGTGGGTATTATATAGGCCCCAAGCAAGTATCGCACAAGATTGTGAAAGGCACCAAGTTCTGGATCGCGTATCGGCTCTATTTTGGTATGCCTATGGGTGACCAAGATAAGCTCTGGGCACCCCATGTGATCTGTGGAAGCTACCGTTCCACACTTGAAGGGTGGCTGCGGGGAGTACGCAAGGCAATGCCCTTTGCGGTACCCAGAATATGGAGAGAACCAAAGAGCCACCACGACTATTGCTACTACTGCATGGTAGATGTTTCTAAGCACAGGAAAGTTAAAGGAAGGCACTCTTCAGTATCCAAGCATAGCGTCGTCCATAGCTCCTGTACCACATGGCGAAGGTCTTCCAATATCACGTCCACCAGAACAGGTATCTATCCATTACTTTACCTTCTGTATTTACAGACTGTGGGTCATTATGTGTCGATTTTTCTTAGTGCTGATGCTCTTCTACATATATAGCTATGCCTATATTTTGTTACTTTGCTTTGCAGGTTGGTTGAAAATGAGGATGCAGCTAACTCATCTGAGATGTCGGCTGGTGAGGACAGTCATGATGAAGAATATATAGTAACTTTCAGTACAAATCAGAAGGAATTGGACGACTTAATTAGAGATTTGGGTCTGACGAAATCAGGGTCTGAGCTTCTGACCTCCAGACTCAGAGTGGGATTTGCTTGGAGAAGACTGCAAGAGCTCTGTATACCGAAAGCGGCATGAAGAGTTTGCAAGGTTCTACGATGTCACTGGCTCTCTGTTATTGCAGCGAGGTTAATGGTCTATTCACAGCTATTGGGTTAACACATACCCTCAGAGTGGCGCCTGTTTATTGACAGTTCAACTCGGTTTCAAAGCTGCTTTACTCCACAATGGGAACAAATATCCATCTATACCAGTTGCACATTCTGTTCAAATGAAAGAGGACTATGAAAATGTCAAACAACTGCTCACTCAAATCAGGTGTGAACAATATAACTTGGACGTGTGTGGTGATTTCAAAATGATTGGTTTCCTGTTAGGTTTGCAAGGAGGGTTTACTAAATACTCATGTTTTCTTTGCCTGTGGGATAGCAGGGCTTCAACTGAGCACTATAAAACAGTTCAGTGGCCTCCACGTGAAGGACTGCAACCAGGAAAGTACAATGTACTCGGAACCTCTTGTGAAGCCTGACATAGTTCTGCTACCACCTCTCCATATTAAGTTGGGTCTAATTAAGCAGTTTGTAACTGCGTTAGATTTTGGAGGGGAAGTTTTCCAACAGATTCGGGTCATGTTCCCTAAACTCTCTGAGGCCAAAGTCAAGGCTGGCATCTTTGTAGGACCAGAAGTCAAGGCGCTGTTGAATTCAAAGAACCTTGAAGCCAAGATGACTCCGATCGAAAAAGAGGCTTGGTGTGCTTTCCGTGATGTGGTTCGTGGGTTTTTAGGCAACCATAAAGCACCAAACTATAAGGAGTTAGTGTCAAACTTGATTAAGTGCTATGGCAAAATGGGGTGCCGTATGTCTCTAAAATTACACTATCTGCATTCACATCTAGACTTTTTTCGTGATAACCTGGGCGATGTGAGTGAAGAACATGGCGAAAGATTCCATCAAGATATTCAAACGATGGAGAAAAAGTACCAGGGCCATTTGGATGCTTCCATGATGGGAGACTACGTATGGTCGCTGATCAGAAAGGATAAGAATGTTCATACGCGGAAGTCGCGTTCTTCAGTGCATTTTTAAGGAACGCGCGCTGCATAACGAGGCTTGTTATTCTCTTATCGGTTCTCCTCATGATATATATTATATCCTTTGCACCATTTTGAGTTTGTCAAACAATTTTGGCTCAATAAACATTAATTTCCAATGGTGTTTTTATTTTCAGAAAATATTTATCTTAGCCTTCTTTATATACTTTGCCATATGAAAAGTGTGATAACCTATATTTTTGAAACGGTTGATGATAGAGCAAAACCAATATCATTTTTGGAATCAGCGCCCCAAAATCATTAAGAAACGACAGAAAAATCACAATCAACAAAATTTTTCAAAATTTGTTACCCAGTGTTATTTAAACTTGGTTGAAAAAGAAGTCACACCTAGAACAATGCTAAAGCATATAATTGAAGTAAATAGATACTTCAGGAATCACCATCAACCTCACGTAAGTATGGTTTTTGGCATTTAGTTTTTCATTTATCATAACACCTAACACACACAATAGATATCATATTTGTAGACTTAAAATTTAAACCCCATTATGATTTATGCTTACATAACATCAATTAGCAAATGGTAGTTGAGTGTGAATTACTTATAAAATTGTAAATCAGAAGTATATCCGAATGATTTCTTTTTCCTGTTAGGGTTGGTTAATGGAAAAAGGTGGAATGGTTCCTCAGCTACCAAATGATACAAGATGGAATGCCCAATTAGATTGCATCAAAACCTATTTAAATAATCATGGCCACTATCTTGACATTAGAAGGGAACACTTGGAAGAAATAAATACCAATATTGGAAAGCTCTTGGACAATTTAATGGAGTAGCATTAGATAAGGTTTGTTAGGTATTTTTATGCTTTTTTAGTTTCCTACTACTTTACTTCAATACTTTTATATTTTCTACTTTCTAGATGCAAAGAGACAACACAACATTAGCAGATGCTGTTGATATATGGCTTAATGTATTAGAAGAGGAAAAACTAGCTGCATACAAAGATGACATCGCAAACAGATTTGAAAAACCATGTCACTTACTTTCTTGCATATATTACTCACCCAAAGTATTAAGGTTGGTTCACTAACTTCAAATTAATTAATTTAAATTTGGCTAACATTTTAAGTTAGCTTAATTCTATTTTGGAACTTTTTCTTAATTTCAGGAAGGAAATTGAGCATCCTGATGGAGAAAAGTGCAGAGGAATGGCTGAATGAGAGACATCGAGAATTCATGCTAGCTTATTGCTCTTTTAGATTGAAGGGCAATAGTATTTTTCCAGGATATATGTTTAGTGACTCGTTTATTAACAGTATGACGGTACAAGTGATGGATGTATGTTGAGATGAAGGAAACAAAGGGTCAGAATTTGCCTGCAGGATTTGCAACATTTATTAAAAATTTCCAAAGCTGTGCTGTTAGTTCTGGTTCTCTTGAAAGATTCTTTGGTACATTTGTATAGTATGGAGCAAGCTAAGAAATAGGCTTGGGGGCGAGAAGGCGGAGATGCTTGTTAGAATTCACAAGCATTTAAGATCAAGTAATACTTGTGAATAATATATATACAGTATATACAGGGTGGGCGGAAAGTAGCTCCCTATTTTGGATTGGTAAAAAAATACGTATATTATCCATTTATTTCAGAAGAAATAATATGAAAAGGTAGGCATACATGGTAGGTTTTCTCTAAAATTCAATGTGGGCTCCAACTCTTTCCACCAGCTTCTGGAGCCGCCCAGGAATGGCGTCCACTGACTTTAGCAGGAACTCCGGCGGGATGGAGGACATGACTTCCCGAAGTCGGTCCTCCAGTTCTTCCAATGTCCTCGGTTTGGTGCGGTAGACTTCTTCCTTTACCCACCCCCAAAGAAAGAAGTCGCACGGTGTCAAGTCGGGGCTCCTGGCTGGCCATTGATGTGGACCACGACGACCCATCCAACGCCCAGGGAAGTGGGCATCCAGCCACTCACGGACAACAAGAGCGAAGTGCGGAGGGGCGCCATCTTGCATAAATATCAGATCGTCGATGTTCTCCCATGTGCTGACAACCGGCCAGACCTCGTTTCGCAACATAGCAAGGTACCGCTCAGCATTCATGGTGTTGCGCAGAAGGAACGGGCCCACAACCTGATCTGAGGTCATACCACACCACACCGTTACACTGAACCGATTCTGCCGTTTTTCAGCGGTAACCATGGGATCCTCTCCTGCCCAGTAGTGGCAATTGTGGCGGTTGACAAAGCCTCCGACGTGGAACACCGCCTCGTCGCTCCAGAGGATGTTGCGGAAGAGATGGGGCCAGTCTTCATGCCAAGCCAGCATGATTTCCCCGAACTCCATGCGAATGTCGCAGTCCTCGTCCGAGAGAGATTGGCAGTAATGCGGCTTCCACGCACGCCAGTTCAGCTCCTTCTTCAGCACAGTTCGCACTGAGTAGCGGGAGAGTCCACTTTCCCGAGCTGCCTGGCGAGTTGACTTTCGTGGACTCCGTGCGAACATTTCCTGAACTGCCTGCACCGTCCCCTGGGCCCTGGATGTCGAAGGGCGACCACATCTTCGAACATCTGCCACAGACCCCGTGGTCATGAGCTTCGAGTGGCAGTTCTTGACTGTTTTCGGGTCCACTTGGGCACGTGGTCCGTGAATGGCCCGCCACCATCTTTGAACTCGAACGACAGATTGCCAAACTTCGTACCGTGCCGCCAACTGGGCACGCTCCTGCAGTGTTAAACGCTCAGCCATGTTACCCTTCAATCTGAAATGAAAAAAAAAAAATGAACGTTACAATTGTACCACTTTAGAGAACACAAAGAGAACACTTTAGAGAAAAAATTACCGTTACAATTGTACCACTTTAGAGAACACACCATAACAATATAACAATACAATCACAATTTATACATAATTTATATGTAATTTAAATTAGGGAGCTACTTTCCGCCCACCCTGTATACACCTTTATATAGCATTCATTATTTTTACTGTACTCTATTTGTGTCTGTAGTCTGGACACCATTTAAAAGTCCAATAAAACTTTTCAATTTTTCATAATCTTTATTTCCACATTGCATAATTTAAGAACTGTTCTATAAGTCAGCTTATTTGAAATAATCAACATGCCAAAGCATTCTAATTAGCTACAATTGAATAATGTAGCAATCAGAAAAATTTAAATTATTTTAAAATAAACATATCAGACCAAAAACCTAAAACCCACTGAAAATTCCAGTGGGTTTTTGGGTGCCAACCCTGTAAGTAGGCCTATCAAACCCAATTTCTTTTAATCTAACATACGTGGTTAGTGAGTAATTGAATTACCACTTTAGTAAAATGTAAGTAAAGCACTATTTTTGTTAGCTAAAATCTTTTTTATAAGCAAAACAATAAGCAAATAAGCAGTAGGCCCTATTATTGCTTAGCTAGTAGACTACTTATTATTCATTGGTTTCTAAATTGTAGGTCTCCAAATTTTATTCAAATACCTATATACAGGGTGTCCCATAAGTCCGGCATCATAGGAGAAATTCATATTTTTCTATTTCTACAAACCATAATTCATATTTTTCTCTTTCTACAGGCCATAATGTCCGTGAGCAAGGAAGAACGAATCCAGATAATTCTACTCATAGATTTTTATCTCTGGGGCCACTTGAAAGCGCTGGTATACGCAGAGAAAATTAGGAGTGTTGAACATTTGTGGCAGCGCATTATTGGGGCATGTTACACCATTACTCCTGACATCATTCACCGTGTGCTTGCTGACTGGGTATCACGTCTGAATTTGTGTATTGAAAACAATGGTGGACATATTGAGCACGTTCTGTAAATAAAAGCTTTTGTTTTGCCTTTTTTTATTATTTTTCCTATGATGCCGGACTTATGGGACACCCTGTACAGTATTCTATACAGTATACAGTATAGTATGCACACCTTGATTTTTTCTATACCTCTACCGTTATACCATCTAGGGCATGGTTAATTAATAATTATAATTTTTAGGAAAAAGTGATGAATGATGAAATTTTCTAATTAATCAATGATTAACTGATTAAAAATGATTAAAAATTAAATACTTCTGAAAAGAGTAAGAAAGAGCTTTATTGTTTCTGTTGCGTGAGATAAGAGCGAAGAAAACATTTTGCTCAAACATTTAGTTTGCTTTAGTTCGAGAAATCAGGCATGGGCCGATTAGACAGTTTATACACGCAAAAAGGTGCCAAATTCAAATGATACATTACAAAATTTAAGGTAAAATGATGCTGAAATTATGAGGAAAATTAATCATTTCCCATCATTTTATAATTTTTTTTTTTTTTATTAATTAATGATTGAAATCGAAACAATGATTAACTGATTAATCAGAACCATGCCCTAATACCATCCCTGATTATATATACACCAGCAAAAGTGGGCCCATTTAGCAAGATCTGCGGTGCTGGGCTTCGGCCTCAGTAATTGGGGAGCCTGCGGCCCCTCAATTACTTAGTGATTCAATTATTCGGTCAATACTGTAAAACTAGAGAAAAGAATGCAACCATTAAAATCTTAAGCTTCACTAATCTTGATACAGTGGGTTCGGATGTGAAGCTTAAGATTTTCATTGTGACGTTCTTTTCTATAGTTTTATTGACCGAGTAATTGAACCCTCAGTAATTGGGGGGTGGGGGTCAATTATTCGGTCAATAAAACTAGAGAAAAGAACGCAGCAATGAAAATATTAAGCTTCACATCCGAACCCATTGTAATTGTATCAAGCAATGAAAATCTTAACGCGATAGAGTAAGAAGTTGAAACAGATCTGTTCACCTTTTTTAAGTTCTTTTGGATTGTATGCAATCGGAAAATCCTTTTACATTGAAAATAAATACATAGTTTCAACAATTTATTTTGTGTATGTTGTGAAAACAAAGGAATATTTCGTATCTATATTATGTATGTATAGATTTCCTTTTAATTAAACTTACACCTAACGCAGCATAGATTTAATTACTTTTCAGCTTCTATTATATTTCAAATAAAAAATGTAGATAAGTACAGTACTTGCTAAATGTTACGAAGAACAAAGAAAAATATGGGATCACCTGAAGTTCAGGGCCCCCAGCCTCAATTACCAAATAATATCTTCGTTAAAATATCGCGACTTAACCTAACCAATCGTCAAAGGGCGTACAGTTGACCTAACTGGGCATTCAATTTAATTTATTATTATATGTGGTAATGTAAAGCAAAAAACAAGAATACATGGGGCCCTGATCTTCAGGTGATCCAAAATATGCAGTATACACCCACGAAGTATGAAAGATATATTGTATTAATTAATGTGAGGCTTTGGCCCTGGAGTATATGTATGCAATGTTTTAAATTCTACATTTTTAATAGGAGCAGCAGTCAGGGACAATAAATTGTCATATTGAAAATTCCAACTATATCATAATACTTTGTGTGGGTTCGAACGACGGTTCAGGATCGACTTGCAGTCGACCCCTCTGCAGCATCCCGCCTCATTTGCGGGATTTGGTGAAGGAGGGAATTGCTGTCTGATCTCCTCCTGCACTCGTAGCCAGCCACGTATGGCTGGTCGGGGACTTTGTACAGAAATCTGTCCAGCTGGTTCTTGAAGTTATTTAGGTAGGTGTGCTGGAGATTCCTTACTTCTCTCGGTAGGGCATTGAAAAGCTTTGGGCCTCGTATTCCGAGGGTATTTTCCATCTTCGTTTTCATGGCCCCCTATCCCACAGCAGCTGGGACTGTACAAAATCTGCCTCTTCTCTCATTGCAGTTTGTTTCTATTTCATTTCTGAGGTTAGGGACAAATCCCTCAAGTATTTTTCATATGTATATTATTATGTACCGCTCTCGCCTTCTTTCAAGAGAGTAGAGTTTCAGGGATTGTACTCGAGACCAATAGTCTTCAGTCTTCACCTTCCGTTTCTTCTATCTTAGACGTAAAAGTCCTTTGTATAGCTTCAATGTTCGCAATGTCTCGTTTTCTGTATGGGCTTGTGAGTACTGATCAATACTCAATTATTGGTAGGACTAGGCTCTTCCATAATTTGAGCATGATGTTTGTTTTTCTGCTGCGGAAGCTCCTCCAGATGATTCCCATTATTTTTCTAGCCGTTGTAACTTTGATGTTGTAGTACTCTCTGAATTCTGTATCTGACAACATTATTACTCTCAGATCCCTGACCTGTAGATTTGGTGTTATCTGTTTGTCTTGCAGAGTTGTGTATCTTTTATTCTGCAGCTCCTTGTTATTACCATATCTTAGAAGTTGGAATTTTCCTTCTTTCTGCCCAGTGGAATAATGTTTCAATGTCGTTTTGTAATTTTCTTATGTCATCTTCGTTCAATATTTCCTGACATATCTTTGTGTCATCTGCGAAACATTATACAATACTGCCCTTAATATCTGCATCAATATCTGCAATCGTTATTATGAATAGCAAGGGAGCTAATACTGTCTCTTGTGGGACAGAGCTTACGACTTCCGAGATTTCCGATTTAACTCCGTTTACCACCACTCTTTGTGTTCTTTGCATCAAGAAATTAAATATCTATCTTCCTAGCTTTCCAGTAATTCCTGTATTCTTAAGTTTGTGTGCTATGATTCTATGGTCACATTTATCGAAGGCTTTAGCAAAGTCCGTATGTATTACAGCTATGTTTTGTCCTCGATACAATGTTTCCAATATTTTCTCCTAGTGGTTTAGTAGCTGTGATAGGCATGATCTTCCAGCCCTAAAGCCATGTTGATTTGGATTGTGTCTTTTTCTTGTAGGTAGTAGGTAGGTTTGCCTCTAATTATACGTTCAAAGCACTTTATAAGGTGTGAGGTGAGAGCCACTGGCCGATAATTTTTCGGCATTGTTCTGTTACCACCTTTAAATAGGGGGGCAATGTTCGCGTTCTTTAAGGGGAGTAGAATTTGTCCTGTGTCGAGTGATTTCCTCCATAATAAGTATAGCGGTTTGGCAATACTCGACATTTCTTCAGAAACTTGGCACTCCATGTGTCTGGCCCTGGCGCTGAATTGTTTCGCATCTGTGATAAGGCCGTAATTACATTTCCTTCCGTTAACTCGAAGTCCATTAATAGTTTTTTGCCAGAATTTGTTCTTGGTTTTGTATCTCTATCGAAAAACTCGTCTGGGGTTTTCCACTTCCATCTCGGACTTAGGGGTGCTAAACACAGATTTAAATTGTTCCCCAAGCAGTTCGCTCATTTCTTTCGGGTCATTTGTGTATTCGGCCTCCCCGTCTATCAACGGACCAATACTCTCCTCACAGTGCATTTTCCTTTTCGCAAACGTGTAGAAGTATTTTGGGTTATTTTTTATGTTTTCTGCTACCTTGTTTTCTTCCTCGTTTGTGTTATGTATGAATGTTTGCTTTAGGTCCATTTCTACTTTGCCAAGTTTATATTAAAGTATTTATTGATATGTAATTAATAAATGTCTGTAGTAAAATTAATTGTACATTATTATATCTACACATACAATATGCAACAGTAATTACTTAAATGTCATCAATCGTCAACTACGTACCACCTAACCGGGTGAATAGAAATGGTAAATTTTATGTATATAGTAATTTTAAATATTTACTTTAGTTTTGTAATTAATGAGTGACTTTCAGATGTGTTAGTTAAAGGTATTTTGTTAATGATTATATCATTGTACTCGAGTTTAAGTGTGCTAATGAGGCCCGAACTGTAAGATGATTTTGGCGTTTTAAAATTTTTTAGTTTTCGCTGTTTCGTAGCTTATCTACTCGTCTGTTATCCTAAGTCCCTAAGAAAATGTTTTATCTTATTAAATTTCCTGTCGACTTATACCTATTACAACATTCTATGTGAATTCCTCCCAATTTATAGAGTTTGTCAAACTTCGGACTACGATAGGTTAGGCCAGGCTTACTCAACTATTTTTCAGCATTAGTCTATCTACTAGCTTGGGGTTCGTGCTACAGTTTGGAGGCTTTTTTTTTTGTTTTATGAAGCGTATATTGATTAGCAACTACACTACACACTCATTAAAAGAAAAATATTTTTTGTATTATACTTCAATTTTAAATAGTCTCATAACTAAAATAAAATAGTACAGTACAGTAGTATGAAATATTAAAAATATAATTTTTATGCGAAATATTAAACTTTTTCCCAAAATATACTGCATAATTTAGTTCGGACTATCGACATCCGCTGGTTGAGTAGCCCTGGGTTAGATCCCCTCTCCAATGCTAATTTCTCTCCGGGAAGGCAGCACGCTCTTTTGAAAGGAACCAAAGGGGTTATTCAATACATCGTCCTTATATATTATGCAAATGCGGATAAAAAAAAAAGCTGCTTAGATACACAATTTTAATTCCAGAATTCAATCACCTTTTTATGTTAACCCTTCCACGAACTAGTGATCAGTTATAATACGCGAAAAACTTACGTATTTGTTGAATAAGTACCCGTATAAAAAAGAGGAAATCAATGAGTTAATCAAGAAATTCAGAAAAATTTCACAGCCAAGGTCAATGCCTGCAAAGAAATAAATTATTGGGAAAGATAACGTAAATTAAATTTATATTCGCCACAAACGAGAGGAGAAATGTGCACCATAATTTACACAGTGGAAACTAGTTTTTCTATTATTTTCAATCTGGAACGGAACCTTATAACCATCCAAACAACATTGGAAAAGAGGAAAGGTAGAATGTGTATTGTTCCCAAACTAAAGATTAGACAAGGAATATCCTCATTCTCTGAAGGGAAATAGTTTTGTCATCAGGAGACTAAGGCTATTTTATTAGGGCTGGGACCCGGTAGTAAAAATCCGGTCCGGTGATTCCGGTAGGCATAATATCCGGATTTCCGGTCCGGTCTGGTTCTGGCAGTTTATAAATATAATGATGAATAAAACCACGAAGGAAAGGAAAAACAGAATGGTGCTCAAGCGCTTTCGTCTAATGACATCCTCAGGAACACTAGATGAAAGCGCTTGAGCACCATTCTGTTTTCTTTCCTTCGTGGTTTTATTCATCATAAATATTTTTCACGTGTTACTTTCGTGAAATAATTTTCATTATATATATATATATATATATATATATATATATATATAAATTTATATATATATAAATTTATATAAATTTATATATAAACTTTTTAATATAAAAAGTCATGTAGGTAGACAAAAGCTACGAAGTATACATAGGTATAATTAATAAACTATATGCTTTTTCAGTTACAGTTCCGAGATTCACTTGCATGCATTTTACACAAGGTACTTTAAGTGTTTCAGATCATTGTTAATGCTCGAGGTAATTCACTCACCAAATAATAATACCGGATTGCCGGAATTGGTGAAAAATCCGGTTCGGATCCGGATCCGGTGTGGAAGGGCCAATCTGGCGGATTACGCTCCGGTAATTCGGTCCAGTCCCAGCCTTATATTTAACTAGTTGCTCAAAGAAATTCGGAACACGAATGTGGTCGATGAAGGAAACTTAAAAAGACGATTCGACACCTGGCTCAGGGCAGTCCCGAATGAACGGGGTATACCTGCCTATGCGAGATGGAAAGTTCCTTCAAGTCAACTCTGGAGGTGGGATCACGAGCCTGACCTTTGCATGATGAAGGATCAACGCGCTGAACTCCTACAGGGTGTCAGCACCTGGCCTAGCTTTTTGGTGAGAAATTAGTTTTGAAGAAGTCGTCCCAGGTTTAACGAGTCTACAGCATAATTAGAAGGACTTTACGTCGAAAGTCGTAATTGATATCAATTTTACACGAAATTTAATAAGGTAAAACATCTTTTGAGGTGCTTGGATAAGAAATGAGTAGTTTAGCTCGGAAACTAAGAGTTTTTAAAACACCAAAACTATCTTACAATTCGGGCCTCGTTGGTACACCTAAACGTAGTCATTTTTTAAGAAATAGAGGGTCCAAGGGCGAACGCCCACAAAAATGCCCCCGACCCATAGAGGAGGAGAGAACCGAAATCAAGGCTCCGAAGGTCTTAAAAACGATTCCTTTTTTTTAAATTTTGAAAAGATTGTGTAGTGTGTAAGATGCATGTATGTGTAGCGAGGAATAGGGAGAGAGAAGTGTGTGTTTGAGAGCATGCTGGAATGTTCACATGATATGATCAGTAACATATAAGATAAGACCTTTAACTAACAAATATTTAAAAACCAAAGGCGCTCATTAATTTCAAAACTGAAAATCGGGGTTTAAAAATACACCAAATTCACCATTTCGTCCACTCGTTCTGTTGATTGGCAGCCGAAGATTGATTAGTCCTGAGCCATATTTCTTTTATTTGTTTGAGATAAAATATATTCAACAGTAAGAGTTAGCATGATCCTAAAATATGGCAAAAGAAGGTTTTTGCATTATTTAATCACTTAGGTTGATATTTTAAATAAAATTATGAGCAACATTGAAAAAAACAAATTTTGGGGTCTTTTTTCTTTACCTGTTTTTAAAAACACAGGTTGTGTCGGATAGCAAATTTGCCGGATACCAGATATCCGGCAACGGTCGGATATCACTTTGATATCACTTCAAATAATTACTACTCTTAAACGGCTGAACTGATTTTAGCAAATGAGGCATCAATGAAAAGAGCTCATTATTGCGCACTAATAGAGCATTTTTATCTAAATTCAAGTTTAGGAATTTTCTACGAATCTTTGAAAATACTACAAAAAGTTCATAGGTGTCAACTTCAAATCACCACTTCTCCTAAACATCTGAATGAATTTCAAATGATGCATCAATGAAAAGATGCAATCAATGAAAATTGTACACAGAGCTTTTTTTTGTCATACTAATTTTTGCAAACTTGGAAAGAAAACACTCCTCTAACTGATTGTCCATTCCCTGAGGAGTATCAGCACCAGGCGGTGTTATTTTTTCCATCTTTATAAAAATTTAATAAATATCCGACTATCCGACCGGATATACGGCACACCCCTAATTACGTATGTGATCAACTGAGGAGCCGAAACGGAACAGGAGGCATTAATGGAGCGGAGCGGGAAAACGGACATTGCTGGAGCCGGAGCCAGGAAAATAAGCAGCACTCTACCTGAGAGTATAAATATCAACGCTTGAAAAAGTCTTGACGAGGGTTTGACTGTGGGTGGAGTGAGTTGAAGGCACGATAATCCGACTGGGTTATATATATATATATATATATAACCCAGTTATACGTGTTTCGTTGGAAAGTCCGAATAAAAGTGATATTACAATAAAAATCCAGCAGTGAATCCTTTTTGAGTGAATATTCAGTGAACACAGTCGTATGCCTACTTAAGTAGTGAAATAGTGGCGTTTGTTGAAATAAAGCAAATAAGATTAAAGCAACTTAATCTATACAATTTATTCCGAGTGTTTTCTCTCGGAGGAAATCTAACTGCCCATTGAAAGGCAATATCCCTCACTTATCCCCGCGGTACACTCAAGGGCACCAATCAGTGAGAACCTACAGCGTGCCACATCCCCCATACCCCACCCCACGGAATAACGGCAAAACTTTCCCTCCCTCATTTCTAAAGTCGAGTGAAATACCTCGCGTAATAAATTACCATTTTGAG
The DNA here is from genome assembly GCA_023014485.1 of Bathynomus jamesi. Classification (NCBI taxonomy): domain Eukaryota; kingdom Metazoa; phylum Arthropoda; class Malacostraca; order Isopoda; family Cirolanidae; genus Bathynomus; species Bathynomus jamesi. The sequence goes on from JAJOZX010001181.1 coordinate 246,117, forward strand.
TTAATATTTCGAGCACAATAATTTACATACCATTAGAAATATGGCAATAGTAAATCAATTCATACAACCCTGTGGATACTGTAAAAAAGAAACATGAATCAAAAACAATTCGTTGTGATTTGTGCCAGAACTTAGTTGAATTTCAGTGCCTGAAATGGAGCGACGAAGAAATCTCTTATAACGGGCGCTAAACAAGCGAACGGAATCAAGTTCTGCAAAAGCTGCATAATCGAAATAAACTCGTATACAGTTTTTAAAGCAGAACGAGACTATGATGAAAAGGCAAAAGAGGAGCTTATGAATAGTGAACAGAGAAAAGAAATAGAAGGAACGAAGATAGCACGAGAGGAAACTGAAAAACGAACAGGAAAAGAAAACAGCGAAAGCAGAAATAATAGAAATAAAAGAAGCACCAACAGAGGAAACAGAGGCACAAAACCAAATCCAAAGTTTTCAAACAAAGGGCATTAGCAGCAATAGGAAAAAACAAGTAGAAAATAAAAAAAACCATACTGAAACCACCAAAAACAAAGGCTCCAAGTAAAAATGGGGAAGAGAATATATGTAAATACTATGTGAAAGGAATATGCAGATACAAGGGAGGAGGATGTATTTACGAACACCCTCCTGTGTGTTTGGTGGATTTGGTGTTTGGTGGAAAATGTAAATTCTACCATCCGGACATTCGCAAGACCTACGCGACATATGGAACCTGCCAGTACGGGGGAAAATACTACTACCATCATCTCCAGACAAGTTCAAAGGACAAGTATCAAATGACAACAGAAGGAATGTGAGAGAAAAAAATATGTCAGTTCAACGGCGTAAAAAACGTGACCATCACCGATTTTTTTTAAAATTGGCACACTTATAGACCCATGTGAGGGAAACAGAATGACGCTTGTTTCAACACTCTAGGTCATATGGTTCCGGAGATATGGCCCCTCGAATTTTGTAAAAAAAAAAGGTCAATTTCCAAGGTCATACCATATTTCAACATGAAATATCTCGGCTCGTATTGCACTTACAGAGACCATTTAAACACTTTTTTAAAGCTTTTAAGCAGATCTACAACTTCTTCTATTCATATTTTACCTCCGTGGTAAAAAAAGAAAGTTGATCTTTTTTTTACCTTTGACCTTGTGTAGGTCATTTGATATCACAACCGATTTTTTTCTCCTTTCACCCAATTTTGGGTACACATGTCTACCTTAAACTAAAACAAGAATTTTAGTGTTGATTAAGTTAGTATAGACGCTACAGCCATTTCAGTGGACCGTACCCACCTCGATTTTTACCAAGTACCTTTTTCCACCAAACTTTGGAGCACCGTATCTTTGGAACTGTTTGGGCTAGTGTTGAAAAAAATACCACTAGATTTTTCTTACTGAGATATATGTCTGCTAATTTTAAAAAAAATCGGTAATTATCTAACCCAACCTAACCCAGTTATTTGGTCGAATAAGTATCCGGGCCTATTATAAATTTTTTTTTTTTTTGTATATTTCATAGAATTATATAATAGGTAATTTAAATTACATAATTAATTAATTTATATGGACATTCAAAAGTGTGAAGAACTTCGAACCTGCTATCCTGTTTAAAGGTAAAGCTATGTACGTAAGTACCTTATACTAGGCTATAGGTACTACCCTATAGAATAAGTTCAGTTTTAAGAGTTAGATGAGTTTTAATAGAATTACTTTGTGTATTTATTCATTGTGTACAACAGTATGTACCCACGTGAAAATAAGCTTATTTAAACCTTGGAGCAAGGATTTTTTTGGCATCTGTATTTATTCCAATCTGTAAATCAAGCTGCACATTTTTTCTTGTTGTAAACCTCTGAAACAAGATCAGTAGGTCCCAAATTTTATTTGTGCCATCTAAGCAAAAATAGCTTTTAACAGGGTTGGATACAATGAATAATTATAATTGTATTTAAAATTAATTGATCCTAATTTCCATTAATTGTAATTGATTCAAAATAAAATAAAGGTAATTGTAATTGATTTTTGAGTTATAAATGATGTATCAGGTCATCCCATAAGTAATGTCGTTTTTTACGATAGATTAAGTTTAAACTAGTCCTACTCGGTTTAAGCATATATTTTCCGAAGGTTATATCTAAGAGGAGATCTATCGTGTTTCGCTACGTACTTTACAGACCTTGACCAGTGAAGACGTGTGTTTTGCTTTGTGAACCCCTCATAAACATGGCGGTATCAGAAGAGCATATCAGGCATATAATGCTTTACGAGTTCAAAAAAGGGAATAGTGCTACTGAAACAACGCGATTCAGGACGTTTATGGCAACGATATTCTGCATGTGAGGAAATGTCAAAGATGGTTTCAAAAGTTTAGGAATGGTGACTGCTGTTTGACAGATGCAGCACGCTCTGGACGCCCTGCTGAGTTTGATGATGACCTGCTGTTAGCCGCACTTGAAGAAGATTGTTCAACAACTGTCGAAGAATTGGCCCAAAAACTCAATTTATCCCCGTCCACCATCCATCGACATTTGCAACAACTCGGGAAAGTGCCTAAGTTAGGAAAATGGGTGCCACATGAATTGTCGGTCGACAATCTGAGGGTGCGGGTAAACATTAGCACAGCTCTTCATTCCCGTCAACTCCAAGAATCGTTTTTGCACCGTTTAGTGACTGGTGATGAAAAGTGGATACTGTACCAGAATGTTAAGCGCCGTCGACAGTGGGTTTGTGCCGGAGAACCAGCGACACCACAGCCAAAACCAAATCTTCACCCTCGGAAGGTGTTGCTTAGTGTTTGGTGGGATAAAGGTGGTGTAATACACTTTGAAAACTTACTGTACAACCAAACAATCACCGCTCAAGTCTACTGTCAACAACTGGATCGATTGAACACTGCATTAAAAGAAAAGAGACCTTCTTTGGTTAATCGGAAAGGAATCGTGTTCCACCACGACAACGCACGTCCTCATACCGCTCGGATCACTTCTGCAAAAATTGAGGAGCTTGCGTGGGAAAAACTTCCACATCCTCCATATTCTCCAGACCTCGCGCCTTCAGATTATCATCTCTTCAGGAGTCTTCAAAACTATCTTGACGAGAAACAGTATATTTCTTTAGATGACGTGCACACCAGTCTCTGCACGTTTTTTGCCTCAAAACCGCCTGAATTTTATAAACATTGGCATTGAAAAGCTTGTAGGACGTTGGCAGTGTCATTGATTCCGATGGAAAATTTATACTACAGTAGATTAAAAAGTTTCATTTGAGTTTTTTTTTGTCCTTCAAATTCCGATCTAAAAAACATTACTTATGGGATGACCTGATAATTGATCAATTAATGTCAATTGTTAAAAATTATACCCCTAGGATTTGGCAGTCATACATCATCCAATGAAAATAAACCTTTGATAGTTTATTTAGTTATACTTAGATATAGATATATATTTAGATATATAAAATAGATAGTTATATTTGTGTAATTGTAATTGATTCAGACAGAATTAATTGTAATTGCAATTGATCTTGAAATTGTGAAGTACAATACTAATTAATTTGAAGAAAAATAAAAAAATTGTAATTGTTTCCATTTTGTGTAATTGAACCCAACCCTGGCTTTTAAGCTACAAATGTTTTTTTTCTTTTTAGATAAATATGGATTTCAGCAGTTTGAATATGGGCAGGTTCTGTTGTGACCCATTTAAAAAACACAGGAAAAGTGGAAAAAGGCATTCGTGCATTGACTAAAAATTTGATTGATCAAAATCCTGAATTGAAACTAACAAATAATCATAAAGCATGTGCAACCTGTCGAAATATATTAGCAAATCGTCCATCCCCAATGCCTGAATGTGAACCACTTGAAAAATCACCAATTTAGGCCGGGCTGAAACTCAAGATAGAATTAATCAGTCATTAACAGTTGTCTTTTGATATAAAAATAAGATTCCTGAAAAAAATAATTGGTGGCCACCAACGTGTGTCCGGCCACCCCCGTTTTTGTAAAAACATCTAATGCCGCACTAGCAAAATCAGGAAAATGGCAATATCTCTTCTTCTGAACATGCTAGAGAGATGGTTTGCATACCAAAAGATGCAGAATTTGATTTAGAACAAATTATTAAGAGTGGTATGTTTTCATAAAACCTTTAGTTTTTGAGTTATTTTAGAAAAACTAATTTTTGGGGCCCATAGACCCCCTTTCGACGGACCTTAGTGACAAAAGAAATTCTAAAATAAGCATGATTTGGCTTTTTGATTACTAACATTGCCCTAAAAGGATGTTGACATGGACATAGTGATCACATGATATGACTTTTCCTTGTTATCTTGCATCCATTATGCTTGATTAAAGAATAGAGGGTGGGGCTGCTTCATGAACTTTTTTTAAACGTAATAAATTGAAAACTTGTTTTTTTTTCAGGTGCCTTTGTTATAAGTTTCCAACTGCAATTTGTCATTGAATTCAACATTTGCAATATAAAGTATGACTTCTACAAGGAAAACAGTTGCTAAAGTACTTGGTGATGTACGTTTTATGCCAGCAGAACAGTTTCCTTTAGGGAAATTGCCTACGTTGAAGCAAGTTATTGAAAGGTGTTTGTGTTTCGGAGACTATAAAACAGATGCTGTACTGAGAGCTACTTCTGAGGAATTGCATAAATTGTGGGTCACATATAATGTTTATCCAATATCAGTAAATGCCATACAGAGCCGACTGAAAACCCAAATAAAGGAATTCAACCGCCTTCTGAAGTATGACAAAAAGAAAAGGGGACCTAAATATCATCAAGATCTGGATGATTTTCTGAAAACTGTAAACGTTTTATTTGACATATATCAACATGATCACAAACTGTTGGCAGATACAGAGAAAAAGCACTTACTAAAAATGACTGAATCTGATTACCAGTTTTATGAGGTAGGTCTGTTGATTGAATTTCAAGTTGTAAATTATTAATTAATATTAATTAATTATCATTATTAATATTATTAATAATTTGCTACAATTTTTAAAGTGCATTTAATAAGTTAGTAATATCAATAATACACTATTAATGATGTTAATGATAAGTAATATTTTAGTATTTTCTCATTTTTGTAAGAATTTCAATTTACATATAGAGACCCATAGATAAAAGATACATTATAGTGTAATGAAATATAATCACTTTGTAGGACCAGAAAACAACTAGGCATGGTTACTGTACCCTGAAAGAAGTCCCAGAAACAGCCACTGACTTAAAATTCAAATCACGGGTTATTCAATCTCAAAAAGCAAAAGAATCAGTTCCTCCTCCTCATCCTCCTGAACCTATGGACATTCCTGAGTTGACAGATAGCGACAGTTGTAATGATTCATTTGATGCAGACTATGTTCCAGAAGTCTCAACATTACAGAACAGAACTAGATTACGCTCATTAGCTGAAGCATGTGACAGGTATAGTACTGAAAGATAAATCTTTTAATACAGCTTAAAGTGAAATCATTGTGACTAAGAGATTAAGATTACCAATAAATTATTCATTGACAATAGATATGTAAATCTACTTTAAATATCCTAACAGATATCAAGTAAGTGATAGAGCAGGAGCGGCTATTGGTTCTGCTACATTGGTGGACTTTGGAGTAATCACCCCAGATAACATACAAAATGTTATTGATAAGTATGTTTTTAATCACTCTAGATATTACATTTCTTAGCTTCTGCTATAAGTTCTAAATCACCAGATTTACTATTATTTTTTTAGCGTCAAAATTTCTATTTTGTATTTATATTAATTAGTTTCAAACAGGACACTGACATTTGTATTTTGTATATTTGTATAATGCTAATGCAGTAATGCATGGCCAATATTTTTGAAATACTTTTCAGAAACAAGTTGAGAAGGGAGAGAGCTAAATTGAGAGCTGAAAGGAAGAAGGAAGAAGTGATATTTGAAAAAGTGACTGGCATTGGCTTTGACGGTAGAAAGGATGCTACACTTGCTGTTAACAAAGTAAATGAAAAGTATTATACATCCACAATCCTAGAGGAACATTATGTCATTACTGGAGAGCCAGGTAAATGGAAATGATTGTCATACAGTTATAGGCGTTATGCTGTTATATTACTGTACTATAAAGTAATATTTCAATTACTTAAAAAATTTTCTTTTTAAGTGACAACTGTCCAGTTAACTTTATTCCTTCCTTTTTCATTTTTATTTAATTGTAAAATTAATTACATTTATTTTCAGATGATTTCTACCTCGACCATTTTACCCCGGAGAGTGGCAAAGGCATTGACATTGCTCATGGCATTTATAAGATCATTAAAGGGACAGAACTTGAGGCCAAATTAAACTTAGTTAAAGCAGATGGGACAAATACTAACACAGGACATATGCATGGGTCAATCAGATATTTGGAAATGTTTTTAGGGCAACCTCTTCAGTGGGATATTTGTCTTCTGCATCTAAATGAATTGCCACTTAGACACATCTTCATAACTTTAGATGGGACAACAAAAAGTCCAGACAAATTTTCTGGCCCTATTGGTTCTCAGCTCAATGGGGATGTGTCAGAATGGAATGTTGTGGACTTCAAATCTATACCTTATCCTGCATTTGTGCTTCTACCAAATGAGGTGGTCAATAATTTATCAACAGACCAATACTATGGATACTGCATCTGCTGGGCAATTATTACTGGTGAAGTGGATGAAGACCTTGCACTCTTAGAAGTTGGCCTGCTAAATCACTCTCGATGGCTCACCTTAGCCTGTAGAATTCTTCGCTTTTATGTTTCACAAAAAAGACCCAGTAAGAACCTCAAAATCATAGTAGAATTCATCATCAAAGTATACTTTCACAGTTGGTTCAATATCAAGGCTAATAAGAGGCTAAGTGATGGGTCAAGAAACCTATTCAATATGATCCAAAGAGTAAATAAATTCCCTGACAGGAAAATTAGAGAAATTTGTTATGACGTATTAAACAATAACAGCTATTTTGCTCATGGTGAAAATATTTTAGTTGGAATGCTGGCTGATGAAGATGAAGAGGTGAGGAGGTGTGCTGTCAATAAAGTTCTGTGTCTGAGGGGAGTTATAGAGGATTTTGATGATGAATCTGGTAGTAGCAATGATTTTGCAGGTGGAATAATTGAAAGTGATGATGAGAATGAAGAGGATCATGAAGGTGGTACTGATGAATATCCTGCTATAGATGAGAATGTTAGGGTCTTTAGAAAGCCAATCATCAATTTCAAAGCTTCTGCATACCACAAGCTGTCTGCTATGTCCCAATGGGAAACTGTTCCACCTGTATTAAAAGAATTCAGTAATGATGAACTGCGTGATATCATTAATACCGCATTGAAACTGGATCACGAGTGCCACAGTCAGAATGTTGAAAGGCACATCAAGCTTGTCACTGAAGCATCCTTGGCTGTTGTAGGTCATGAGCGTAGAGATGGTCTTATTAGAAACAAAATTAGATCACGTAAATTAATGAAAGATTTTGTGTCTAAAAAATATTTTAAGTTCTAGATTATTATTTATCATGCTAAAATATGACAAAATGACAATTTGTTAATTGTATAATTTAATGTTTGGCGTTTTGGAATGTCAAAAAGCATTTTCAATGAATTTAAAATGGCTGATTTTGATTGATTTTGATTGCTGATTGAAAACCACTAATACATGTCAATTTGCAGCTTGAGAATGTTTTATTGTGTTGACATTCAGTTGAAAGGGGGTCTATGGGCCCCAAAAATTAGTTTTTCTAAAATAACTCAAAACCTAAAGGTTTTATGAAAAAATACCACTCTTAATAATTTGTTCTAAATCAAATTCTGCATCTTTTGGTATGCAAATCATCTCTCTAGCATGTTCAGAAGAAGAGATATTGCCATTTTCCTGATTTTGCTAGTGCGGCATTAGATGTTTTTACAAAAACGGGGGTGGCCGGACACGCGTTGGTGGCCACCAATTATTTTTTTCAGGAATCTTATTTTTATATCAAAAGCCAACTGTTAGTCACTCTGATAAATTAAAATCAAACAAAAATTATAGTTTCAGCCCGGCCTAAATTCACCATCCACCTCATCAAGTGCCCCATCTGAGCTAGAAACCGTTGGAGATGTAGTTGAAATGCAGTATGAGCTTAGTAAATTCAATGCTTCATTGGCCACACTTGATGAGACCCCAGTAAAACCATGTAAACTCTCTGACAGCGCCGGTTACGCAAAGAGAAAGTTGAGGAAAGTAGGAGGAGTTGTGAGAAGAAAGCTTGAACTTGCAACTAAACAACCAATTTCATGCAGTAACTCAGATGATACAGAACTGGAGATTCTTCAACAACTAAAAGAGAAATTTAATCAAGTGACAAGTCGAAGTGAAAAACTGACAGTTCTTACTAGGGATGTGCCGATAGTATCGGTATCGGCAGTATCGGCCTTTTTTTGGAGTATCGGTATTGGCAAGGTGAAAATATGGCCGACACTCCGATACTTTTCTACTTTATTTATTATGTGATTCAAGACAAAGTTATGTTTAATGACATTAATTGATTAACACAGATGATATTATTATATTATCATATTAATATTATTAATTATTATAGTACTCCTACCCTAACACCGGCTTTCCCAATCCATACCATAATCCTGCAAATATCGCTCTTACAGTGCCCGCGAAAAGTATCCGATCACTCAAGAAAATACAATATTTTCCCTTGATATTCAGAGACACGTAATTCACTTTCTATTTGTTCTAGCGACATCTGGTAACTTTGAGGTTGCTCGCTGATATGAGAGCTATCCAACGCATTCTCAAATTAGTGTTCTGGTAGCCTTCGTTGCGGGTGGCTGTGTCTCAAATTTGTCAGATTTCACTGTTTGTGTAAATTTCTTGATTTTTTTTTTTTTTTTACAGAAAGTGGTGTAAATAAAATTTATATATAATGTGTGCTAAAAAACAACTTAAGAGTGATTGTCGAGGTGCTATTGTTGCTTTGCATGCATGTGGGAAATCACAGAGACAGATAGCTAAGGAATTAAACATATCCCAAAGTACCGTTAATTTATGGGTTTCACGGGCTAAGAACAATGGTGGCCTAACCACGCCAGTCCCTAAAAAACGATCTGGCAGACCGAGAAAAACAAATTCGCGAACAGACAAACTTATGAAACGTTTAGTATTGAAAAACCCAACAATAACTGCGAAAGAAATAAAATTTAATATGAATAATTTGTTATCTGGTGTTTCTGAACGAACTATCCAGGAGCGGCTCCAAAAAGAACTCGGATTACCATCTCGCCATGCTGCTAAGAAACCGTTCATTAATGAAAAAATGCGTAAAAAACGTGTCGCATTTTGTAAAAAATACATTCATTGGACTGTTGATGACTGGAAGAAGGTTTTATTTAGCGATGAGTCGACATTTTTGACATTCAGAAGTTGTCCAAAAAAGGTTCGCCGGCCTATTGGCTCAAATAGGATGGACCCTAAATACACCCTAAAGACAATGAAACACCCTCCAAGTGTGATGGTTTGGGGTTGTTTCGGTTACTATGGGCGTGGAAACTTATATTTTCTTCCGAAGAACACAACTATGAATGGTGCACGGTATTTAGCAATGCTACAGGATAAACTTCCAATGGCAATGGCAATCCAAAGGACAAAAACATACATGCATGATGGTGCACCATGTCACAGGGCCAAAATAGTGACAAAATGGATTACTGGCAATAAATTTGATATTTTGGATTGGCCTGGTAATAGTCCAGATCTCAATCCGATAGAAAATCTGTGGCTAATAATAAAAAATAAGGTTGAATGCCACGACACTGGCTCAGTCGAAAAATTACAAGAGGCCATCAAAAAGGTATGGTGCAAGGAAATATCAGTGGAAGTTTGTCAAAACTTGATTAAATCCATGCCAAAACGTCTAGAACAAGTCATCCAAACCAAAGGACAGATGACAAAATACTAATATAAGGCTAGTATACATTTAAACATTGTTTTTTATGTAAAAAATACAAATTTCAAGGGTGATCGGATACTTTTCGCGGGCACTGTATTTCACTCAACTGAAAAAGACAAGAGTTCTATGTAGCACGCAAATTTGGACCTTATACCATAATAAATAAGGTTCATTTAGCCTGCCAAACTTGGTCTCAAGTGCCTCTAACTCGCATGAAGCAAAGTTCCGACGGTCATTTCATAGACCGTTATTGAAATTTCGGCCAATTTACGTTTCAAACCAGTATAATACAGTATTATTATATATAAAACAGCTTCGTATCGGTATCGGTTGAAAAGTGGGTATCGGTATCGGCCAACATCTTGATATCGGCACATCTCTTGTTCTTACTATCCCACCAAAAAGATGGACACAAGTAAAGATCAGAGAAGAATTTAAGTGCTCAGATTACATGGCTAGGCAAGCAGAGAGTTTCGTGAGGGAGAAGGGAGTGCTTTCAACTCCTAATCCGCGTTTGGGGAAACGCCTGAATAGTGAAACTGCTGCCAAAGTAATTGACTACTATCATTCGCCAGATGTGAGTAGACAAATGCCAGGGTTGAAAGACTATTTCTGTAAAAGGAGCTGATGGTAGGCGGGAAAGAAAACAAAAATCGCTAATCTTATGCAACCTAAAAGAAGCATTTGAGCTTTCTAAAACAAACCATCCAACAATTAAAATAGGATTTTCAAAATTTGCAGAGCTTCGGCCAAAAAAATGTGTGTTGCCAGGTGCCAGTGGAACACATTCTGTCTGCATTTGCACTAAGCAAATGTCTAAGGTCAAATCTTTGGTAGGATAAATAATTACCTTGAAAGGCGTACACAAATACTTTATTATTATTATAAATGTAACAATAATGGCTTCCATAAAATATATTGTAAATACCTAATAACTGCCTTTTTTTAAATATAAAGTTATGTTGATGCCTCTTTTTTCATGGTTTCACCCAGCTAGACAAGAATCGGTTCTTATAACTCAATTGGTAAAAATAAAGGAATACGTTATTTTAATATACATATTAGAAGGCAAATTGTCTTAAAAATAGCAGACATTATAGATCTCAGTGAGACAAATTTAATGGTACTTTTCTCAACACACTAGCTCAAACAGTTCCAAAGAAACGGCGCTCCAAAGTTTGGTGGAAAAAGGTACTTGGTCAAAATGGATGTAGGTATGGTCCACTGAAATGGCTGTAGCGTCTATACTAACTTAATCAACACTAAAAATCTTGTTTTAGGTTAAGGTAGACATATGTACCCAAAATTGGGTGAAAGGAAAAAAAAATAGGTTGTGACATCAAATGACCTACACGAGGTCAAAGGTAAAAAATAAGATCAACTTTTTTTGTTACCACTGAGGTAAAACATGAATAGAAACAAAGTTGTAGATCTGCTTAAAAGTTTTAAAATAGTGTTTAAATGGTCTCTGTAAGTGCAATAGGAGCTGATATATGTCATGTTGAAATATGGTATGGCCTTGGAAATTGACCTTTTTTTTACAAAATTCGAAGGACCATATCTCCGGAACCATATGATCTAGAGTGTTGAAACAAGTGCCATTCTGTTTTTCTCACCGAGATCTATAAGTGTGCCAATTTTCAAAAACATCGGTGATGGTCACGTTTTTCGACCCAAAATTCCGTTGAACTGACATGGAATGACCCTCTAGTCTTACTAATAATTGAGTATTGCTCAGTACTCACAAGCCCATACAGAAAACGAGACATTGCGAACATTGAAGCTATACAAAGGACTTTTACGTCTAAGATAGAGGAAACGGAAGGTGAAGACTACTGGTCTCGACTACAATCCCTGAAACTCTACTCTCTTGAAAGAAGGCGAGAGCGGTACACAATAATGTACATATGAAAAATACTTGAGGGATTTGTCCCTAACCTCAGAAATGAAATAAACAAACTGGAATGAGAGAAGAGGCAGATTTTGTACGGTCCCAGCTACGGTGGGACAAGGGGCCATGAAAACGAAGATGGAAAATACCCTCAGAATACGGAGCACAAAGCTTTTCAATGTCCTTCCAAAAGAAGTGATGAATCTCCAGCCCACCGACCTGAATAACTTCAAGAACTAGCTGGACAGATTCTTGTGTAAAGTCCCTGACCAGCCATGCGTGGTTGGCTACGAGGGCAGGAGGAGATCAGACAGCAATTCCCTCCTTCAGAAAATCCCGCAAATGAGGCGGGATGCTGCAGAGGGGTCGACCGCAAGTCGATCCTGAACCGTCAACAAAACTGAAACTTAACAAAAGGGACTCACAAGAAAAAAAAATAGCAAACAAAACACACAGCACACAAAATTTTTTCAATATCTCGGACACAATACGGCTGCTAAGTCTTATATAGCACATGCAGCTGACACAGCTGGGAGCCCTCGAACTGGACCGCTACATGGCAAGAAGCTACCAGAACAGGCAGGCGGGAACGGATCCATCTCGGAGGACCACAAGGCTACAAAACACGCGATATCAAAGGACAAAACTTAAAATGCACAAGGGGCATTGCAAAACAAAGAACATAAACATTGTCCTGACAAATATTCAAGGGATAAAACCGAACAATTCACTAAACAAAGTTTCGTACCTGAAAGGTTTTATGGACGAAACAAGGGCGGACATCGCATGCCTTACAGAAACACATCTTAAAGACTGCCAAGGAAACTGCAATAACTGCAAACACTGTATCGATAAGAAAGAATTGCATATCGATGGATTCAACTTAGTAAGAGCGGATAGAACAGCCAGACGTAAAGGTGGTTGTGCTATTTATATACATGAGAAGCATATGACAGAGACGGTAATAAGTAAATCCAACAGTTTCGTGGAAACCCTTGCAGTGAAAATAGAGAAACTAAACGTGGTACTGATAGTCATCTATAGACCTCCAAACTCGACAAATGAAAAATTTTCGGATGCCATTGAGGGTATCAGAACCCTAATAAAGTCCCTAAACTCTCTCCCCTAACATAATACTCTATGGCGATTTTAATTTCCCATTTATAAAATACAAAAAGGTGGGTAGAAATATATTTATACAGCAAGATAAGGGGGGCACAAAAGAGGACCAGGAGCAAGCAAAAATGCTGATGGCTCTCACAAACGAGTTTATGCTGATACAGGAGATAACGGAAAATACCAGGAAAAATAACTGCCTAGATCTGGTATTCACAAATAACACGAACTTGATTGCGGATATAAAAATAACTCCAACTATTATCTCAGACCACAATATAATCGAGTTATCAACAAATATGACGATAACTTCGAAAGACAATACACATACGGAAGGAAGAAGCAAATTTGGGGCTTTTAACTTAAACTCCAAGACCATAAATTGGGAAGAAATCAGATCACACATGGCCCAAATAGAGTGGAGAACAGTTTTCGAGAATAAAACAACTGAAGAAATGCTAACAACCTTGGAAGAAAAGACGCTGAGAATTTTGGAAAAATATGGTCCGAAAGCACAGACAAAAGGAAAGAGGAACTGGCTAGAGAGGCAAAAGAAAGAAAGTAGCGACGAAGTTAGCTAATTGCGGAGACAACAATGCCAGGAAAGAAATACAAGAAAAACTGGAGAGAATCGATAGGGAAGTACAAACTCTGATAAAGGGCCATACAGAGAGGGAAGATGAAAAGGCGGTAGAAGCAATAAAGGAAAATCCAAAATACTTCTATAGCTATGCGAAAAGGAAAACAAAAAACGCGCGCTACTATTGGGCCCTTAAGGAAAAGAAATAATGAACTAACAGACGATCTAAAAGAAATATCTGAAACATTGAGAGCCCAGTATGAATCGGTATTCAGTATCCCAAAAAGTGACAAAGCGATACTGACATAGATGCATTCTTCGAAGAGAAATTGCAAGGAGAATGTGTAACAGACTGATTTTACCCCAGAAGATGTAGCGAGAGCTATAGACCAAATTAAATCACATTCAGCTGCAGGTCCGGACAAATGGAACGCATTATTAATTAAAAACTGTAAAAATGAAATAGCTACACCCTTATATTGGATATGGAGAAGATCCTGGACACTGGGGAAATACCGACCATCTTGAAAAGAGCAAACATCGTCCCTGTATATAAAGGAGAGGATAGATCTCAAGCAAAGAACTATAGACCAGTGTCCTTGACGTCCCACTTCAAAATTTTTGAAAGAATAGTCAGAGAGAAAATCTATGACTTCTTAGACATTGGAAAGATTCAACGAAAATCAACACTGATTCCGATCAGGAAGATCATGCCTATCACAACTTATAGAGCATTATAACAGTCCTCGACGCACATGAAGGCAATGAAAACTATGATGTCATATACACGGATTTTGCTAAAGCTTTCGACAAATGCGATCATGGTATAATAGTACATAAAATGAAACATATGGGAATAACAGGCAAAGTGGGAAAATGGATCTACAACTTCCTCAGAAATCGACTACAGGTGGTCAAAATTCAAGGTGTATCATCATCAGAATCAGAAGTACGCAGCTCAGTACCACAAGGTACAGTGCTGGTCCCACTCCTGTTCATTATCATGCTAACAGACATAGACGGTGGAGTAAACAGCAACAGTATAGTAACATCAATTGCGGACGATACGAAGATCAGCAGAAAAATCAGCGATGCAAACGAAGTGGAGGCCTTGCAGAGAGAGAAACAAAATATACAAATGGTCAGAAGACAACAATATGACATTCAACACGAAGAAATTTCCGCTCTTGAGATATGGTAGAAATGAAGAACTTAAAAAGACTGCATATTATGCTCCAGATAGAAAAGAAATTCAGAGAAGCACGAAAGCGGTCGATTTGGGGGTAATAATGACAGACAGATGATGCCAAATTCGAGACACAAAATCAGATAGCAATAAACAAAGCAAAAAGAGTCGTGGGACAGGTACTAAGAACGTTCAAAAGGAGGGACAAGACAGTAATGATTCCCCTGCTGAGAACACTGATCATACCAAAACTTGAATACTGCTCAGTTTTGACATCCCCATATATAGAGGAAGAAATTAATAAACTAGAAGAAACGCAGATATTTCACAGCCAAGCTTGATGGCTGCAAAGAACTCAACTACTGGGAAAGACTACGTAAACTAAATCTGTACTCCTTGGAAAGAAGAAGAAGAGAGGTATACCATAATCTACATATGGAAAATTATCGAAAATCTGGTACTAAACCCAATCACCATCCAGAAAACGCTGGAAAATAGGAAAGGTAGAATGTGTAGTGTTCCCAATTTAAAGGCCCGACAAGGGACCTCCTTAACTCTGAAAGAAAATAGCTTGGTTGTCAGGGGGGGCCAAGAATTTTCAACCAGCTTCCAAAGGACCTCAAACATTACAAGGGTCAAAGTTGGAGTCTTCAAGAGAAGACTAGATGCCTGGCTCAGGACAGTACCAGATGAGCCGGGTGTACCTGGCTATGTGCGGTGGAGAGCGCAAGAGAGCAACTCGCTCCTCCACCAAGCCAGGACGAGGCGGGGCCACTGCTTGACCTTCGTGTGAAGAAAGACCGACGCACGGAACCCAAACAACGGTTAACAAGGTATATATTTCAAAATACAGCTGAAGAAATGAAAAATGCAGTTCTTCAAAAGATAATTTGCTTGACGATGATCTTGACTCTTTTGAAAAGACTATTAAATTACAAAATCGTGTCTCTTAATCATTTGTGGCTTTTAGAGAGAAGAGGGTTCCTTGAATTGTGCTAAACTCCCGTCTCCAGACACTCGTTCACCTTGTCGCAGCGTATGAAGCTGGTTTTGCTTTGCTTAATTACGTTAAAAACGAGTGTAGAAGCAGCTTGAATGTAGAAACTGGTTCCACCTTTTAAACTCTTCAAAATTAAGCCGAGCGGTTGACATTTAATCGACTAATTTTCTCTGGATAATATTAAATTAGTTTAGGTTAGGTTGAATTTAGTTAATACGGCAGTCAATGAGGTGAAATTGACTCCACAAATTATGTATACGTTAGGTTGGAAGTAGTCTCCTTCGTTTGGTACATGTTTTATCGACAATTGTTAACCTAATTATGCCTTTGACAAATAAATTTCGGTGTCCATACTAGACTGCGCGTCCGTCCGTCACATTTTTGTGAGCCGCGCCATAACTTTTAAACCGATCATAAATTGATGAAACTTCCCACACATTAGGAATATACCGATTCATGAAATTGCCGACTAACGACGTATCACCATTTGATAATCGGCCGATTATATAAACTTTTCTTAAGACAAACGTAATATAATCGTTATATTTTGAAAGTCTGTGTATGTTATTTACTTATATGATGACGTTTTTAATGTTATCGTACGTTTTAATTACTCGCAGACCCTAAAACAGAATTCTTTTCAGTTGAAAAAGTATAATTAATGGTTTGTTACTGTATTTGAAAAATAATCTCAATCATTTTATTAAGAGAAAGTTTATTCGCTTTAAAATATTTACAATAATTTACGATGGTTAGCTTCAGACATATGCGAATGCTAATTACTAGAGCCCGGATGTTTAGGCACTAAAAACCCTTAAAAAAGGCAGGCAAATAGGCAAAATAAACATTCAAAGTAGGCAGTAAAGCACCCCCAAAAAAGGCATTTATAAATTTGCTTTCGAAAAACGTTTAATTTACAAGGTGTTCATAAAGTCACGCATCATAGGAAAAGACATTTATATTGTTCATTATTTATTTTTTATTGTTCGAAATAATTCCCACCAATCTCAAAACATGTTTGTAAACGAAAAAGCAGGTTTCTTTGAATGTTCCTTAACATATTTGGCCTGATGGAGACGGATAAATAGACCTTGATTATGTTCCTATGATGCGTGACTTTATGGACACCCTGTAGAATAATACCTTTATATACGCATAATACATATTACAATTACAACGCCCTTTGTGAGCAAAACAGTAGGTGGTGTAAATATTAGTTACACATAATTACAATCATTTCATTGTCACAGGATACGAGACGGGTTCATCACCGTACTCCAGAAACAAAACTTGCCAGCATGGAATGGAAACACCCTGGGTCCCCGCGACCAAAGAAGTTCAAGATTGTGAGGTCCGCTGGCAAAGTGATGGTTACCGTGTTTTGGGACCACAAAGGCTTTTTGCTCGCAGATTTCATGCAAAAAGGCACAACAATTAATGCAGCTGCATATTGTTCAAAACTAGAACGTTTACGAGCGGCCATTAAACATAAACGTCCTGGACTGCTCTGTAGGGCAGGGCATTGTTCCAGTCGAGCCGCCATGTTCAACTGACTCATATAACCAATGTACAGTAGATGGCAGCCGAATCGACGTGCAGTGTTGCCAACAATGATTAACGAATTCACCTGATACAAACAAAATCAATGTAGGTCCTTTAGTTACGGTACGAAATTATACGCCATGTAAACTTATTTTCTGACCGCCTCGTGTGTATATATATATATATATATATATATATATATATATGTACTGTGTTTGTGTATAATCTATATTATAATAAGAGGTCTGTCCGTCTGTCCGTCACACTTTCAGAAATTGAGAAAAAAATTCAGAAATTGTATTACGGGCGGCAATGTGGAGCTCAAGATTTTCATGACTGTGTTCTTTTCTGTAGTTTAGCAATGGGGGAAGGGTGGGGGTGGGGGTAATGGGTGAGGGGGTTAGCCCCCAAGTTGTATGAATGGGGGTGAGGAGGTTTTGGGAGATACCAGATTCAGAAATGTTGACACAATGTGAAGCTCAAAATTTTCACGGCTGGGTTCTTTTTTTGTAGTTTAGCCTGTCTAACCGTCAGCGAAGCGGCGGGAACTGTACTAGTAATATATATATAAAAACTGACATAAATGATCAAAGGGCTTCAAATTTCCATAATTGGAGAAATGAGGAATTAGCGTGTCCTGACTAAGAAATGTGCACTCGGAAGCATTTTAGTGAAAAGATAGCACTAGAATTGTACGTTAGTCACCTCAGCAAAGTTCAAAATCTTGTAACAGGCTTGATATTATCATTAACAAGTGATATATGAACTGCGAGTACAGCTAAAATGCCTATTTTGACTTTAACAGTCACTGGTTGACGGAAGAATTTAAACAGCAAAGATCACTCCTTGAAAAGTGCGTTTATATTAGGCGGATATGTCCGTCGGACCTCGTCCGCGGACAAGGTCTGGCGGAGATTCGTCTTGTCCAGCAGATAAGGTTTGTCCGCACTGAGCAGAAATCGTGTCTGTGGGCAATGTTTGGCGAGATACACTCAAAGGGAGAACACTGAACTTGTTCGTGGACTTTTTCTACTGCCGGGATTATTGCACTAGGAAAACTGGAGTCCTATTTAGAACCCAAGGATCCACCGTGCTCAGGAACTTTCAAAATCTACTGGAGTCATCCGAACAAAATATTTTAACTCGGCCCTTATTTGCAATTTTAAATCGTTCATTATTGAATTAAATGCAGCATGAGCGTCTCTTTAGGTAAAAACAAATTCCTGACCCACCGTTTCCTTCGCATTTTACAGGAATCGACAATAACAATGAACGATACACTTGTTACAAGCGCCAACACAGCGCGCGTCTCCCTCAATCTTCGCAGAACTAGGTTGTCCTTTCGTCAAACTAATTAATAGTGGAAACGCTACTGTTCATTGAACTTTGTCCAAGCCACCGCTGTTCACGGACTTCGTCCGCCGGACAAACCGCGGCGGACATATCTGCCTAATGTAAATGCACCTTTATTCGACTTGCACCATCTTCTGAGGCTCACACTGGACAGAATGGGAGTGAACAATTACAAAAGCTTAAGAAAAATTCAACATTGCTGCCTGCAAATTTCATCCAGTAAGAGAAAATGGAATGAATTAGGGTAACAGGAGGAGGATAAATTGCCCTACAATCTTCATGCAGCTTCATTTATACTCTGCAAGTGTTTACTTGTGATTAAATTTGTGAAAAAGGCTTGTAAAAAATATTATTTCTACCTGTTAAGAGTATTGTATCCCACTTTAATCATTCTCCTTTAGCTATAACAAAACTATCTATTTCGCAAGATCAGTTTTTATTTGAAATGCACAAACTAATCCAAGATGTGAGATTTGATAGAACAGCTCTCTTTTATATGTTGCAAGGAATATTATAGAACAAGAAAAAAGATTTTGTTGCATATGCAACAGATCATTCAATAGCTGAATGGAATATTATTGAGAAACTTACAACCTTTTGAAACGAAAGGGAAGCAACAATTAAAATTCTTAACTGTTTCTTTCAAAGGCTTTAAATCTTAGGCACTTCAGTTGTATATTAATCACTCTGTAGGAAATGTGCGACTCGCTTAATAGTAGGATTGGTAGTTAAATGTATAACAAAACTATGTACATCTCAACATTCTTCGACCCTAAGATCCGTAAACAAATTCATGGAAGTAAATCGAGGAACACTTACTACGAATACAAACCGGATTATTGATGACGCAGAAAATCTGATAAAATATTCAAACTGTAAATAGTTCTGAATCAGAGACTTCGCCAGAAGGTGGAAACAATTAAGAAAAATATAATGAGGTTGGATTTGTAAATATAAGTGATTGTTATGAGAAAATATTGCATTCAACTGCGGAAACTCAGTCCAGCCCAGAAATAAAAGGCATACAGAACAAAGAAACCTGGTAAAACTGTCTAGTAATGAAGAACGTGTCTTTGTAAAGAGAAGTTGACGATTGTTAGTTTGTCTCTACTCGAAAGAGATAACCCATTGTTATGGTGAAGAAATAACAAGAAAAATTATAAGATTTTGAGTGAATTACCTTTAAAACATCTCTCAGGCTCTCGTTTCCCTTCATCCATAGAAAGTGAGGCACAATTTAGCGCAGAAGGAAACGTCTATAAGCCAACAAGAATAAACTTTGCTCAGATAATGGAGTTAAATTAATGTTCCTTCATTATAATCTAAGAGTGTTTAAATTTCAATATTAGCCTTAAGTATTCATAAACATTTTTTTTTTTTTTTTTTATTGTTGGTTTTTTTTTTTTTCTTTTTTCTTCAAGAAAAGATATAGGCATGGTTACTATAGTTTCTGAAGGTTAAAGTCCACAATAAATGCAAAAAAAAACTTTTTTTCAACGTGAAGGTCAAAATATGATAATAAAAACCCACTCTAATAGACAGAGTTTATTCCCACAACAGTTTCGATGCCCACTGGCATCCTCTTCGGGTGGATACAGAAAAACGAATGAACCAAAAACAAGAGGGAAAACAGTCCAGGGACCATTAAGAAATTCGCACCTAGGTTAGATCCCGTTCTCCCGACACTGGAAGGGCATTTTATTAAAGGGACCCGCTTATAAGTACATTCACACAAATTTAAAACTATCTTCTTGTTCTATACATACAGATTCTATTATTTTGACATAATTACTGCATTTATTATTGCATTTACATTTTTTAACATTTATTATTATTACCTTTACACTAATTATTACATTTGTTTTATTACCTTTATTATTACATTTATTGCATTTATATTTATTTCTACATTTATTACTTCCATTATTACATTTACATGTACGTTTATTGTTCCATTTACATTTTACCAAAAAAAAAAAAAAATTCTTAAAGGTGTTGGATTGTTTCCTTACTTGCTTTTGGTTCATTCGTTTTTTTTTTTTTTTTCGGCAAAATGTAAATGGAATAATAAATGTAAATGTAATAATGGAAGTAATAAATGTGGAAATAAGTATAAATGTAATAATAAAGGTAATAAAATAAATGTAATAATTAGGGTAAAGGTGATAATAATAAATGTTAAAAAATGTAAATGCAATAATAAATGCAGTAATTATGTCAAAATAATAGAATCTGTATGTATAGAACAAGAAGATAGTTTTAATTTGTGCGAATGTACTTATAAGCGAGGACCCTTCAATAAAAATGCCCTTCCAGTGTCGGGAGAACGGGATCTAACCTAGGTGCGAATTTCTTAATGGTCCCTGGACTGTTTTCCCTCTTGTTTTTGGTTCATTCGTTTTTCTGTATCCACTCGAAGAGGATGCCAGTGGGCATCGAAATTGTCGTGGAAATAAACTCTGTCTATTAGAGTGGGTTTTATTATCATGTTGAAGTCCACTATATTGAAATTTATTTGCATGAACATATTTCTTTATAACAAACTTGCTGAAATTAATAATTTGAAAGTTTTGTGAAAGATTTGCAATAAGTGTTGAGTTGTCTAAGTTTATATAGGTACAGGGTGTCCGAGAATTATCTGTACAATTTTTGGCTGTTATTAAAAGTCAACCATGAAGTGTAGAAATTCCAGTTTTGTCCCATTTTACAGAGAATCTCATTAAGTTTTTTCTGATACCAAGTTGTGACAAGTTTTTTAGAAATTCCAGTGTGTCCGAACATTATCTGTACAATTTCATCTTTTAATAAAATTCTTGATAACACACGTAAAATTCTTAAACAAGATTATTTAGAATCTGTATTTTCAAAAGTTTTTTATTAAAGTAACGTTGTTACAAACATTCGATATGTGCACCATTAGTGATTCGCAAAACATCCAATCGATACTCCAAATGTTGCCATGTTCGCTGCAGCATATCCACATCAATTCGCTCAATAGCAGCTGTGATTCTTGCTTTAAATCATCAATGTCTGTCACCCCCGTACATTTCTAAAAAACTTGTCAAAACGTGGTATCAGAAAAAACTTAATGAGATTCTCTGTAAAATGGGACAACACCGGAATTTCTGCACTTCATGGTTGACTTTTAATAACAGCCAAAAATTGTACAGATAATTCTCGGACACCCGGTATATATATATATATATATATATATATATATATATATATATATATATATATATATATACACACACACAAACTCGGAATGGTCCCTGAGAAACGGTCTGTGTTTAACATATATATATATATATATATGCCCCAGCAACAGAAGAGAACAATAATTTTGTTCATAATTTGATATTTTTTCGACCTAGGTTGGAAGTTTATTGATTAACCAATATAAGTACCGAGAGGTCTTTGCTAGTGATGCACCGATGGCAAATTTTAGCCGATGCCGATGACTAGCAAATTGGCCGGTGCCGATGCCGATTATACAAAAACTTAAAATTTTGAAGATTTCTTGTTGTTGGTATCAAATTATTAATTTTTATATATCCCTCTCTAGCCAGCTTACCATCTGCAGTACCTAGTTTACAGTAGATTAATAAATTAGTTATTATAATGGAGTAATAACATCATAATAGCTGAAACCTGATTTTGAGTCTGAATTTTTCGTTTTAACTGGAATTTTGTTACAAAACTTTGAATAAAAAAATAGAGGAACAGGGAACACCTAATAGGCCTACTGAAGTTCCTATTAATTCAGTTATTTGCCCATTTGACTCAAAGAAAACCGTTTTTACATAAAACCTTCATTACAACTAATTTATGACATCTTTGTTTCGTTTTCTCGTTTTTCACCTTTTCATAGAGAAAGGTGAAAATAATAATTTTATGTATGGTGCAATAATACAGTAGGTAACCCCTAGCTATCTTTCGACAAAGGTCATGAATATATACACAGATCTAACAAGTGTGTTTATTATACAATATTTTTAACTTTATTTTTTTTATAATGGCCTCCTCATCACCCCTTATAGCCATCCAATCCTCCCACATTAATTTATTTATTTTTTTAAAAATCACTTTTAAGCTTTTTAATTATAGTTACCTGACCAAATTTATATTATTAAATATTAATTATTAAATATTAATTATTATTTGCTTATTTTATTGTTAATAAAAAGTTATTGATTATTTCTACTTAGTTTTCAGTATTTAATATGCAAAAGAATTTAAATTGGAAGGGAATGGAATTTTCAAAATTAAATAACTAATTACATATTTTCCAAGCAATGGAATATTTCTCATATGTAGGTGCTCTGCAAAAACTGAAAATCAAAACAATAGTAATTAATAAAAAAAATCAGTAAACAGTATTTCATGATGCCTCGGCTATTGAACAACTATTTTATTCCTATCTAACACATTTTGGAAGCTAGCCTCTCTTACACATAAGCACATTAGAATATATCTAGTAGAGTATCTAATATCTATATTCCAAAGCAAAAAATATTGTTCATAAATATAATGTGTAATATTATTTATAACTTTCATGAAAAGTCTTTGGTTGAAATTTGAAAACAGTCATATATCTTCATATAATCGGCCACATCATCGGCCAAATTTGGCCGATGGCGATGGCAAAAAGTTGGCCGATATAGCCGATGCAGATTAATCGGTGCATCACTAGGTCTTTCCCAAGACTGAATAAAATCGTCTGGTGTTAACCAGAACAAAATCAGGAAAGTGACGCTCGGCACTAATGGGTTAAGTAAACCTACATACAGTATTGAAGTGGGTATCACATATTCTATACATAATCATTTTTCAGTTATGGTCAAAGTCAAATGGTAAAAGGGTTCCTAAAAATTTATCTGATAATTGGTACCGATTACTTGCTCAAAATGCCAATTATCACAGGCTTGCGATGGTTTTGTTGTCCGAAATATTTTATCACTTATATAGTAATTTCTGCACGCTGATTCCGAAAATAGTAATTTTTCGCCATCACGTACAGATTTTTCACAAAATGTCATATTTCATATTAAGTAATTTTCATTAAATTTTGATTAAAAGCTACTGCCTATAAATGCTTATAAATGCTTGGTTCCACCAAGACATCAAACAAATGGAGAAGAGATATCAGGGAAGGTGGGACATCAGCATGATGGCTGATTACTGCTAGATGTTGAAACGGGATACTCCAGAATTATTACATAAAAGAAAAGGAACCGCGCATACATTCGAGACTAAAAGGCATAGATCTCACAAGAAAACTCGGGACAAATAAAGCTGAATATGTAATTGACGTTAATAGTCTTCTTTCTTTTTAAAGTTGTTTGCATTTGTAATTAGTATAACAAAGCGAAATAGGTACCTAATGTAAATTGAAATAAGTAATTTTATTTATGTTGTTGTTTTTTCTCTTCCAGTTTGCAGAAAATCCTTACGTAATAGAAAACATAGACAGTCTAGGGTGGCCCTTATTTTGTCACTTTTTATTTTTTCTTTCTCACCCCTTCATTAGATGCTTCCTATTGAGAAAGTTTTTTATGCAAAATTTTATAGCGTTTGGACAATATTTAGTGTGTGCTCAAGCTGTCCGAAATTTTAAGCATCCTAACTTTGTAGTTGCCTTTTATAATACACTAGCTGAGGTACACGGCGTTGCCCGGGATAAATTTCACATTAGATCCCCAGTTTAAATAAAATTAAGTTTAAGACAAAAGGCTGAATTTGATTAAAATGATTTATCTTATCCCGTGCCAAATTTGGTAGCTCTAGGTCAAACGGTTTGAAGTCGTCCTAAAAAATAATTATATGTGAAGCTCAAGATTTTCATGATTGTTCTTTTCTATAGTTTTATTGGCCAAATAATCAAAATTTTCACGGCTGCGTTCTTTTTTGTAGTTTAATGGCGGTTACCCCCATTACCTCCACCCCTCTACTCCATTATCCTCCCACCCCCACTCCCCCATCGCCCTTCCACCCCTTCTCCCTCATTACCCCCACACACAAAAATAAAAAAGCCATTACCCCCACCCCTCTCTCCCAATTACTCCACCCCCTCTCCCCATTATACTGCTACCCGCCCTCCGGGCCGGTAGTAATATATATTATATATATACTGTATATAACAGTACCCGGCGTTACAGACAGGCTGACCGACTTTGTGCTGACATTCTTCATCCCATAAGAGGTTCCCGTGCCAAATTTGGTAGCTCTAGGTCAAACGGTTTGCGCTTGCATAAAGGACAAACAAACAGGCGAAAATATATATAAGATTACGGATTCACTCACTCAAATCCAGTATTCATTTAATATAAAAAAGTTGTACAATTAGTATTTATTAATATATTTCTAACAACAAGCTTGGTTGCTATTAAAATTTTACTTAATTTTGTGAACTAGATTTATAAAATTAATAATCTTTTTATATATATAGTGGGTATGACCGCTACCCTGGAACATCATCCCAATGCAGTTCCGCGGCGATGGGACTCAAAATAATGTGATTTGAGCTGGGCACGACTTTGCAGATAATCAAATTTAGCTTATTAGATCCCCATATCGTTTGCAAAGCCCCATCGTTTTTTTTATTTTATTTTATTTATTTCATTCAATTAATACAAGATTTTTAAACAACAAAAAATACTTTTATTAAAATTAAAGGTGATAAAAATTGAACTGAAAAGTTAGCACAACACAACCCTTATTTAAAGGTTGCAAGAAGAGTCTGATATGCCTTTGAGAATGGTATCCTTGGAATCGGGGTACTTCTTCCGATGCTCTTAGACAATTTGAACGACAAACTGGGTCTGTTCTTCGTTCTTGCTGAGGAGTCTATTATATTCCTGCATCAATGCAACTCCCCTTTCAGCAATGTCATTCACTACTCGAAGATCTTTGACCACTGCTTCTGCCAGTAGGTACTCAGGGTTTTCGATCCACATCTCTGGATTATCACGCAAGAATTCGACTTGAAGCCCTAGAAGAGTGAACAAAACCTTCGTTCTAGCAGACACGAAGTCGCTGAGTTTCTTACCTTGGATGTCACTCTTATTCAGATGAATTCGTTTTGGTGCGTCATGTTGTTCTTCCCGTTGTAGATTCTCAACCATAGCTCTTTTTTCTTGCAAATCCAAGTCTCTGTCAAAGAAAGCAAGGCCCACCAGATCTTCACTCAAGTACCATAAGTGAGCAAGGATTTTATTGAGAGCTCCTTTTGCTGCAGGTGTGTCGCTGACTGCGAGAGATTGTAGTAGTTGTAGATCATTGCTTGGTGCAGATGCTGGCAAGCGAGAGAGGAACCAGAACTTTACATAGAACTGCACACCGAAAATGCAGAAGTCTTGCATGCCTTTGATTTCTCGTTGCGACAGTTTAAATCTGGAATCGCGGAACATGATTTTCAAGGCGTATATAAGCCAGGCTATGAACCGAGCTCGATGGACTGCTCCAGGTTTTCGAAATTTGACCCCTTTTGGTGGAACGTCTCCCAGAAAAAGAAGGGTAAGTTCGAGCAGCTCTTGATAGTCATCTCTTGGATGAGCTCGATCTAACTGGAGTCGACAGAAGCAGATGATATTGTCCTTCACAGGCTCTACAGCGAGCAGGACGACCTCGTTATTTATACCAGGACTGTAGTCATTGGGGACGATGTTGTGCCAAAAGGTCTTGAACCGTTTGAAAAGCATAATCTCAGGTCCTCTTGATATTCCCATTGTTACCGTGAAAGCTTTCTCCAACATGATTTCATGTATATGATGGCGACATGCCAGGTACAAAACTTCTGACCCTAAATGTTGCTCGAAGAGAACACATGCTCCATTTACTCTTCCAGTGTTGCTCGATGTGGTGTCGAAACTAAGGGCTTTCATTCGATCACGAACACCCCAATCATCGACGACATCAATCATCGCTTGCGCTATTGCTTGGCCAGTGCCACTTGCAAGCTTCGGGATTGAAAGGATTTGATCTAGTCCAGATCCTGAAACAACGATTGGGAGACGGTCGACCTTCTTATCTCCAGTTAGGTCATCCATCAGCTTGCCATCCCAGTGAAGGGTGAGAGGTGTTCGCGGATCAAATTTCTTCTTCAACTCTGCAGCTCTTTGGGCTCGATGCTTCTTCCTGTGTCTATGCAGAGAAGCTCTGTTGATGTATTCCCCAACGTTCTGACCGGAAGCACTGATCACTGACGCAATGGTAAAGACCGCATCACGGTCACTAGTTTTAGTGCGATCCAACGACGAAAGAACTTCTGGATGGAGGATATTCTTGCGCTCTCTTTTTGAATGAGGTGGTGACACTACGACTCCTCCAACAGCTACTTCATTCTCTGAATCCGTGGTGTTCTCACCTGTGGAAGATGAAGAAGATTCCAGGACGATTTTTCTGTTAAGTACGAGATTCTCTATTTCATGTCTCTTCTTAAATTCATCATTCCGAATTCGCTTCTTCGTAGCTGCTTCCTCCTTTTTAGACAGTCATATCAATTCCAGCAATGGAGCCTCTTCTGCCCTTCTCTCTTTGTGCCAAAAGGAACGCTGTATCTTGTGGGACTGATTTTTTTACAAAAGATCCCACTTCTTCATCAGACTCTCCAACTGTTTCAATGCATGTTGAACTGGCCGCAGTGGAATCTTCGCCTTCCAAAAAGTCTCCGCTATCGTCAACTGAGCAGCCTTGTGCTTATCCTTAATCGACTGAAGCAGATGTAGATAGTACCTCATAACATCCTCATTACTTGGCAATTTTGCACCTGATAAACAATTTTGAATATGTTCAAGCAAATAAACCGTATGTTTTTTTCGAGTTCCACTAGCCATCATAAAAAAATCTATATACCTAGATAAAAAGAAAGCGTAATGTCGTTTAGCATATAAGAACATAAGATCATCGCTACTATTTGTTTCAAATTAACCATATATAATATGGCAAGTCATTTAATAAGCAAATTCTACCAATAACCCATCACGCCTATTTGATAATTATGAGGGAGTCGAGAAAGTTTGAAGTCCTTGAGCACACCCTATATATACTTATATATCACTAAAATTTTGTGTGTATTATTTTCTAGTGACATAGAATCCAACTGAAGGGTGAGAGGAAAAACATCGTAACTTAAAATTTTGCACTACTTAAGGGCCACCCTAATGGACACCTTATTCGAAATCAGCGTAGTTGAATTATATAAAATCAGTTATTAGTAAGAAAACAACTCTTACAAAGTTCTCATTCGCAGGCCTGTGAATTATCAATGCATCGGCAAACCCGCCGATTCTACCGATTATGAATTCCTTACCGATGCATCGACAAAACCGCCGATTAACCCGATTACGGGTTTCTTACCGATGCATCCGGTACATCCTTTATACATATTTGTATCGTCATAAGGCGGTGTGTCCAGAGCAAGAAGTAGATACTTACATCAAAGGCCAAGGTCAGGAATATAGACGGGGTATTGAGCTTTGTTATCCTGGATAATATAATCTACACGTTCGAAGGAGGGGCTCATCCCGAAAAGCTTTGGAAATCCCTGACCCAGGCTGCACTGAACTCGGTACTGATTATATATATATATATTGCTTATTTTTCGTTTCAGAAAAGTCCTCCTCCTCCTCCTCCAAAAATCTACTTAACCCCGGCCGGCTTTTATCTCCAACAATAGGCCCAATAGCAGTAAGTTTTCCAACTAACGTTGGAGAACTCGTAAAGAAAATAGGTTAAGCCTATTCAGTTTTGATTGGTGTCACCTGTTAAGGAGAAAATGAAGCCTAATAACGAGCTATTTTATCTCCTTTCAACTTGGCATGAAAAGACCTTTAGAGCTATATCGATAGCAAGTTAGCTGAACGCTGTCGAAGCGAGGCGGGAAGGCGAATTGTAGGTTTGCAGGTTTCTCCGTAAGCCAAACTTTTTATTGCATTTTATTTCTTTTCTCCTCAACTTCGGAAGAATGGGCCCTTTCGGGTTTTCGTGCGGAAGGGGGCGGGGGATGGGGGTCTTTAAGGAAAGCCTTTTGTCGAAGCCTTACGTAGTCTTAACGTTGTAAATAAACAAATAAAGTTCGTCGTACATTAAAATTTATATTTCTTTTAATGACTTTCAATGCAAAAAGGCTTTTTCTTTTCCTTTTTTTTTTTGGCTTTTGAGTTTTTATTCTTTTCTTTATCGTTTATAAGGAGTTTATTTTTTCTTTTTTTTTTTTTAAATATAATAAACTGAACGTACGTTAGTAAATATAAATTTAATTCGGAGGGAGTTTGAATGCGGAATTGGAGGCAAATGAAAAATATTAGTATTGAAAAGTTCGGATTTTATTGGATGTTGAGGAAGTAAGAATTGATTAGGTCGTACAAAGCCATTATAAAGGCGTAAGCATTAAATAAATTAAAAAAAGAAAAGCAAGTTTGATTTAAATCAATATGGTTCACTTAATTTTATCAAAATATTCAGGTTTGCAGTTTTAGTTTTGATGTATTACTTTTGTAAATTTAATTTAAAATAAGTTTTCCTGTGAGACCGGCTTATTGGACACCCTGTGTGTGAACTAATTATTACGATACTTTACTAATATATACTCCTAAGTTTGGGTTTTATGGAATGAAAATTGTAACACTTTTTTTCCGTTACTTTCAACAAATATAAACTAGTATAGATTAAGGCTTTATTTAATGAAAATTAAATTAATCGCTTTGAACTTGTTCAGATTATTATGTATACGTCATAGGCTCATAAAAACTGTTTAGAATATCAGAGAAAAGCAAAGCTAAATCTTATTTCGAGTTTAGATTATAAATAAATGTTTTGCGAAGATTATATCAAGTGTAGTCTTTAATCTGTAAATGGCTGAAGTTATATAATAAGCAAATTCTACCAATAACCCATCACGCCTATTTGATAATATATGAGAGAGTCGAGAATTATTATTTGTATTGAATTATTTGTATTGAATAGCCTACGTATACTTCATAGACGAATTAAGCGTTGATGAAGTCATTGTAACTTTTACACGGAATGAAGCTGTAAATAGGCTGTCATTATGAAAATATGTAAATGAGAAAAGACAAGTTTCAATAAGTGAATAAAAACAAATAAAGATTTCATAGGAGGTGTTTTGTTCCTTGTTTTGTTTGTATAAGCGTAAGGAAAAAAAATCCAGCAAGTCTGTAGTTATAATAAAGATTAATAAAACTTTAAAGCCCAGTAAGTTTGGGTTTTAATAGATTAGTAGTTACAGTTCAGTAATTGAACGGTGTTTGGTCGGGGACACTAGCTAGTATCGGACTCCCAGGTTGCTTGCCTGGGGTTGCTGGAGGTGATATCGCACGCTCTTCGAGTAGTAGAAATAACCAAAAGTTTTGTTAATTCTAAGCTTCAAACCAGGGTTGTGGAGTCGGTCCAAAATTTTCCGACTCCGACTCCGACTCCACACATTGTAAAAATTCGACTCCGACTCCGACTCCACACATTGTAAAAATTCGACTCCGACTCCGACTCCGACTCCGACTCCACACATTGTAAAAAATCTAAAAATCCGACTCCGACTCCTCACATTTTAAATATACGACTCCGACTCCTCTAGTGTTTCACTCTATAATTATCATAATAATAAGACATTTCATCACCACCACATGAATCGTCAGGTTACTTTCTAGGATAAGGGAACATTCAAATATTAAGAAGGATGTTGACTTGTAGATATTATCATATTAAGGGATTTTTATTTTTTTCCAATAATATATATATATATAAATGAAAAAGATTCTCTTAAACATAATTAAGGTCTAACCAGTAGTAGTCCTACTTAAAATTGAATAACCCTTAACCTAGTGGCTATAACCAGGGTTGTGGAGTCGGTCCAAAATTCTCCGACTCCGACTCCGACTCCACACATTGTAAAAATTCGACTCCGACTCCGACTCCGACTCCGCCCTGAAACGTGCGACTCCACGACTCCGACTCCACGACTCCGACTCCGACTCCACAACCCTGCTTCAAACGTGGACGATAATGTTGCTAGGAATTATCTGTACTTCACCTGTTGATGTTTGGTCCAAAAGGAAAACAGTAGACGTTAAAAGAAAAACTGCCATTTTGCAATGCATTGGATTAACTAAACCTTACATTGACTTACAATAAAAAAAGTTATTACTGGTAGATCCGAGAACTGTTGGGAAATATCTTGTAAGTAAGCTTATACAACATATTCGGTCTTTTATACCTTAAAAAAAAAGGTATCGTACCCTGAACCCTGAGCTAATCCATAGCCTGATGTAAGACTAGATAACCCTCCTTTTGTTCGTTTAAACTTTAAGGTCTAAGCGCTATTTTTCATTGAAAATGAAAACTTTGAAGCCTGAATTTGGTTTTCAAATTTGATTGAATTTTTTTTTGGCTGTTTGTGAGTAGATCTATGAACTGTTCTTGAGGCAAAGGTGTATATCGGTAGACCTGTTAGCTCTTTCCAGTTATATTCATGGTAAAAAAAAAAGAAAAACATCACTACGCAAAATGTAGGTTTGGTTTATGCCATTGTTTTCGAACGGGAATTCCTCAAATTCCATGACAATGACAAAAACAAGTAATCGAAAACTGAAAAGTTAGTGGAGGATATTCGAATTTCAAATGAAACACGACAGTCGCGTTTAATTACGCCCATACGAAAGGCGCAGTTTAAAGTTACGTGTGTTAGGATGTGTGTGTGGAAGGGGGTGGAGGGGAACTGAATGTTGAACAGAGTATATATATATATACAGTATATATATATATATCATGCCCAACCGGGATTCGATCCTGGAACCTCTTGCGTAGAAGCAGCGAGCTCTGATTAATAGTTTGATGGGTGGTTGTCCTTTGCGTTTAGATGATGTACTGACCCGTAGATGGCTCGAATCCTACGTAAAACCGTAGGTCCCCCTCCGTCACGTGACATTTACCGTCACGAAGGTGGGGGGGGGGTAATCAACCCCGAACATAATTATTATCATCATATAAAACATTAAACAACCACATCGAATATAGTCTCTATCGCGTTTCAGTTGAGGAGAAAACCGTTAAGCCCAAGATAATTTTCCTCATTCGACAGGAATTGAAAAAAAAATGTGACTTCGAATTTGGATCTAATTTGTTTAAAATCTGATTTGGGAATGAGTTTTCTTTTGAAAGATTTTTTTTTAATTTATTTATTTTTTATTTTATTTTATTTTTAAATTTAGTGTGTGTGTGTGTGTGTGTGTGTGTGTGTGTGTGTGTGAAGAGTGAAGATCCGTCGTCCAAATTAAGTACCAAAAAAAAATCTGTTTTGAAGAAACCTTTCCTCAATTTGCGTTTTTTTTTTTTTTTTTTTTTTCGTTCATAAATTTACTGTAAATGAAATGAAATCTCTACACGCGCATTTTCTAACCTATTAAAATTTAGTTCGTGGCTTTACATATTTAATCTGCTTAAAAGGAATGAAAAAACTTCAATTTCCTTTTGAAGGCAACATCAGTGATTAAGATATTGCAGTATATTAATAACGATAATATATATATATATATATATATATATATATATATATATATATATATATATATATAATCTGAAAAGTTTCTACACGATGGGAAATACACTTGTTTATGGAACCGTATCATAAGGATGCTTACGCTATATGGCAGCTTACGTGAATATGAATAGAAGTAGGGTTTCGCTGTAAAGTAGCTCATAAGACGATGTAAACAGGAATGAGACTCCATTCGATCTTCAAAAGCCTGTGAGGCTAATTTAAATAATAATAGTATGTAACAAATTCTGGAAATTTGTCAAGAAAGAAACGGGTAGGTGCTAAGAATGCCATCCCATCAACAACTGATAGAGTGTCTGGGGAGGTAGAAATAACTAAGTTATGGAGAACGAAGTACTCGGACATCCTTAACAGCGTGGGAAGAGGCTGCGATGAAACGACATTAGGTGGACCCAATGAAAATGCGGGACTTCAATGTCTGAAATTAAGAGTCTGATTAAAGAGCTAAAGACAGGCGCCTCACCACATAGATGACCTGTCCAATGAGTATCTAAAATACATTAATGATGTGATCAGTCTTCATATCTCATTACTGTTCTCAGCTATGCTTGCTCACAGTTATATGAGGGTTTATATCACACCCCTTGTCAAAATTAAATAGGGGGACAGGTCTACTGCTCTTGCCTCTTGCTTCTCAAAATTACTTTAGAAACTTTTGCTACGCCGACTAAATAATTATTTATGGGCGTCTCCTAATTAGTTTGGTTTTAAAAGGCCCCATTCAACTGATCTGTGTATTTATGTTTTGAAGGAGATTGTATTTACATATGCCGTTGGTAATTCAACTATTTATATCTAGTTTTATTTTTTAAATTGATTGAAATTTTGGTGCACACACCAAACTTTTATTGTTAGATGGGCCAATGTATTGTCCGAATGTTTTGGTTCCTTATGCGGAGTTAGACAGGGCTCCTTACTCTCTTCTCTGCTGTTTAATATATAGTTGGGCACGTTACTTTCTATAAGTAACGGCGTTACCGCTACCGTTACATTGATAAAAAAGTAACGTCGTTACCGCTTCAGTTACTTCTATTAAAAAGTAACGCATTACCGTTACCGTTGCTTTTAAGAAAAGACTAAAGAATAAAAAAGCCTTAATAATACCAAATTATATCTATATGACAAAAAAATAAAAAATAAACTCAAATAAAAAAATGGCCTGTCTAAAAAAACTAATCTTGCAGATTTTTTAGAAGTGTGTTGTTCGATTTCAGGAACATTAGTTTTTCAAAATTGGCATCTGATAGTCCCCCTTCGTTTTTAGGAGCTAACAGCTAATTAGGAGCTAATAAATGATACTAGTCAAATGATCAGTTTGAAAGTAACGAGTAGCGAGTAACGATTGAAATCGCTTTAAAAAGTAGTGCCGTTACCATTTTCGTTACAACTCAAAGATAACGGCGTTACCACTACAGCTACTAAAGTAACTCCCAGCAATATATATACACCCACAGTATATATATATATATATATATACGTACATACTATATATATATATATATACACACCACACACACACATATATACACACACATATACACACACACACACATATATATATATACACACACACACATATATATATATACTGTGGGTGTATATATATTGCTGGGAGTAACGGCAGTAGTAGTAACGCCGTTACTTTAGTAGCTGTAGCGGTAACGCCGTTACTTTTGAGTTGTAACGAAAATGGTAACGGCACTACTTTTTAAAGCGATTTCAATCGTTACTCGCTACTTGTTACTTTCAAACTATATATATATATTTTCGCCTGTCTGTTTGTTTGTCTGTCCTTTATGCAAGCGCAAAGGCCCCAGCACCGCGATTAAACTACAGAAAAGAACGCAGACGTGAAAATTTTGAGCTTCACATTGTGTCAAGATTTCTGAATCTTAACATTTTCATGACTAATTATTTGGTCAATAAAACTATAGAAAAGAACAGTCATGAAAATCTTGAGCTTCACATATAATTATTTTTTAGGACGACTTCAAGCCGTTTGACGTAGAGCTACCAAATTTGGCACGGGAACCTCTTATGGGATGAAGAATGTCAACACAGAGTCGGTCAGCCTGTCTGTTTGTCTGCTTGTGCGAATAGTTACAGGAAGTTAATGTGGCAATGTTTTGTTGCAGTTTTTGAAAATCCCAATAACTTTACCATGTCACCAAAGACACGGGCAAGTTTGGGCAGATCTACATCAGCAACCAGAAAAAATAAAGAAGCCCGGAAGCAGGAAAGCTCACAAGAAAGACCATCACGCCTTGAAGTTGACCGTGAACGACATGCAACAGCCAGAGCAGGAGAAAACCTCCAAGAAAGAGGTCCGAGAAAGTGTAGCAGCTACCAGAGCAAGAGAAACACCCCAAGAAAGACAATCACGCCTTGAAGCTGACCGTGAACGACATGCAACAGCAATGTGAAATTTATCCCGGGCAACGCCGGGTACCTCAGCTAGTATATATTATATATATATATATATAATATATATATAATATATATCTATATATATAATATATAATATATAATATTGATGGATTAATTGCTGCTGTTAATGAGGCAAAAAATGGGTTGCTGTGTAGATGACATGAGGATAAATAACTTTGTCTATGCCGAAGATAAGGTGTTAATAAGCTCTTCCATGAAAGGATTGGATCATCATATACAAATTTGCAGATCCTATTCATAGAACCATGACATTAATTTTAATGTTACTAAAACTGAGGTTATGCAGTTCCATCCTAAAAGCTCAAACCAAGCAGCTAATATTATTTTCAAAGTGAGAGACGAACCAATAGAGCAGGTACAAGAACTTAAGTATCTGGGTCAAACTGTCACCAGCTCCTCAGACATAAGGAAACAATATCGAAGTTATTGTGCTAAGCCAAACATGATTATAAGGAACTTCATATTCTGTACAAGCAAAGCTAATATTTATGGACAGCAACTCTGGGTTAATTATAAAAAAAGGTTCCTGCAGAACCCTCAATTTGCTTTACAACAGATCCTACAGACTGCTACATAAGTTACTTCCAAGATGGTCACTGCCGGTCAGCCTCTCAAATGTTCGCTAACTGTAACGTTCCGAGCCTCTCTGAGGTACCAAGGCGTGCTCAGTATAGTCTAATATGAAGAATTAAAAATCAGACAATCAATTTGTCCAAGCTTTCATCAGTCCTGCTTTGTCTTCTGGACTGTGGATCTCTTGGTATGAAGGTGTTTGTCTATATAGCTCTACTTAACTCCTGCATTAGCCATTCCATTTCATTTACTTTTTATTTTTATGAAACTTATTACTAATTTTATTATATATTTCTCGTTTCTTTACATGTATTATTGTTCTTTCTTTATTACCGTAGTCCTTTTTTGTTTTTTAAATATATTGTTTATAATACTGGATGACAAAAAAGAACTTTTTTTTTGTCACATGAACAAAAATGGGTGGATCTTATGGTTTTTTTTTTTATAGCGGAGTTAAGAAATTACCTCAAAATTTGTCTATCACCCACCAATATTGAGTGAGTCGAAAATGAAATTTGGACTAATTTATGGATGTAATAGCAATATCAAAGTAGAAAATGCATATTAAACTCGCCTAAAATGTTCATCGAGCGAAATAAAGTGAGTAACTGACAAATGAAAGTAAACTGACGTGCAGCAACTTATAAGCAGAGGAGGAGCAAGAGGCAGACCCCGCCCTCCTTCCAATTCTGAATCAAATCCTAAGTAATGTAAATTCGTGTGTCACTTTAAAACTGCGGGTGATAGAAAAATTCTGTTTTCATTTTCATAATCAACGTAAAAAATCACATAGTTAAAGTAAAAATATCTCTGACAAAAACTTTGTTGACTAGTGTAATTAGTTATATCGTTGATTACCTTGATGGATACCAGACATGAGGTCTATTACTGGGTTTCTATTACTATTACTTTTGATTTCTTCTATTACTATTACTTTATTTTTCATCTATTACTATTACTTGGTCATCTATTACTATTACTTTTGTATGCGGGCCACTTCACTCATTTGAAAAGGATCTTTATGTCTATTTAAATGCAATTAGAAGCAGTGTGTTAACAAATATTTGTTTCAACCAAATCATTACAATTTCAGAGACTGTACGTCTTCATAAATTTTACTTTATTGAAGGAAAAATTTGCCACAATATTAGTTAACATACATGTTTATTTTAGTTTAAAGTACATTTAGTTCATTTTTTCAGTTCTTTGTTCACATAATATGTCCATTGTCACTGTAATAGAAAAGTAATAGACTATTAGTTATTACTTTGCCTTCTATTACTATTGGTATTACAATTACAGCCAAAAAATGATGATCTATTACTATTACTTGAAAAATCCTGTAATAGTCTATTAGTATTACCCCATGTCTGATGGTTACTGTAACTTTTTTTTTAGGTGTGGGGGATATGTCTCCTACTAACGAACATTATTACTGTCATTATCATCACCATATACACCGTTTGTCATTATCATTATCATCACGTATATCTTGTATACAAGGTGTGTTCAAAAAGTTCAAGGACTGATCTCACAAAAACTTTCTGGTAACTTATAGTTCGTTTATTGCATTTTGAATAATTTCTTCCACACTTTGAAATCTTCGACCTTTCAATGCAAATTTAAGTTTGGGGAAAAGAAAAAAAGTGTGCCGGGGACAGATCTGGAGAATACGGGGCCTGGGGAACGACTACGACGTTGTGCTTCGCCAGGTACTGCTGAATTGACAACGCTGTGTGTGTGGACGCATTGTCATGGTGCAACATCCACGTTCCTGCGTTCCAACTTTCAGGCCGTTTACTTCTTACTGCGTCTCGCACGCGCTTCAGTATTTTCAAATAAAACTGTTGGTTAACTGTTTGACCTCTAGGGACGAATTCGTAATGAACGAGTCCGTAGTAATCGAATAAAACGACCAGCATTGCCTTCACATTCGATCGGACTTGCCATGCTTTTTTCGGTCTCGGGGACGTCGCGCACTTCGATTGCGATGACTGCTGTGTTGTTTCCGTCATACCCGTACACCCAGGTCTCGTCACCCCGTAACGATGTTTCTGAGAACATTTTCATCAAGATTGGCACGTCGAAGGAGGTCTTGAGACGCAACAACACGTTGCTCTTTCTGCTCGGCAGTCAAGAGTCGTGGCACAAATTTGGCTGACACACGACACATCCCCAAATCCTTTCTGATTATCGTGTGGCATGATCCTATCGAATTGTCCATTTCGTCCGCGACTTCCCTGACTGTCAGTCTACGGTTCCCTCGAATCATTTCACGAACACAAGCAACAGTGTCATCAGTTCTTGTAGTGGAAGGTCGCCCCACCCTTGCATCGTCCTCAGTGGACGTTCGGCCTTCCTTAAAGCGCTTGTGCCATTCAAAAGTGGTTGTCCGACTTAAGGCGTCATTGGCAAATGGTGTATTCAGCATGGCATGGGTTTCAGAAGCAGTCTTGCCCAGCTTAACGCAAGATTTTATGCACACACGTTGCTCTTCAACAGTAGCCATTATTCAAATGGACAAAATGCGACAAAACACACACAATAACTTCGCAAAACAGTAAATATTGAGAGAACAAAATACGATATCAACAAGTGGTAACCGTCTTTGGACCAGTCTGAGTCACACTACAACACGCATCACATGATGCGCGCGCTATAACCAGTTCGGGAACTTTTCGAACACACCTCGTATATGTTGATATTGTTACTACTTGTACTTTTTATTTTTATTTCCTTTTTCCTTTTTCCTTTTTCTTTTTTTTTTGTAGTGTTAGCATTGGGTAGTTTTTATTTTTACTTGTTTTAGTACGTGACTTATTTTTACTTATCTTTTCGTCATAATTTTTAGGTTTTTTTTTTAAATATATTACTGTTTGATTTATCTTATCGTTTATTACCTTCGACGATATTGTACTATTTTATGGGATTTATAACCTGACAATAAAGCTTATCATTCATTATCATCATCATCATCATCATCATCATCATCACGCCTATTTTTAAAAAAGGCGACCGCGCGGTAGCTAGCAATTATAGGCCCATTAGCTTAACGTCAATTGTCGGTAAACTTTTGGAATCCGTAGTTAGGGATCGTATTATCGATCACTTAGAAAGTAGGGGTTTGATTAATAGTAGTCAGCACGGGTTTCGACGCCATAGGTCTTGTTTAACAAATTTGTTAGAATTTTATAACGAAATAGTGCGCGAATACGATAGGCATAGGGCAGCTGACGTTATTTATTTAGATTTTAAAAAGGCGTTCGATACAGTTCCGCATAGGAGACTAATTGCGAAGGTTAAAGCGCACGGTATCCGCGGTCAGGTAGCTAACTGGTTAGAAGAATGGCTTCGTGCTAGGAGGCAGAGGGTCGTAGTTAATGGTAGTGAATCGGGGTGGTTAGAGGTAGGTAGTGGTGTCCCACAGGGTTCAGTGTTAGGCCATTGTTATTCGTAATTTACATTAACGACATAGATGTAGGATTGATTAGTAACGTGTCAAAATCGCGGACGATACTAAAATAGGCGGTAAGGTTGTTAACGAGGACGATAGAAATAGGATCCAAGACGATGTAGATAGGATTATGGAGTGGACGGATAAGTGGCAGATGCAATTTAACGTAGATAAATGTAAAGTTTTGCATATAGGTTCTCGCAACAATAATTACGTGTACACGATGGATGATAGGGATTTAGCGAGCGTTGACGAGGAAGTAGATTTAGGCGTACGCGTAACTAAAGATTTAAAGGTTAGGAACCAGTGCCTGGAGTCTTGCGCAAAAGCTAATAGGATGTTAGGCTTCATAGCGCGTAATTTCGAATTTAAATCGAAGGATATTATATTGCCCCTTTACAAGTCCCTAGTCAGGCCTCATTTGGAATATGCCGTTCAGTTTTGGTGCCCGTACTTGCGTGAGGATATTGATAGGTTAGAAAGGGTTCAGCGTCGTGCCACGAAACTTATTCCGGCATTGCGCAATAAGCCTTATGAAGATAGGATTAAAGTGTTAGACTTGTATTCACTCGAAACTAGGAGATTAAGGGGGGCTTATTGAAGTTTTCAAAATCGTTAATAACATCGATAACGTAAATTTTGACAAATTGTTCACTTTCGATAATAGTAATACTCGCAATAACGGATTCAAGTTGCGTGGCAGACGTTTCATTACTAATATCGCTAAAAACTTCTTTACGTTTAAAGTAATTGATAAATGGAATAATCTTCCCGCGTCAGTCGTTCATTCTACCAGCGTTAATGTGTTTAAGAACCGTCTTGACAGACATTTTAAAAATATTAACGTTGTTTAAAATTAAAAAAGAAAGTTAACAACAGGAGCTCTGGTGGTGGTGCTCGAGGATGAGTCTGTTGAC
This sequence comes from Bathynomus jamesi, assembly GCA_023014485.1. Lineage (NCBI taxonomy): Eukaryota > Metazoa > Arthropoda > Malacostraca > Isopoda > Cirolanidae > Bathynomus > Bathynomus jamesi. Next base: position 285,709 of record JAJOZX010001181.1, read on the forward strand.
GATGAATGCCAGCTTGTGACATGCCAGCGTGTGATGCCAGCAATAAAAAAAAAAAAAAAAAAAATTAGACTAACACGAATGTAGATGTAGCTCATAGCGTAAACTAACCCACTTTTTGTTTAACTTTACCTACTTTTTTTTTTTTTTTTTTTTTTTTTTTTTTTTCCTTACCTTGCATGTCTAACTCTCTTCTTGCATGTTTGTAGTTTGCATGGTATGACAGTGAGTTAAGACTGTGTTTGCATGGTTTGTAAGCGTTCTTATTTTACTTCTTTCATCTTTCACCCCTCTCCTATTCTCTCCGACTATTTTTCTGACTTGTCGGCAGTGGCCGGCGGATGATGATGGTGAGACACTTTTCCTCTTTTTCTGAATGAATGTTAACCCATGAGTGATAGGTGTTGCTCTTACTTAACCCCTTATTCTCTTCTCTTCTCTTAACCCGCTACTCTTTCCTTTCTCTCGGGCTAACCTTAGAGTGGATCTTAGGGTCTTTGTTAGCCTTAGCTTCTGTAGATCTGTAGATCATCACGCCTATTTTTAAAAAAGGCGACCGCGCGGTAGCTAGCAATTATAGGCCCATTAGCTTAACGTCAATTGTCGGTAAACTTTTGGAATCCGTAGTTAGGGATCGTATTATCGATCACTTAGAAAGTAGAGATTTGATTAATAGTAGTCAGCACGGGTTTCGACGCCATAGGTCTTGTTTAACTAATTTGTTAGAATTTTATAACGAAGTAGTGCGCGAATACGATAGGCATAGGGCAGCTGACGTTATTTATTTAGATTTTAAAAAGGCGTTCGATACAGTTCCGCATAGGAGACTAATTGCGAAGGTTAAAGCGCACGGTATACGCGGTCAGGTAGCTAACTGGTTAGAAGAATGGCTTCGTGCTAGGAGACAGAGGGTCGTAGTTAATGGTAGTGAATCGGGGTGGTTAGATGTAGGTAGCGGTGTCCCACAGGGTTCAGTGTTAGGCCCATTGTTATTCGTAATTTACATTAACGACATAGATGTAGGATTGACTAGTAACGTTTCAAAATTCGCGGACGATACTAAAATAGGCGGTAAGTTGTTAACGAGGACGATAGAAATAGGATCCAAGACGATGTAAATAGGATTATGGAGTGGACGGATAAGTGGCAGATGCAATTTAACGTAGATAAATGTAAAGTTTTGCATATAGGTTCTCGCAACAATAATTACGCGTACACGATGGATGATAGGGAGTTAACGAGCGTTGACGAGGAAGTAGATTTAGGCGTACGCGTAACTAAAGATTTAAAGGTTAGGAACCAGTGCCTGGAGTCTTGCGCAAAAGCGAATAGGATGTTAGGCTTCATAGCGCGTAATTTCGAATTTAAGTCGAAGGATATCATATTGCCCCTTTACAAGTCCCTAGTCAGGCCTCATTTAGAATATGCAGTTCAGTTTTGGTGCCCGTACTTGCGTGAGGATATTGATAGGTTAGAAAAGGTTCAGCGTCGTGCCACGAAACTTATTCCGTCATTGCGCAACAAGCCTTATGAAGATAGGATTAAAGTGTTAGACTTGTATTCACTCGAAACTAGGAGATTAAGGGGGGAGCTTATTGAAGTTTTTAAAATCGTTAATAACATCGATAACGTGAATTTTGACAAATTGTTCACTTTCGATAATAGTAATACTCGCAATAACGGATTCAAGTTGCGTGGCAGACGTTTCATTACTAATATCGCTAAAAACTTCTTTACGTTTAAAGTAATTGATAAATGGAATAATCTTCCCGCGTCAGTCGTTCATTCTACCAGCGTTAATATGTTTAAGAACCGTCTTGACAGACATTTTAAATGTATTAACGTTGTTTAATTTAAATAACAACAAAGTTAGTAACAGAAGCTCTGGTGGTGGTGCTCGGGGATGAGTCTGTTGACGATGAATGCCAGCTTGTGACATGCCAGCGTGTGATGCCAGCAATAAAATTATTAAAAAAAAAAAAAAAAAAAAAAATTAGACTAACACGAATGTAGATGTAGCTCATAGCGTAAACTAACCCACTTTTTGTTTAACTTTACCTATTTTTTTTTTTCCTTATCCTCCTTACTTTGCATGTCTCTAACTCTTTTCTTGCATGTTTGTAGTTTGCATGGTATGACAGTGAGTTAAGACTGTGTTTGCATGGTTTGTAAGCGTTCTTATTTTACTTCTTTTCATCTTTCACCCCTCTCCTATTCTCTCCGACTATTTTTCTGACTTGTCGGCAGTGGCCGGCGGATGATGATGGTGAGACACTTTTCCTCTTTTTCTGAATGAATGTTAACCCACGAGTGTTGCTCCTTACTTAACCCCTTATTCTCTTCTCTTCTCTTAACCCCCTACTCTTTCCTTTCTCTCGGGCTAGCCTTAGAGTGGATCTTAGGGTCTTTGTTAGCCTTAGCTTCTGTAGATCTGTAGATCATCATCATCACCATCACCATAAATGTTCGAAGTGTTCCTTATGTAGTTCAAAGAACGTTACTGTAATGAATCAGTCAGTCAGTCAGTTAGTTAATGTACGTAATGCGTAATTCCCATTCAGTAGGGACTTGTCAAACACACACACATTAATGCTCGAGATAATACGTGTTAATAGCTTGTGTGTAAGTCTGAAGGAAAATTTCATTGCTTTCCATAAAGTACGGTACGTATATATATATATATATATATATATATATATATACACTGTAAAAATGAAATAGCTACACCTTTATACTGGATATGGAGAAGATCCCTAGACACTGGGGAAATACTGAGCATCTTGAAAAGAGCAAACATTGTCCCTATATATAAAGGAGGGGACAGATCTCAAGCAAAGAACTATAGACCAGTGTCATTGACGTCCCACCTCACCAAAGTATTTGAAAGAATAGTTAGAAAATTTATGATTTCCTGGAGACACGGGAAAGATTCAACGAAAATCAGAATGGATTCCGATCAGGTAGATCATGCCTATCACAGTATCACAAGTTGTAGATCCATTTTCCCACTTTGCCTGTTATTCCCATATATTTAATTTTATGTGCTATTATACCATGGTCACATTTGTCGAAAGCTTAGGAAAATCTGTGTATATAACATCGTAGTTGTCATTGCCTTCCAATGCATCTAGGATATTGTTGTAGTGTTCTATTAGTTCCTCAGAGAACGTCTGCAGGTCGTCAAAATTCAAGGTATATCATCATCAGAATCGGAAGTACGCAGCTCAGTACCACAAGGGACAGTACTAGCCCCACTCTTGTTCATTATCATGCTAACAGACATAGACAGCGGAGTAAACAGCAACAGTATAGTAACATCCTTTGCAGACGATACAAAGATCAGCAGAAAAATCAGCGATGTACATGACGTGGAGGCCTTGCAGAGGGACACGAACAAAATATACGAATGGTCAGAAGACAACAACATGTCATTTAACACCGAGAAATTTCAGCTCTTGAGATATGGTAGAAAAGAAGAACTTAAACAGACTGCATATTATGCTCCAGATAGACAGGAAATTCAGAGAAGCACGAAAGCGATCGATCTCGTGATAATAATGACAGATAATGCGGAATTCGAAACAAAATCAGAGAGCGATAAATAAAGCAAAAAGAGTCACCGGACAGGTACTAAGAACGTTCAAGAGAAGGGACAGGACAGTAATGATTCCCCTGCTAAAAACACTGATTATACCAAAACTAGAATACTGCTCAGTTTTGACGTCCTCATATAAAAAGGAAGAAACTAATAAACTAGAAGAAATGCAAAGCATTTCACAGTCAAGATTGATGGCTGCAAAGAACTCAACTACTGGGAAAAACTACGTAAACTAAATCTGTACTCCCTGGAAAGAAGAAGAGAGAGGTATACCATAATCTACGTATGGAAAATGATGGAAAAACTGGTACCAAACCTAAAACTAAACCAATTACCATTCAAGCAACACTGGAAAATAGGAAAGGCAGAATGTGTAGTGTTCCCAAATTAAAGGCCCGACAAGGGAACTCCTCAACTCTGAAGGAAAATAGCTTGGTTGTCAGGGGGCCAAGACTTTTCAACCAGTTTCCAAAGGACCTCAGAAACGTAACGGGAGTCAAAGTTGAAGTCTTCAAGAGAAGACTGGATGCCTGGCTCAGGACGGTACCAGATGAGCCGGGCGTGCCTGGCTATGTACGGTGGAGAGCGCAAGAAAGCAACTCGCTCCTCCACCAAGCCAGACCTAGAGGCGGGGCCACCAGCTTGACCTCCGTGTGAAGAGAGACCAACGCACGAAACAACATAAGGTTCATAAGGTAAGGTATATATATATATATATATATATATATATATATATATATATATATATATATATATATATACACTGTATATATTTATTATATATATATATAAACACACACGCATAAAGGAATATAAAGAACACCAAACAGCAACAGATCGGCTGGCCCCTACGAGGCTGTCTGTTTAAGGAAGGTACAGTAGGTTAAAAGATGTAAAAAAAAAAATTTAAAGACGAGTAAAATTTGGGCTTTGTTTTAAAGCAAAATAAAGAAGAGAGATTGAAAGGAAAGAAAGAAATTTAAAGATAAAGTGAAAATTTGAAAGTAAAGTGAAGAGAATCCGAGTGAAAATTCTACAATACTTTTAGGCGCTAATAAATATTTCTAACGGGGGGTTTAAGGCAAGATAAGCCTCTAGTCTCTCTCTAAAGGATTCAACCGAATTACTTTGAACTACGCCGGCTGGGCTGACAATCCATTTCACAAATTAACTATACGATTGAAAAAAAAATGCTTAGCTTCATTAGAATTAAAATGTTAACCCATTAATTTCAGACCATCACCGCGAGTTCTCTCTCCATTTCTGAAGGTGAAATATATTTCGTCGTCGACATTATCCGAACCTTTAATCATTTTAAACACCTGGATTAAATCTCCTCGAATAAGCCTTTTAACGAGTGAGAATAAATTTAATGTTTTTAAACGGGCAGCGTATGATTTGTTTCTAAGTCTAGGGATCATTTGCCCGTTGCCGCACTCTCATCATTCTGTCTCTGTCCTGTCGTAAATATGGAGCTAAGAACTAAACGCAACGTTCCAGGTGGAGGCATACTATGGCATTATATAGTGAAAGCATTGTTTTCTCATACTTCAATTCAAATGATCTACCAATAAATCCGAAGATTCTATTTGCTTTTCTAAGGCTTCGATACAGTGCTTACTCGGTTTAAGAGTGTCGGCAACAATAATACCTAAATTTTTTTCTTCCGTAACACTCGTTAGTGTCTTCTCGCGCGTGGAATACTTTTCTTTAACATTGTTTCTACCAATATGCAACGTTTTACATTTACTTCTATTAAAGTTCATTTGCCAAATTTTTGTCCACTCGAGTAACTTATTAATATCTTCTTGAATCTGCAAACGTTCTGCCGCTGATTTTGTTCCCCCTCAGCTTAGTATCGGCAAATTTTGAAATTATCAATACTCTTAATACCTATGTCGATGTCATTGATATAAATAACAAAAAGAACTGATCCCTGAGGTACGCCGCTAGTTACACTTTCCAGTTAGACGCTTTGCCATTAATGACCAATCTTTGTTTATGTTCACTAAGCCAGTTTTCACTCCATTTGAGAACATTACCATCAATTCCGCGAGAATGAAGTTTAGCTAATAAATGGGGAACTTTATCAAACGCCTTTTGAAAATCGAAATATATAATACCGTCAACTGGGGTAACTTGGGACAGTGGGGGTAACTTGGGACATTTAGTTTTTGAGGCTTCAATAGCATTTTTAAATTAAAAAGGGCTGAATTTGGGGCATTTTTTATTGTTTTACATACTCGTATATAATTATAAAGTATCTAACTATAAATACCAAGAAGGTCAATATGTCGAAAGTCACCCCCACTGTCCCAAGTATCCGCAGTTGACGGTATCTACTGTTTCACTCTCGCCAAATATATTTACAATATCATTAAAGAAATCGAGCAGATTAGCAAGACAAGAACGATTACGTCGAAAGCCATGTTGAGAATATTTGATTAAATCATTCATTTTAAGTGATTAACTATTTTGTCCCGAACGATCGTCTCCATAAGCTTATCAACTACTGAAGTCAGACTCATGGGATGATAATTTCTCGGAAGCGATTTGCCCTTTTTTAAATATTGACGTAATGTTTGCAAGTTTCCAGTCGAACGGAATTTCTCCGGACTGTAACGATTTATTATTATTATTAATTAATTATTAAATATATATGTGAGAGGAGAGACTATTGCGCAGTTCATTTCTTTAAGTACCCTAGGGTAGAGCTTATCCGGACCTGAGTTTTATAAGGATTAATTTTACCTATGGCCGAGAGTACTTCAGTTTCACTAATGGTAAAAATTGTGAAGCTTTAAACGATCATCACTGAGCAAGATTACGGGAATGTTGTTCATATTTTCGTTAGTAAATACGGAAGAGAAGAATTTATTTACAACTTCCGTCATTTGTAAGTCATCGTAAATTTGTTCGTTGTTTTCGACAATGAGTGGACGAATAGTCCGCGAAGCTACTTTTTCATTCCTAACATAATTATAGAATTCCTTCGGATTCATTTGATTTGGTTCACTCATAGTTGAGCTCGTAAGCATTTTATCGGACAAATTATTTGTTCTTTAAATCTGAAATACGCGTTCCTTTTTAACGTGAAGCTACTTTTAATTTCAGCATTCCACCATTTAGGTTTAACAGACTTCGCCAATCTCTTTTTACATAATGGGATATTACTCGATTCTAAACATTAAAAAAAAAAAAAAAAATCCATGTGCCATTCATTCATCACCCAATTATGGGTCGAAAGTTGCAGTTTCATGGTACGCAGTCTCTCTTAAAATCCAAAACGTATTCCAGTCTCTCCGAATTATGAACATTAACTTTAATTTCACATGTTATTTTCCTATGATCACTGGTGGAGAGGTAGTCTCCTACAGAGATTTTATCAATTAAGTCAAGGTCTGTACTTAAAACTAAATCTAGAATATTGCGTTCTCTCGTGGGTTCTTTGACCATTTGAAAAAGTGAACTTTCGAGCACAAACTAGAGATGGAACCCGGTTTTAAAACCGGTTTTTAACCGGTGATGAAAATTTTTATCACCGAAACCGACGATAAGAACCGGTTTTCACATTTTTGCGCGAGTCTCCGATCACTTTGGTCCATTTTCTATGAAACAAACGTTTCCAAACGTTTAAAAACATAGTAATTACGTTTTGCATCGTTTCGTATCGTTTTTTGTTTGTTTATAAATGTAAATAATTGATGCTTCAGTCTTGAATGTTATGTGGATGATTGCACATTGATCAGTTAAGATTCCAAGATTTAATACTCCATCATGTCAAAGAAATCAAATGCTTGGTATCATTTCACTCGTAAGAATAAAGAAGAAGCAGAGTTTTAAAGTGTTGTGGAGGTTCTACTTCAAGTTTATCATCCCACATGAAAAATATTCATGGCATAAACATCGACCAGATTAATCAGCCATTGAAGAAACAAAGAACAGTGGAAGAGTTTGTGCAAAAAAAATCCATAGAAGAGGAAATTTCGAAACTTGCGTGTGTAGATGGACTGAGTTTCAATCAATTGCTAAAAATGAATTCATTCAAGAAAGCCTAAGAAAGATAAAATACGACAAGCCTCATCCAACTTCCCATAATGGTGTCAGAAAAATGGTGCTTAGTTTTTATGAGAAAAAGAAACATGAATTGGTCAAAACAACTACTTCAAGAATCAGGTGAGACAAGGAATCCGCTATTCATTAACTATGGATGAGTATACATCTTTGCAAAACCAAAGATATATTAATATTAATGTTCATGATGAAAATCAACATTGGTCTCTTGGTCGCATGAAAATAAATGGTTATCTCGATAGCACCAAAACTATTGCAATCGTTAGGAAAAGATTCCAAGACTTTGGCTTGGACCTAGATAAGCATATCGTGGGTTGCACCACCGACGGTGCCTCAGTAATGGTCAAATTTGGAAGAGAAATAGTACCTGATCACCAGCAATGCATTGCACATGCTATACATCTCGCGGTTTCGGATATCTTGTATTTAAAAACTGCTGAAAATTCAGTTGAAGGGGAAAGTGACCCTACCCCTGAAGATGAAGCCATCGAAGAAGATGAACACTCTGCACATGAGTTAAGCGAAGATGAGTGTGAAATTTTATGCACTGATACAATTTTTGAGTCCGACATAGATGACGTAATTGTTCTTCCAAAACTTCAAGATGATTACTTAAAAGTAATAAATAAGGTGAGAAAATCTGCCGCATATTTCGAAAGTCTCCTTTGAAAATGAGAGATTGCAGGATTTTGTCAAAGATGAATTAATGGAAAGGAAATGAAGCTTATCCTTGACTGTAGAACGAGGTGGAACAGTCTTTTGGCCATGATAGAAAGATTTTTGAAACTCAAAAATTGCATTCCAAAGGCCCTCAGAGTGATACGCTCAACAGAGACGATTTCAGATAAAGAATGGAATAATCTAAAGAGCCTCTTTGAGACACGCTTCGTCCACTGGAAATTGTTTTGAAGGGACTCTGTTCCGAAGATACAAATTTGCTCAAAGCTGAATCTTCCATGAAGTTCATTTTGGATAAATTTGAAAGCAAAAACACTCCTTTAGCTTTTGAGCTACGTCAGTGTCTCATTGATCACTACTCATCGAGAAGACAAAAAGAAGCTGTCGCCTTGCTGAGTTTTCTCCACAATCCCGAGGTCTTGAAAAATGAATCATCAGCACCGCTCCTCTTTCCTTCAAGACAAGCACTTAAGAAGTATGCGGATCCAGAAGCTTGTCAGATTTCAGAAACAGACGACCAAGTCCAATCAATTGCTTCGAAACTCGAAGATTCACAATGCAGCTCAGGTGGTGAAGTAAATGATGACGATCAACTTACGAACGAGTACATGTGTGAGATGAACAAATTGAAAATGAAACCCAAGAAAGATTCTTCTGAGACCTTTGACGTAAACAATGAATTCAAATATTTTGAAGCTACTTTGAATAGAAGCGAAAATTTGGATCGAATGTACGAGGCGTTGCTTACAATAAAAGCCACCACCGTAGAGTCCGAGAGAGTGTTTTCAGTTGCTGGTTTATTCGTCACAAAGATTCGATCAAGAATGCCAGATCAGACACTTAATGCTCTTTGTTTTCTCAAGCGTTATTTAAAAAATCAAGTTCGATAATAAACGTTTTAATTCAAATGTTACACATACTTGATTGAATCAATTAAAACCTTATTTCTGTTTAATATTTTGATCATTTACCTTCCTAAAAAGCATACAGAATCCCATCGGTGAAAACCGGTAAAAACCGGCTTTAAGAATATAGCGACGGTGAAAACCGGTTTTACACTTTTCGGTTATTTTCCATCCCTAGCACAAACCCTCGTACAGTCGACGACCGGAATAAGACTGTAAAGGACCACCCCACTCCCTGCAAGGTAAATTAAGATATGTTCGCTACTTAGATAAAAAATTAGTTCTGGAAGTCTATTATCACTATCGACAGTCTGAGAGGGAAGCCTATATACTAAACCTATAATTAATTTCTTTAGTGAGTTGTCTTCAATTTCAACAAACGTCGCATTTATATTATCAAATTCTGCAAATTTGTTGATGATGGGTTTTAAGCGCGACTGAATGTATAATACTAGTATATATATAATATATATATATATATATATGACACACAGACTGCATGGAACAAGGAACTCTTCTGGGATAATTAAATCCACTATAGTCGGGCTAGCATCATGAAAAAGAAAAACTATGGTATTTGTCATTTACCATTACTTATTCGGACTATAGTGGATTTAATTATCCCAGAAGAGTTCCTTGTTCCATGCACTGTCTGTGTGTATCATAAAAAACTCAGGGGACCATTCTGAGTTCATTCCCATATATATATATATATATATATATATATATATAAATAATTGCTGTTAAAACGAGCGGTCATTACGAGGGTAACATCGCCGAAAATCACTCCATAAAAACAATAGATTTAAACTCCGAACTGCGAATACCTAAGCTGAAATTTTGCATTTGAAAAGCGGCGGCAAAAACAATACTGCGAAAAGTTACCGTGAATTCAATTGTGTTGGTAATCCGCAGTTTCGCTGTATGGAGAGATTGGTATCGCTTTTGGCCGCGGTATCAGCTCCCCCTTCCCCCATCAGATGTAGATGATTTAAATAGGAGGGAACAATGAAATAAAAGCGGGAGAGAGGGGAAACGATAAAACAATTGAGGGGATATATATATATATATATATATATATATATATATATATATATATATATATATATATATATATATAGGGGATGTCTGTTCGTTGGTCTGTTCTATGTTCGTTTATATATGCTTAAACGGCTAGGGTCATCTGCACTAAATTTAGTATAGGTATTAAGGGAGAACCAGGGAAGATTTTAGTAACACATCCATCCCTCTCAGTCCCTCCCTTGAGGGGAGAGGGCGCCATTAAAGGAGAACCAGGGAAGGTTTTAGTAACTCGCTTCTCCCAGTCACTCTCTAAGTTGTGTTTTGGAGGACTTTTGCTGCGCGCAAGGCGCAGCAGACATTGTAGTATATATATATATATATGTGTGTGTGTGTGTGGAAACAAAAGTTTATACGAAATTGATTATGGAAAAAAGTTTATAAAGATGGTATTGGACATTGATGAACGATATACAAGAGGTGTTCCCAAAAAATGTCTCTATTTCTAAATAAATGTTCTGAGCTAAAAAAGAAAAAGACTAGACACAAAGGCAAATGCAATAGGTATGTAAAACATGGGAATTTATTAACCTTAATTAAACTACATGTTCAGTATAATCACCATTTTTTTCCTAACACAATATTCAACTTTACACAAATGTTTAACATAATTTTTGGAAATAGCTCAGCTGGGATGTTGTTGATTACCTCATAGACTTTGGTCTTAAAGTACTTTAGCTTGGTAAAAGAGAACCTGTCTTTTATGTAATCCCACAAAAAAAAGTCAGGGTGTGTGAGGTCAGGTGAGTACGAGGGCCAATCCACTGACTCATGAAGGGAGATAAGTCGAACGGAAAAATGCTTCCTCAAAAAGCTGCGAGTTTTCCAAGCAGTGTGTGGATGTGCTTCATCTTGCTGAAGACGAAAGACTTAGTTTTCTTTAAAGACTATATACCCTAGTAAGGCCTTCAATGCCCTTACAAGGCATTGGCAGCGGTATAGTCTTTTCCTAATTTTGTAGAAATTAGGGAAAGTTATTGCTTTAAGTATGAAACGGTGAAAGAAGGGTTTTAATATACAGTATTTATTAGTTATTAATTTATGAAAGATTAGAAATGTATAGGTATACGCGGAATAAAAATCCCATTCTAGTACCTTTCTGAAAAAGAAACCCCAAAAATAAAATATACATCCATTACAAAATAAGGGGTAAATAAAAATAGGGATATTTTTAGGGGGCGGGGATCTCTCTATCTCTTTCTCTCTCTGCTTCAACGCAGCCTAAGTGTTCAGTCGGGACATCGCTTCGGCTATCCGAAATAGGAAAGCTGCGTAGAGGAGGGCGAAGGCCAATTGTTCCCATGAGAACACTGAGACGTATGTCCGCTTGTGCAGGGAAGTGAAGGCGTAGGTTAAGCTAGGCAAACTTAATGAATAACTCCGGGTGGTACGCCTCTGCAAGGGAAACCCTAAGGAGTTCTTCAGTTATGTTAATAGTAGAAAGCCCATTAGAAGTATGATAGGGCCGTTAAATGACCCCAGCGGCGCGCTGCGGACCTCGAACGCGGACATCGCTAATGTGCTGAATGAGTACTTTGCGGGAGTGTTCACCAGGGATGACACCCTTGTCATCCCCAAGCCAGGCGTCAGGCACGACGGTGCTGGCCTGGATGTGTTCGGTGTACCGCGACAGGCGTTGCTGATAGAATAGACAAACTGAGCGCGTTTAAGGCTCCTGGGCCAGACCAGTTCCTCCCAGAGTCTTGCGGCGGGAAGTGTGCGACCACGTGGCTCCCCACCTGGCTACAGTCTTCAACAAATCGTTGGAGACGGGCCAGGTGCCTAGTGACTGGAGAGAAGCCAACGTGACCCCTATCTTTAAGAAAGGGGATCACGAAAGTCCAAGGAACTATCGTCCCATTAGTCTCACTTCAGTTGTAGGTAAATTATTAGAGGGGATAATAGAGGATAGGGTCGTTGACCATTTGGATTCCTACAAGCTGCTTCGGGACTCCCAACATGGGTTTAGACGGCATAGGTCGTGTCTCACCAACCTGCTCGAGTTTTTCCACACCATGTGGAGTACGATAAGAGTAGGGCGATTGATATACTTTATCTCGACTTTGAGAAAGCCTTTGATGAGGTATATCACCACCGGCTAATGGCCAAAGTCTGCGCGCTGGGTATCGGTGGGGAAGTAGGTAAGTGGATTGGAAACTGGCTGAAGAATAGGCGGCAGAGGGTTGTAATTAAAGGGGCTAGCTCGGGTTGGGCCTTCGGTCACTAGCGGGGTTTCTCAGGGTTTCGTTTTGGGGCCACTGTTGTTTATCATTTACATAAATGATATCTACGTTGGCATCGTCAGTAGGATCGCCAAATTCGCTGATGACACCAAGCTTGGGGGCCAATGTTGGGACGCCGGAAGCGATCGAGCAACTGAGTGCGGACCTACGTAGGATAAGAGAGTGGTCCTTAAAATGGCAAATGCCGTTTAACTTGGGTAAGTGCAAGGTCATGCACATTGGCTACGCCAATCCCAAGTCGGACTACTCGATGTTGGGGAGTAATATCGAGGCCACTGATTTGGAAAAGGACTTGCGTGTGCTAATTAGCAGCGACCTTAGTTTACTAAACAGTCCGTAGAGGTGGAAAAGAAAGCCCAGAAGTTGTTGGGTTATATGAGGAAGCAATTTGGATTTCGGAACAAGGAGATTGTGCTCTCTCTGTACAATTCCCTGGTTCGGCCGCACCTGGAGTATGCTGTGCAGTTCTGGTCGCCCACCCTCAAGAAAGATATTGAGAGGCTGGAGTGAGTGCAGGGGAGGGCCACAAAGTTAATTCCTTCCGTTAGGCATATGGGCTACAATCGACGCTTACGCACCCTGAATTTGTTTTCGCTGGAAACTCGGAGGCTGCGCGGTCAACTCATTGAAGTTTTCAAGCTCTTACACGGGTTCAACGATGTCGATTTTAGAAGCATGTTTAGTTTAAATGATAACTCAACTCGCAACAATGGTTGGAAGTTGGGTTTGAAACGGTTTAGGACTAGTGTGTGTGAGAATTACTTTACCTATAAGATCTGTGACACGTGGCACAGGCTACCTTCAGAAGTTGTGAACAGTTCCTCTGTGGATGAGTTCAGGAAAAGGTTAGACCGAATCTTGCACACTATTTGAGGGTGTATGAATTTTTCCGTGGCACCCGTTACCATTGGTACCTCTTCGGTATGGGCCGCAAGGCCTTTTGAGGTACTTCTTGTCATTGTATCTCTCTCTCTCTCTCTCTCTCTCTCTCTCTCTCTCTCTCTCTCTCTGTATATATATATATATATCTTTACTGATGTACTGATACCAAAGTTTTGGCCGATACCAATACCGATACCGATTTTAGCACCGATACCGATACTCTGAACAGGATTGGGTTCAAGAACTTGGTACTCAAGTACCAATTTTTAGGTACTTGTACTTGATGAAATATACTTGAAAACATTCAAGTACTTCAAGCATTTGGTAATGAATCTCGACGAAATTGGTAATGAGTGCAATATCTGAGTTGGCATTGAGTGTCAGTGACTTCATGGTTATGAATACATTATTATTTTTTTAACTATGGTCCATGTGATGTATACATAGGCCTTGTGAAGTGCTTGAGTTCACTTTTTGCAACCAGTTTATTAATTCAGTTTCATCATTGTTTTCTTATGTTACTTAATTTAGAAATACTCGTGATAACAAGCATCATTGCCTCAGGATGAAGGACAAATTTACATTTACAGGGTGAGTCAAAAGTCCGGAAACATAGGAAAGATAGGAAACTTATTGCAAAAAGACGTGTATTACAATTAATGTTATAAGATGTGCTCTGTATGTTTTCCTTTCACTTCCAGACATTTTTGGACTCTGTTTCCCCACTCGACCTGGACTCTTTCCAGGACATTGGGCTGGATTGCAGCACAGGCTTCTGTAATGCGCTGCTTCAAGTGGTCTGTGTTCCGTATCTTCAGATCATACACAATGGCTTTGAGGTGTCCCCAGAAGTAAAAGTCCAGCGGTGTCAGGTTGGGGGACCGGGGAAGCCACTCCACTGGACCACGATGACCAAGCCAACACCCTGGAAATTATTGTAATAAGAATTTCCAATTATTTCCTATGTTTCTGTCTTTTGACTCACCCTGTAGACTGAGTTTAACATATTCACTTTTATATTCTGAACCAACTTACTTTCAGGCTAGGCATTTAGTGTTAGTGAGGTCATGTTTATAGGAAACATTACTTATTTGTATTATTGGTGTAACTATAAGCCTTGTGATGTTTACAGGGGCTTTGTGATGGGTTTGCGTTCATTTTTTTGTGACTAACAATAAAATTGTAAACAAATAAGGATACATTTCATTTTCTTCCACGAAAGTACTTTTATTTGTACTTGTACTTGACAATTAAGTACTTGGAATTACTTGACCAAATTTTCTACATCAAGTACTTGTACTTACTTTCTCAAATTCCTGAAGTATTTGTACTTACTCGTACTTGAGAAAAGGTACTTGAACCCAAGCCTCACTCTGAATAGGCCGATACTTAGCCGATACCGATACTGGTATAGCTAAATCAGATAGAAATACAGTAACTCACATGAGCTTAAGTAGACACCAAGACAGTAGTAGTAAAGTAAAAACTCTAAATTCGAAATATTAAATAATTTACGGAATACAGAATTAAGTTGACTGTTAAACAAACCATACCTTCTAGTGCAGTGGTTCTTAACCTTTTTACTACCATGCCCCCTCTAGGAATTGGTCCTTCCCTCCACGCCCCCCTTCAATCAAAATAACATTCTCAATAACTTCTCAATATTAGCCCATGCTCTCGTTAAGAGAATAACAAATACAATTAGAGAAATTCCTGTTTCTAGGGGGGCGCGCCCCCCCGGTTAAGAACCACTGTTCTAGTGATTTATAATACATGCTGTTACTGAATGAATATATAAATAAAAAAAAAATATATATATACTAGTACTGCCTCTTTCATAATTCATATAATTGACATTTTCAAAGAATAACTTGATAACAATAAGGATCATAACTCGTAAGACAAAGTAATTCCATTGATTTCATCATTATTCCATAACTTAGTAAGTTAGTAGATAGGCACCTAATTTACAAATTACAATCAATGTGCATAACTGAGTAGTTCTTGTTGAGGAATACGACAATATTTTTTTCCAGTATCGCATGAGTGTTTCGAAGAGTAAATTGCAATGTGACAACTTAAAATACAGTAATAGGTGAATATCTGGGAGGGGTGAATAACTAACCTGGTATTGTATATTGCATAATTGCGCTCTAATTCTTATAAAACTAATCCTTTTATTTGATTATGAATCAGATTATTAACCCAGACTCCAGAGATGTTTAAAAAATGTGAATAGAATATTATATTATATAAACATTGATATAATACAGGGTGTCCCAGAATTAACTATCTATTTCAATGAAATCGGACAAATGTTTTTAAAACACACTTTTATTTATGTTTATCATGTTTAATGTGTGTTAAAAATGTATAAATTTCTACATTTTTTTAATAATTTTATTTTCATAATTTTTTCATTATCTGGTCCAATGAAAGACCGTCTGAAGTCATAGAATGGCAAAGAGACTCTCCAAAAGTTAACGTGTGGCTTGGAATGACCAAATCCAAAATTTATGGCCCATTCTTCTTTGCGGAAACAACTGTAACAGGTACCGTCTACCTTGATATGCTTCAGCAGTTTCTCGAACCACAGCTTCTTGATAATGTTGTGTTTCAACAAGAAGCATTGATCTTTTGGCGATAAACCTTTGTTTTTATGAAACCCCATGCAAAGAAATCCAGTGGTGTCAAATCCGGAGAACGCGGAGGCCAAGGTCGAGGTCCTCCACGTCCAATCCACCGATTCGGAAGGCGTCTGTTGAGGTATTCTCGAACAATTAGAGCATAATGACATGGTGCTCCATTTTGTTGAAACACAACATTATCAAGAATGCCATCATCAAGAAGCTGTGGTTCGAGAAACTGCTGAAGCATATCAAGGTAGACGGTACCTGTTACAGTTGCTTCCGCAAAGAAGAATGGGCCATAAATTTTGGATTTGGTCATTCCAAGCCACACGTTAACTTTTGGAGAGTCTCTCTGCCATTGTATGACTTCAAACGGTCTTTCATTGGACCAGATAATGAAAAAATTATGAAAATAAAATTATGAAAAAAATTTAGAAATTTATACATTTTTAACACATTAAACATGATAAACATAAATAAAAGTGTGTTTTTAAAAAATTTGTCCGATTTCATTGAAATAGATAGTTAATTCTGGGACACCCTGTATTATAAAATGCTTAAGTTATAGTTGAGAAACTTTCAAATTCCTCAGTATTACATTTATGAATACCTAATCAAAGAAAGAATCATTTACTGGTTTGATTTTTTCTTCTTTTTAGAACTTTTATGTTTCGACGAACTTTTTTTCCGAAATTGTACATCAAAGTACAAAAGCTGAATCAAGACTTTTAAAAATTCATTCTTTCGGCCATCTGTGCTGATTCACTCTTCCATATTCTTGTCATTCTCCGATGGACGTTGTTGGAAAAAAAATATGGGGAAATTTCTTATCTTTTGAAGATTTTGTTCCTGTTCGCTTATAGAAAATTAAGTTGGAATGCAATTTTTATTTTGTCGGATGGGGCTGGCGCGAGCCTATAGATACAACATAGTATATGATGAGACTATCATTTGCTGTTTCTTGTTTGAGAGAGAGCAAAACATATATATATATATATATATATATATATATATATATATGCGCAACCCACGAAAAGGCAGTATTATATAACTATCAGTTCCCGTCTTTTGAGGCAAACCAAAGAAAACCTCGAGGCGTGTCCCTAAGCTCGACTGAAAATATCCTTTCAGTTTATGAAGTAATATGTAGGCCAATTTGGTTGGCCTAGGCATAACAAAGGCTTCCGTACTACTTTAAGGAAGAGTATTTGAAAGCGCGTAATTTGATAAAATAGATACAGTGTAGGAACTATTGAAGTTTTGCCTTTTAGATGACCTAAGCTAAGGTTAGGTTTGTATTTATGTGGTATCTTGTAGTCCTATATAGGACCTGTTCCTTCGAAAATAAAATAACCAAAAGTAAACCTTAGCGGAAGGCAGTTTAAGTATAGTCTAAACTGAAACTATATTATTGTTAATTACACTCGTCCTAGCAGCCAAGGGGGTCATAGGACAAAGGGAATCTAAAGCTTAATGTAGAATCCGAACCACGGATCGCTACATTATTTGGACGCAGAGGACACCCGCAAATTGTCCCCCTATAAAAGGAGAAGGGGATAGCTGAAATAAATTATGAAAAGATTGTGTAGTGTGTCAGATGCATGTACGTGTAGTGAGGAATACAGAAAAAAGTGTGTGCTTGAGAGCATGCTGGACTGCTCACAGGGTAGATGAGACACGGGAGTTCCAGCATTCCCTGTCTCCTGCCTAACGTCTTCCCCGGAGTACTTCCCTGGTCGATTGGTGTTTACAATCTCCTCCTACATATATACATACTGTATATTTTCCCTACGCCTACAGTTTTGAGTATCTATAGTGTTTGGGCAATGATTTTTCAAGGAGTAAACAATTGGTGGATTGCAACGAAAGTTACTAGCTACTGATGTTGCGTATCTAAACATGCTCCTGACACGCTGAAGTCAGACCTTTGTTGGCTTTCATGCATGTCTTCTTGCACTTGGCGCTACGTCTATTAATTGTTCGACTTGTTAGCGACATCAGTCATTATTTGAAGATGATGTATTTTCTCCCTGTAACATCTTCAAAATGCCTCATTTAGACAATTAAACCCTTCTTGTACACAGTTCATAAAGTTCCACGTTTATGTTGTTTGATGGGATTCTTTAACCTCCATCGCATCATCTGAGGTCATAGGAAGGAGGGGACCTACAGCTTTAGGTGGGATTCGAACCAAGGGTCGCTACATAATCTACCCCATCTAAGTTACTACCCAGACCGAATGTCGCTAAATTTCGCTGGTCGACGGGAACCGGTGTTACGATACTGGCCACGATGTACATCTTCCTGTTTATGTACTGGTGATGACAAAGAGGACTGACTGCAGGGTAGCAGGAACATGTTTATACATGGAGTATTATTCATATTTGTGTGTCATGTCAGTGTAGTTCAAGCAATGGTTTTCTTGCGGGAAAAATGCAGGAACGTTTCGGACACCCTTCCTGTATATCTGGCCCTCCTTGGAAGAAGTGAATAAGCGAAAAAAGTAAAAAAACGCCAGAAAACGCAGCAAAACGTACCACTTTGAAAGTGAAATAGCTTTTGAACTTTAGAAGATATTTCGAAATATCTTCAAGATATCTTCAAAAGTTCAAAAGAATGACTGTCGTAGACATATTTTCGGTTAATAAGATCTCATTAATATTACCTTAAAGTAATTACATACTTGACAACATTTTGAAAAGCAAAAGCGGTAGGATTTGTAATGAATGCCAGGGGGTCCGGGAGCATGCCCCTCCCCACGGGAAATTTTTAAAAATCTTTCTTTGAATGATACACTCCAGTGCATTCTGAGCATAAAAAGTTTGATATTATTTGCATGTAGGCGGTAGAATAGCCTTCAAATCGATAGGGTTCGCAAGTACGTAATTAGTGTTTTATTATATATGTGGCGTGTTATTCATGTTGACCATACGCGCTAATTGTAATTTCACAATATATATATACATATATATATATACACACAATATATACCATATATATATATATATATATGTGTGTGTGTGTGCCTCGGTGGTGTAGTGGTTAGCGTCGCTGACTACGAATCCATCGGCCCCGGGTTCGAGACCCGGTGACGGCAGCCGGCACGCAGCAAAACCCAGCTGTTCATTCTTCCACACAAGAAAGTGGTTGGTAGATAAATGGGTACCCTGGGTGGCGTAGTGGTTAAGACGCTGGGCTGCTGCTGGTGGGGCGTGGTTCGGATTCCACGTTAAACTGTAGGTCTAAGGTGGCGTGAAAAGCTTAACCTTCGTCAGAATGAACAATTCGGACAGAAGCTAACCATAGGTGTGTGTGTGTGTGTATATATATATATATATGATGAATGAATTAAAACTTGTATAAATTTACACCAAAAAATTCTTTATTTAATTTGAACGAAAACTTTTTGGTGTGAATTTCAGACTAACAAATGACCGTTGTTGAAAATTGTGAGGCGCAGTTTTGTTAAAATTAAACTAAATAAATAATGTTAATTCAAAATAAATTTGGTTTATGATTAAACAAATATAAGACTACATTTTCTTGGAATTGGGCTTGATTTCTCTTGGGAAATTTGAAAATAATTAATTCCAAGTAAATATAATGTTATACGTGTTTAGTCTAAACAAAAATTATTTTCAAAGTTTGTTTTTCAAAGTATCGCCTCATAATTTTGAACGCGGTACTTTGTTAGTTTAAAATCCAGGCAAATATTTTGTTTAAATAAAGTCATTATACCAATAACTCCCAAACATTTTCTTCCAAGGACTGCCGCCTTTTTACATTTTTCACATTTTTTTTATACCTAAATTTCAAGTATTAAAATGAGTGTGTGTGTAATTTTACGATTTCACTGTAATTAATATGTATTATTTTTATTCATTGTTTGCAGTTTGTAAAGCAAATGATGAATGCTCAGTATTAATTTTGTTTGGTATTATTCTTTTAGTTTACTCTTTTTAAACATATTTTTATAATAATTAAAATAAGTGAACAGCTTATACTCCACCAACTATTTTTCTGGGGAAGAATTCCCGCTTAATCCACGGCGGACCTCCCCCAATTTTGGGAACCGTTGGTGTATACCATGTCTGTGACTGTACAGTAGCCTGAGCTAAATTTCTCTGACAGTACTTCTTCTACTGGTGCTAGTCTGGGAGTAAAAGTCTCGTTAATTCAGCAAACCCTCTGAAATTATATCGTACATCTAGCAGAAAATGTCTGTCATAAACTAAAGGGTATTTTAAAAATTATAATTTACGTACACCTAAATATGGTTATTTCTGCGCACTACTTTGTTTTAGTAGTTATATATATATATATATATATATATATATATATATATATATATATATATATAACTGCAAAGAACACGTAGTATAAATAACGTAAAGAACGACGCTTGTATAGGAGATATTCCGCGCAAGACGAGAGAGAGAGAATGAAACAAATGAAAAAATGAGGTAACCACCCGGGAATCGAACCCGGGATCTTCCGATTGCCGGTCAGATGCGATACCATTACACCATGGGCCTCACTCTTCCAAAATGCCGTAATTCTTCTACATACTCGTAGAAACCAATGCCCCAAGGGGGCACCTCCGCATGCCGTAACATTATATACATTTAACTGCAAAGAACACGCAGTATAAATAACGTAAAGAACGACGCTTGTATAGGAGATACTCCGCGCAAGACGAGAGAGAGAGAACGAAACAAATGAAAAAATGAGGTAACCACCCGGGAATCGAACCCGGGATCTTCCGATTGCCGGGTTCGATTCCCGGGTGGTTACCTCATTTTTTCATTTGTTTCGTTCTCTCTCTCTCGTCTTGCGCGGAATATCTCCTATACAAGCGTCGTTCTTTACTATATATATATATATATATATATATATATATATAACTAATTTGACATTTCCATAACCCAGCCTAACTCTACAGACAGGCGTGTTGGTCTTAAGTAGACCTCTAATTAACTGTAAACACGTATAACCCGCACGATTTTATCCTTAGAAACTCTTATAATTGTTTACCGTTAGCTGTTGTGGGAGAATCTGGATTACCAAATGGATTAGTAAAATAATACCACATACTTAGGCTTCCATCATCCGCATTTATAATTAAACTGTCCCCTTGGGCTGTCTTAAATACCATGGGTAGAAAGTATAGACCCATAAAGTATCGTGGGCTGTATAGTTTTCAGCCTCAGATCGGGGCATTGTCAAAACGATATGCAATATGACGGAGAGGCCAATGACACGACCCAGAATTTAAAACTGGAAACTGTGTAATGCAAGTGATAAGATACAGGTTATTTTAATAGGTGAATATAGGTCTTATATAAGACATAGCTTAACCTTATTTCTGGTAACAATATCGAAGGGAAGTGGTATCTCATATATATATATATATATATATATATATATATATATATATATATATAAATCATCCGGCGTGGCAAGCGCTTTTCTTGTTTTTTGCGTTTTTTGGCCATTCTTTTCTTTTCGTGTTCAAACATGTTTTTGACGTGCGTGCGCGCGGCGCGCTTTCTCCATTTTGCTTCAATTTTAAAGCCTCCTTTTATCTACCTTCGTTAATCTCAAAAGAGCTTTCGGATCGTCCGTCGCTAATCATGGCAGTAAACACCGTCCATTATCTCTATCTTTAAACTTCTTCTTAGCAGATTTTAATGCAGATTTTCCCATTCACTTTTTGCCTAATTCTTTGGATGAAGTTTTGAACACAGGGACCAAAAATTATTAATACTCTTTTTAACACCGAAAAATTTTCCCTGAAGAAAATTTTTCTAGACTTTGCAATTCGTGTTTTATAACACCTGCGAGGAGTTATAAAGGAAGTATATATATATATATATATATATATATATATATATATATATATATATATATATATATATATATATATATATATATATATATATATTGCGGCGAAGTCCATGGTTTTGGTTCAATGTTGAGATATATCAACATATATAATATTGTGTGTGTGAGAGAATCCCCAAGAAGCGCCAACAGTAAGCCACCTTTTACCATTTAGGTCGAACTTTGCAAATAAGTTGGATTTTCTTGTGCGACCTACTCTTTTGAAGTTAGGTTAGGATAACCTAACCTAACCATTATGTGGGTATATCATCGTATATCAGTGTGTATCAGCGAATATTAACAGTTATAATTGTAATTACTGCTGTAACTGTAATTACAGTATTCCAGTTCAGAGACCACACACCTACTTCAAATTTTTCAATTGGGTGACATCTTGGCCAATGTCGTAACACCGCTTCCCGTCGATCAGCAAAGTTAAGCGACATTGGGTCTGGGTAGTTGTTGGATGGGAGACCATCCCCCGCGTTCAGACTATGTAGCAATCTGTGGTTCGGATTGTACGTAAAGCTGTAGGTCCCTTCCGTCACATGACCAACTCCAAAACATCACCATCATCAGCTAATCGTTTATATCCCATGGATGGAGGTCATGTGACATGTTGCCGAAGGGGGCTTTCAATTATATTGATTTTCTTTGTTTATACACGATACTTTGAAGTCATTTGAATCATCACTCGTAAAGAGTAATAGCGAGGACGTGGCATCATAGTAATATCAAGGGCGTGGCATAACGTTTTGCTTTTCCTTTATAAAAGATGGTTTATTAATGTAAATATTAAGTGTAAATATTAAGTGCAATTTGGAAATTTAATATTTTAATTTTTTGTGACAAAATATGTGATGTCCTCTCGGCTCATTAACTCTACACACGAACAACAAAATTTTGCAGTACTCTGAACAGAGTATCTGTTGAAATGTGAGAAAATTCTTGTTCATTTTATGCTTTCAATTCAGGCCTCTACCGTCGAAAGTGTGTGTGGGTATCGTGAACGGAAAGTACATCACATAGACCCTGTTTTACACTGGGGGACTAATTCCCCATGTGTAGAGAAGGTACAGTAAAAATTTCATGCTTTTATCACAGTTAATAAAAAAATGCAAACCTTTTAAAGTGTCAAATGTTTAAAACATTACCATTATATATATACACAGGGTGTTTGAAAACGTTCTGTACAAATTGTAATGGGGGATAGGCAACACCAAGACAAACCCTTTTCGTCTATAAGTGTATGTCCGCTGACGTCACCATTCGGCGCGAGAGGGCGCCGCTGCAATTGGCTAAAAGGTGAAGTGGGCTAGACTCGCGCTTGCCGCGGGCATTCTTAAATCGGACGTAGTACGCGTAACATGGAGCGCTTCATGACTGCTGAGATGGCTGACACGCATATGGTGTATGGGGCTGCCAATGGAAACGGAAGAGCTGCTGTGAGGTTGTACCGACAGCGCTTCCCAAACAGACGTGTGCCAAACCACCAAACGTTTGCGCATTTGCATCGGCGACTGCGAGAAACTGGAACATTCCATGCAAACATGCATGACACTGGTCGGGAAAGAAACGTGCGCACTTCTGACATGGAAGAAGAAATCCTACGGCGATTTGAGGACAATCCAAGCGCAAGCACGCGAGGTGTTGCACGTATCCTCGGTGTGAACCACGACCTGGTCTGGAGTGTTGCACGAGCAGCAGTTACATCCGTTTCATTGTCAGAGAGTCCAGGCATTACAACCTCGGGATTACCCTCTTCGTGTGGAATTCGCACGCTGGTTTCTGCAGCAGACAGCGGTGCAGCCTAATTTTCCGGCTTATGTGCTTTTCTCAGATGAGGCCTGTTTCACACGTGAGGGTGTGTTTAACATGCACAATTCTCACGGGTGCATGCTCATCAAGAACGGTTCGCCGTCAATGTTTGGGCGGGTATCGTCCATGGCAAGTTGATTGGGCCGTACCTGCTGCCTGCCTGACTCGACGGGCGGGTTTATCGGATATTTCTTGAAGAAACGTTGCCGGAATTGCTGGAAGATGTTCCCGTGGCTATTCGTAGACGAATGTGGTTTCAACACGACGCGACGGGGCCCCAGCACACTCCAGCAACGATGTGCGGGATTATCTGAACGCCACTTTTGGGGACCGATGGATAGGCCGGGGTGGGCCCGTAGCCTGGCCACCGAGATCGCCCGATTTAACATGCCTCGATTTCTTCCTGTGGGGACACATGAAGAACCTCGTGTAGGAGACTCCCATTTACTCAGAAGAAGACCTCGTAGCAAGAATCGCTGTCGCCGCTGGAACTGTTCCCGAAATGCCGGGAATCTTTCGACGTGTACGTCGGTCAATGCTTCGACGCTGTCGGGCATGCATTGATGCTACCGGTCGCAACTTTCAGCACCTTCTTTAAATAAACATGCCTTCTTTAAATAAACATGTTACGCGTACTACGTCCGATTTAAGAATGCCCGCGGCAAGCGCGAGTCTAGCCCACTTCACCTTTTAGCCAATTGCAGCGGCGCCCTCTCGCGCCGAATGGTGACGTCAGCGGACATACACTTATAGACGAAAAGGGTTTGTCTTGGTGTTACCTATCCCCCATTACAATTTGTACAGAAAGTTTTCAAACACCCTATATATATAATATATATATATATATATATATATATATATATATATATATATGGTTATAAAGTCCGTATCTATTTCGTTGAATTAACGGTTTTTATGTATTTTTGTTGCAGAACCCAATGAAAATGAATGTACAAGAACGGGTGATGGTGGTGACACTTCGGATTAAAGGAAAGAAATTAGAGAGAGGTTTGAAAGAACATTTTACAAGCCAGGTCCTACAGACAAGACAATTCGTGATTTGCTTAATAAATTTAAAAGAACGGGATCTGTTCATGATGAGTAAAGATCTGGACGTCCAGGTGTCTCAGCATGCTGTAAATGCGGTACGTAATGTTATCGATGAACATCCAAACGTGTCAATTCGCACCGCATCACGTAAACTCGAGATACCCAAATCAACCATCCACAAAATTTTGAAATCGACGTTGAAGAAGAGAAGTTATCACATTCAGGTGCTTCATGACTTACATGAAGAGGATTATCCAAAGCGAAGTGCAATGTGTGCCGATCTTGTTGAACACATTCAGAATGAAAATTTAATGGACTACATTCTCTTCGGTGATGAAGCAACTTTCCACACGTGTGCAAAGGTTAATCGCCATAACTGCCGCATAATGGCTAATGAAAAACCAGTTCATTTCTATCAATGGGAACGAGATTCTCCTAAAGTTACTGTCTGGTTGGGTATGACCAAATCTAAGTTAGAGGCCTTATTTATCTGGACATGCTTCAGCAATTCCTGGAACTCCAGCTTCATTCAGATGGCATTTTAAACACCGTCGTCTTTCAACAAGATGGGGCACCTTGTCATTACACAAACATTGTTCGGGAGTACCTAAATCAACGATTTCCAAATCGGTGGATAGGACGTGGAAGCAACAGGCCCTGGGCGGCTCGATCTCCTGACCTAACGCCCTTCGATTTCTCTGCACGGGGTTTTATCAAATCAAACGTCTATCAAACGAGGGTTACAGATCTGCAAGATTTACGTGCTCGTATCGTAACAGCAGTTACAAAAATAACCCCTGTCATACTCCAAAATGTGTTCCATAATGCTGCTGACAGATTCGAACTCTGTAGAGATACTGATGGTGCTCATATAGAATCATATGCTCAAGTATTCATTAAATGTATGCCTTCTATTATATTGTTATTGAATTTTACCCTTTTTGCTACGTTTTCACTGAAATAGATAGGGACTTTATAAAAACCCTGTATATAGCGATTTCGGGCATATGTTTATATAAACTGTTTTCATTGTTTTCAGGTCTTCAATCCATCCTGAAAGTGCGTCCCACATGTTATAAATCTCTCTCTCTCTCTCTCTCTCTCTCTCTATATATATATATATATATATATATATATATATATATATATAGGGATGAATTTCACAATTAAACACGTGAAATGAATGAATGCTGCAAACCCACAAGGAAAAAGAAAAACGATTCCAAGGCCTTTCGTGTATTCAGAGCTACACCTCGTCATTCCCTGACGAGGTGTAGCTCTGAATACACGAAAGGCCTTGGAATCGTTTTTCTTTTTCCTTGTGGATTTACAGCATATATATATATATATATCAGGTTATCCATAAGTAATGTCGTTTTCCACGATAGATTAAGTTTAAAACTAGTCCTACTCGGTTTAAGCATAAATTTTCCGAAGGTTAAACTAGTCCTACTCGGTTTAAGCATAAATTTTCCGAAGGTTATATCTAAGAGGAGATCTATCGTGTTTCGCTACATACTTTACAGACCTTGACCAGTGAAGACGTGTGTTTGGCTTTTTGTGAACCCCTCATAAACATGGCGGTATCAGAAGAGCATATTAGGCATATAATGCTTTACGAGTTCAAAAAAGGGAATAGTGCTACTGAAGCCACGCGAAACATTCAGGAAGTTTATGGCAACGATATTCTGCATGTGAGGAAATGTCAAAGATGGTTTCAAAAGTTTAGGAATGGTGACTGCTGTTTGACAGATGCAGCACCCTCTGGACGCCCTGCTTTGTTTGATAATGACCTGCTGTTAGCCGCACTTGAAGAAGACTGTTCAACAACTGTCGAAGAATTGGCCCAGAAACTCAATTCATCCCCGTCCACCATCCATCGACATTTGCAACAACTCGAGAAAGTGCCTAAGTTAGGAAAATGGGTGCCACATGAATTGTCGGTCGATAATCT
>JAJOZX010001181.1:317500-342500 GCA_023014485.1 Bathynomus jamesi
ATAACTGGAGGATCTGTGGAGATTTGAAGGTAATACTAATATCATAAGTAAACTATTGCTATTGACTATGTTGTTTTTCCAAAGGTTATTTGAGAGCGTATAAGAACACTTAACTTCCCCACAGAAGTGATACAGTCCAATGCATAGATTTTTTTATCTGATAGAACAAATTCTCTAAATTCTTTAAATATTTTCATTTTTTTTCAGATTGTGGCATTTGTATTGGGAATGCAAGGGGGATACACGAAATAGCCATGTTTCCTCTGCAAATGGGATAGCCGAGCGGATGAGAAGCACTATGCACAGCGTGAATGGGCATCCAGAGAGAATTTTGAACCTGGGTGGGTCGCATAATGTCGTTTCAGTGCCCTTGTACCACCAACAAAAATTTTGCTCCCACCACTTCATATTAAGCTGGGCTTGATGAAAAATTTCATCAAATCAATGAATAAGGAGGGTTCAGCATTCCGATATCGAGAGAGTAAATTTCCTCATATATCTGATGCTAAACTAAATGCTGGGGTTTTTGATGGTCCTCAAATTCGAACTTTGATCAAGGATACTCTGTTCGAAAACGCAATGACTCCAACTGAGAATAATGCCTGGCAGGCATTCAAATCAGTTGTCACTGATTTTCTTGGCAAGCGTAGAAGTCCAGAATACGAGTCCGTTGTCGAAAACTTGATGGAAGCTTTCAAAGCTCATGGGTCGCGCATGTCCATAAAAATGCACTTTCTGTGGTCCCACTTGGACTATTTTCCTGAAAATTGCGGGGATTATAGTGAGGAACAGGGTGAACGATTTCACCAAGATATCAAAATAATGGAAGAGAGGTACCAGGGAAACTGGAATATCAATATGCTGGCGGACTATTGCTGGTGTTTGAAGCGAGACGTGCCCGAAGAAAAACACAGACGGAAAGCCAAAAAAAACTTCATTCCTTCCTCAATAAACTTTTTTCCATATTCATTGTATGAATAAAAGTATTTATTCACAATGTTTTCATTTTTCACGAGTGTTCTTATAATATTACTCGTATCTACAGTGTTTAAGCTAAAAAAATCAATAAATTTGGGGATAAAATTGGACTTATAATAAATGGCCAATAGAGAAAAAACCTGACCTGATTGAGGAAAACCAATGTCATTTTCGAATTCAGCATGGTCGAATTATATAATATGAGTTGAAAAAACCCTCACAGCAGACAAAAAAATTTCATATGCATACCAGTGTAACAAGTTTTGACAAGTTTTTTCTTTTTTGTACGCGGGTGACAGACATTGATGATTTAAAAGCAAGAATCACAGCTGCTATTGAGCGAATTGATGTGGATATGCTGCAGCGTACATGGCAACATTTGGATTATCGATTGGATGTTTTGCGAATCACTGATGGTGCACATATCGAATGTTTGTAACAACGTTACTTTAATAAAAGAAACTTTTGAAAATACAGATTCTAAATAATCTTGTTTAAGAATTTTACGTGTGTTATCAAGAATTTTATTAAAAGATGAAATTGTACAGATAATGTTCGGACACACTGGAATTTCTAAAAAACTTGTCAAAACTTGGTATCAGAAAAAACTTAATGAGATTGTCTGTAAAATGGGACAACACTGGAATTTCTACACTTCATGGTTGACTTTTAATAACAGCCAAAAATTGTACAGATAATTCTCGGACACCCTGTATACATGTATATAATATAATATATATATATATGTATATATGTATATAATATGTAAATATATATATATGTAACGTAAAGAACGACGCTTGTATAGGAGATATTCCGCGCGGAATATCTCCTATACAAGCGTCGTTCTTTACATTAATTATACTGCGTGTTTGCAGTTAAATGTATATATATATGTATGTAATATAATATGTAAAATATATATATGTATATAATATAATATAATATGTATATAATATAATATATATGTATATAATATATATATATATGTATATAATATAATATATATATATGTATATAATAAATATATATATATATGTTATAATATATATATATATGTATATAATATAATATATATATATATGTATATAATATAATATATATATATATATGAATATAATATATATATATATATATAATAAATATATATGTATATAATATAATATAAAAATAATATATATATATATTATATATATATATATATATATATATATATATATATATATAATATTACAGGGTGGGCCGAAAGTCTGGATCCATAGGAAAATATTTATTTTAATACATAAATTACAACAAATGGTAAATACTTAAAATGAATATCAACTTTAACTCGTAAATGCGTATCCGTGATACTGTACACTGTAGGGTAGATCGATTTTACATTTTTTCGATTTCCATATTCTAATAGAGACAAAAACTTGCGCATGCATGAGAAAATAGCCTCTGCAAAATCTTAGCTTAATAGGTAATCATCTTCTGCCCCCGGCAGAGCGATGAAAATCATATTTTAGTAGTCAAAAACGTATTTTTCTTATAATTTTTAAAATATTTCAATATGCATCAAAATTATTCCTAATAACTATAAAGTCGATGAAAAAGACCTCATATGATCGTTTTTCCAAGCGCGTTGTCCTACGTTAATATCTTTTGCCCCCGGCAACAACGTCAAACGTTGAAAAAATAGGTAATTTATATACATATTTTCAGATCGGCTCTTTGTCTTAAATAATTCATTTATATATTTCCCATAGCATTTATATCGTTGCTTAGGCATGAAATAACACACACGCAAAATTTTATGACTCTAGAGTAATATCTTGTCCCCAAGAAAAGTCTAAATGTGGATTATAATTACGTTAATGCGATGTTATAAGTACGATAAGTACTAAGTACAGCTCCTCGCTTGCTAATTTTATAAAATTAGCAACCCAGAACTTACCACGAGGAGGTGGCTGTACGTCGAGTTCCACCCTATCCAGCCCCAACCACCCTTCCTTTGGCTGCATGTCGATTTACATACAATCTTTCTTAGAATCAAATCGTGGAATTTTTGTTCGGGAGTGAAGACGGGAGCGGATGAATCCGTCCCTCTCTTCTATTCCACTTACACTGGCAGAGGCTTCGGTTACTAATTTGATGAGTCTCTCGACCGCTTGAGTATGACAAGGGAATAGTGGGATCAGTCCATCAGGCTGGTCTCCCGTCTCAACAAACTCTTTTATTCGGGTATCAGGTATTGTTTTTGTAACGGGGGGTTCGGTCACCTCAGCCGTTTGCCAGTTGATCATTTCGTAATAGTTTTGACTATCGTAGCGCAGCTCAGGCATGGCGAAGGCTCGAATTTCCCCCGCTGGTGATTGTTTTGATCGTGCTTTTAATATTCTTCTCCATCCCAATTCTCTTATGTGTTGCTCATCGGCATGTAGCATGGAGATCAAAATATTTTCTGGGTGAGCAAAGAAAGAATTTCTACGGAGGACTTTGTTGGCGATTGTATTAGATCTTTGAGGCATGGTCTGAGAGAGACGCATCATTTCGAAAAAATGTTTTGCGCCCTCAGTGAAACTGGAGTTTTTCTTTATCTTAAACCAAATTGGTGCGTAAACTGTCATAATGAATCGCACAATTTCGTTGAAGGTGCTGGAGGGTTCACTGGTTGAAACATAGAGGCGCAGAAATCTATTTGCTGTTGTCAGCCACCTGGAATGCGCCATCTTACCTGGATTTCGAGCCGCGAGAGCTGAAGAGCAGCTACCGCTCGACACTGCTCTGTAGATGCCTAACAAATATTTTTGGTCAGTGCTCAACTCGGCATCATCTATGTCAATGTCGGAAGATGGAATGGCATCGAATTCTGTAATTGGAAGTTTTTCGCAGTCGTTCAGTTGTTTTCCAACTGGTCCAGTAAAGCCCATTGGCCCAGTTGTTTTGCCGTCCAAGTCTTGAATGAGGTGTCGCAGTGATAATTCATTACCGTGTAATAGGCATATGATCCACTGAACTAGCCTTTGTAGTTTAATTTCAATCATACGAATGGCTCCACCCTTTCGACCCGTGTTCACTGCGGTACCATCACAGCCGATAGCCACAATGTCGTCCGTGCTAATATTGTTAGTCTCTAGAAAGTTGATGTACCTGATGTTATTGCAGTGGCAGAACCTGATGCAGGAGTGAAATGCCCCATGTCAGTGGCAGCTGCTGCTGGCAGCACTCACCAGAGATGACCTTTAAACCCTAGCCTAGAGTCATAAAATTTTGCGTGTGTGTTATTTCATGCCTAAGCAACGATATAAATGCTATGGGAAATATATAAATGCATTATTTAAGACAAAGAGCAGATCTGAAAATATGTATATAAATTACCTATTTTTTCAACATTTGACGTTGTTGCCGGGGGCAAAAGATATTAACGTAGGACAACGCTCTTGGAAAAACGATCATATGAGGTCTTTTTCATCGACTTTATATTATTAGGAGTAATTTTGATGCATATTGAAATATTTTAAAAATTATAAGAAAAATACGTTTTTGACTACTAAAATATGATTTTCATCGCTCTGCCGGGGGCAGAAGATGATTACCTATTAAGCTAAGATTTTGCAGAGGCTATTTTCTCATGCATGCGCAAGTTTTTGTCTCTATTAGAATATGGAAATCGAAAAAAATGTAAAATCGATCCACCCTACTGTACAGTGGTTCGTACTCCAGTATAAACAACAAATTATAACAAATGCTCAAATTGGCGGCCTCTGACATCGAGACACTTAGGGATGGAATTTATGATTTTTAATAATTCTTCGAATTGACGTTCTCGAGATGAGTGTTTCATTTGATAATCTTCTCGTTGACTTCACTGGATTATTCGTTAAAGTTTCACATACCATTGCAGAGGTATTTTCATCAGTTGCAGTTTTTGGACGACCAGAACGCCGTCGATCATGTACACTTCCTGTTTCTTTGAAACGTTTAAACAAATTGCCAACAGTCGCATGTGTTACTGGATGCTTATCAGGATGATTTCTATTGAATTCGGTAGCAACTTCTCTGTGTGTAGCGCCCTGTCTTGCGTACATGAGCACAAGTTCTACCCGGTCTTCTGTTGTTAGATTCGAAGCCATTTCTGGGCTGAAATAAAAAAGTATTTGAGTATTTATACTGGAGTACGAACCACTGTACGTCTGTACAGTATCACGGATACGCATTTACGAGTTAAAGTTGATATTCATTTTAAGTATTTACCATTTGTTGTAATTTATGTATTAAAATAAATATTTTCCTATGGATCCAGACTTTCGGCTCACCCTGTATATATATATATATATATATATATATATATATATATATATATATATATATATATATATATGTAATATATAAATATACAGTATATATACTGTATATATATGTATGTAATGTAATATATAAATATATATATGTATGTAATGTAATATATAAATATATATATGTATATAATATAATATATAAATATATTATGTATTAATATAATATATAAATATATATGTATATAATATATATATATATAGATATATAATATATATATATATATACAGGGCGTCCCAAGAAAATGTATACACACTTTAAATAATTATAAAGGCAGTGTTTATTAAAATACATTTCATTTTCAAAATGTAATAGAATCTACAGACATTATTTAATTGTTTTGTCAACGCCTGTTTTCAAACTGACGTCCGTTTCTGGTCCAGGCACTGCTGATAACGCGAAGCAATGGAATCGCAAACATCACGAAACATTTCGTTTGGTATTTGTGTGCATTCTCGTTCAATGGCTGCTCTCAATTCAGCGACTGTTGCAGGTTTTATAGCGTAGACTTTGTCTTTTAAGTATCCCCATAAAAAAAGTCTAGTGGTGTGAGGTCTGGTGAACGCGGAGGGTATTCTACGAAACCCCTTCGTCCAATCCACATCCACATCCACATCGTGCCAAGTACCACTCGCAATACTCCACTCTTCGGTCCGGATCATCATTAATAGCATGGACTAATCTTGGAATGTAACTTTTCCATTGACAGCGCTTCAAAATGCGTTGGACAGACGATTCTGAAATTCCTACCTCACGACTCGCTTGCCGCACAGATTTTCTTGGACTTTGGTGATACGTTTCCAGTACTCTTTCTTGCTTTGTGGGGCTTGTCGATGTCCGTGGTCTTCCGGAACGCTTCTTGTGGACATTCTGAACAATTCCATCGGCTTCAAACTTATATCTAATTCGAGTGATGGTAAGTCGCGTTGGTGGATCTGTTTGAAACTCCCTCCTAAACTGTCTTTGCACTTCAACTGCGTTTTCACACTTCCAGTAGCATTTTAGAATGAATTTTTTGTTCAAAGCTTAGTCTGACTGCCATTATTAATTCTAATGGGTTTAACTTGGAAAGAAAGAAACATCAATTGAGCTATCAGCTGTTAAAGTGTGTATACATTTTTTTGGGACGCCCTGTATATATACACACAGGATGTTTCATAACATGTGGGACGCACTTTCAGAATGGATTGAGGACCTGAAAACAATGAAAAACGTTTATATAAAGATATGCCCGAAATCGCTTTGTTTCCGAGTTACAGCCCTTTATGTGTTCCAGCAAGTATCTGTCTTACCTTTAAAGGAAGTGCTCAAAATGACCGCATTGCGCTTGAATACACGCCTGAAGAACGCCTCGTCATAGACTGCCTGACGCGTTCAAACATTCTAGGTATTGCTCGGATTTTCTGGCATCCTTGTTCTACACGTTGGCGAAGCATTTCATCGTTGTCAATGGGTGTCACGTAAACGATGGATTTCAGATGACCTCACAGATAAAAATCGAGTGGATTCAGATCCGGGGAGCGAACAGGCGACGCAATGGGTCCTCCACGGCCTATCCATTTATCAGGAAAATGGCCATACAAATATAATGTATATAATATATATATATACAGGGGTTAGACAAAATAATATGAACACCCGCCGATTTCACCGGTTATCTTTACGGACTGCTCAGACACAAAGTAAACGGTCAAATGACTGACAAACCTATGTAAATACGTAACAGAGAGTGTATACGTCATGTTATAACCCTCACTTGTTTTTACAGATCTGAGTGAATTATGAATTAGCAGTTATGAAAGACCTGTCAGACTTCCAAAGAGGGCAAATTGTCGGAGCGCAGATGGCTGGTGCATCGGTGACGAAAACCGCTCAGATGTTCAATGTATCCAGAGGAACTGTCTCTATGGTCATGTCTGCATACCAAAACCATGGAAAGACAAGCACCGACAAATGCACTAGTGGACGCAAGAAGAAGCTGTGTGATCGAGACCGCCGGGTGCTAAAGCGCATTGTGACAAAGAACCATAAGACCACAGCTCCAAAAGTGACTGCTGAGCTTAACCAGCATCTTGCAAGCCCGGTATCGACCAGAACTGTACGTCGCG
Organism: Bathynomus jamesi; assembly: GCA_023014485.1. Lineage (NCBI taxonomy): Eukaryota > Metazoa > Arthropoda > Malacostraca > Isopoda > Cirolanidae > Bathynomus > Bathynomus jamesi. The sequence continues at coordinate 324,928 of JAJOZX010001181.1, forward strand.
AGCTCCATGGAGCTGGATACCATGGGAGGGCTGCAATTGCCAAACCTTTCCTTTCGCACATCAACATTGAGCGGCGCAGAAAAATGGTGTAATGACCATAAGAATTGGTCAATGGACCGGTGGAAGAATGTAGTCTACTCCGACGAATCCTCCTTTACGCTATTTCCATGTTCCGGTCGAGTTTACGTCTGGAGACAGCCTAAAGATGCTTATGACCCCGACTGCCTGACCCCAACCGTTAAGCATGGAGGCGGATCTGTGATGGTTTGGGCAGCAATATCGTGGAATACTCTTGGCCCAGCTGTAGTACTGCATGGTAGGGTTAACGCCAGGTCTATCTGTCAATATTGGCTGACCAGGTCCATCCCATGGTCCAAACGCTGTTTCCCAATGGCGGCGCCGTCTTCCAGGATGATAATGCACCAATCCACACCGCTGGGGTCGTTAAAAACTGGTCTGAAGAGCATGTAGTGAAGTAGAACGCTTGGATTGGCCTCCACAATCCCCGGATCTTAACATTATCGAGCATCTGTGGTGTCAGTTGGAGCAGCAGGTCAGAAGCCGATTCCCACCGCCGGCGTCTTTGGAGGAACTGGAGCAGGGTTTGCTCGAAGAATGGCTCAGGATTCCTCTAGCCACTGTCCAAAAGCTGTATGAATCAATTCCCCGACGCATTGCAGCTGTTATTGCCGCTAAAGGAGGACCAACTCCATATTAAGAATAAAAACCGCCATTTATCAAGGTGTTCATATTATTTTTGTCCAACCCCTGTATATATATATATATATATATATATATATATATATATATATATATTATATATATATATAGGGTGGTCCTCAAAAACGAATTTTTTATTTTTACTGCTCCCACCCGATAAAGTAGTTCCACTTCATAAAAAAATTATTTTGGCAAAGTTTTTACCAGATCCGATAATATTTAGGTGTGGCTGTCAAACTTTAAATTTTGAACGAAATCCTTAAAATGGGCAAAATCTGCAGCATCTAAATTTGCTGGCCACTTGTGGTACCTATCTGAGGAAATGGTGGGATTGGCACTGTTTGATGCTTCTGTATCAGTAGACACAAAAAGATTAATTGTAAAGAGAATTAATGAGACAGAAGGCAGCCTAAAATGTCCTAAACGTGTGAGCTTTCGTCAAGATCATCTCCCAACATTGGATTCCTTGAGCACGAGAAACTCTTTCAAGCTTATACGGGCCCTCAATATCAATACTGCATTTATGCAAAAAGACCCGTCAACATGGACTCAGATGATGAGTTTCAAGAGGCTCTTCGGAAAGTTGAAAACATCAAGGTCGTGAACGACAATGCCGAACGCGGGATTGCACTTATCCAGGATTATAGTGGAAAACACACTAAGAATGAAGAACAACTTCAATACCTATTGAAAGTCGTGGAGCAACACAGGAAGAAATATCCTGAACCTACTAAGAAGATCTTAAACAGTGAGCTACAGTGAGTGGTCTTGCCAGCCATGACGATTCAAAATAGTACGTCATCAGTGTTATGTATAACGCTTATAATTTAAAATATATATGCAAAATAAAAATCTTTTAACTACACATTATATCAGTGGTTCCCAAGTGGTGATCCATGGATCCCTGGGGGCCAACTGAGATTGTTCAGGGGGTCAATAGAAAACCCCCGCCTTGCAGTTTTGTGGTAACTTCAAGCTTCGACAGCCACCTCTAATTATTATCCGATCGAGCTCAAATTGAAGCAGAATTATTTTCTTGAGTGGAACAACTTTATTGGGTGGGAGCATGTAAATTACCAAAAAAAAATATCGCCTCTATAAGGGAGGACCACCCTAATATATATATATATATATATATATGGGAATTAACTCAGAATGGTCCCCTGAGTTTTTTATGATACACACATACAGTGCATGGAACAAGGAACTCTTCTGGGATAATTAAATCCACTATAGTCCGAATAAGTAATGGTAAATGACAAATACCATAGTTTTTCTTTTTCATGATGCTAGCCCGACGTGGGCAACGGGTCACTCGCAAAGAGGTCCCATAAATATAGCTTCCCTCACCAGCTATCTGCAAAGCAGACAGGATCCAGCTTTAGGACATGGATCTAGGGTTTAAAGCACCTATATATATATATATAATATATATAATATATATATATATATATATATATATATATATATATATATATATAATAAACCACGTACGACATCGGACACCAAGGGGTCCGACGTCGACGAAAACGGAAGAGGAACTTCATCTAGTTAATCGCTTAAATCATTCCTTCAAAAATTGGAATAGGATTCTCCTCTTAACCTTTCAGGCAAAACAAAAGGACCGATTAAGTTGTCGGCAATAAGTCCTGCCCATACGTTGGTACTAAATTGCTGTTTGTGCCTTGACTGTATGATGTCATGCGGATTCTCTTCGGCCCAGTGATAAGTGTTGTAAAAATTGATCACACCATTTCTTGTGAAGGCAGCCTCATCAGAAAACAACATGGAGGATAGAAAAAGAAGATCGCGAGCACACTGTTGAAGGAACCAAGTACAAAAAGCCTCTCGTGGTGGGAAATCAGCTTCAGTAAGGCTTTGTACTCTCTGAATTTGATGTGGGTAAAGCTGTTGTTCCCGTAAAATTCTCCACACAGTTGTGTATCTTACACCCTCTGCTGCTGCTATCTTTTGGGTGCTGACACCAGGATGTTCCTCCACGCGATTCAGGACCCGCTTCTCCAACTCAACGGTTCTGGTGCTGATTGGCCTACCACCTTCTGAAACTCGCTTGTTGAATGATCCTGTATCACCAAGACGCTCGTCTATTCTCTGAAAGGTCTTCGTATCTGACAGACGGCGATTCGGAAACCTTTCTGCATACAAACGTCTTGCTGCGGCCGCATTACACACGGCAAGTTCATACATGAGATGCATGTCTGCCATTTCTCTGTTTGAATAAGCCTCCATTCTCATTTCAAATGCACACTATCATTGACTAGCCCAAAAACTTTTAAGGTTTTTTTTCATTGGACTGCTTTTATTCACGGTAAGGAGTTACGAATACGAACAGTGAAACACCGCGATGCACCTCTGACTGACTGATGGTTTTACACTGAACGATATTGAAACATGTCATAGAGTGTACGAAACATTACAATCTGCAAGTCCATACATGAAATAAGTCTCGTACACACTCACAAACATTGTCGGCAAGCAGTGTTTGTAAACAGTTTGCGGAAAGAATTGCTAGAACACAAAACTGGCTGTAACTCGGAAACAAAGCGATTTCGGGCATATGTTTATATGTATTTTTTTTAATTATTTTTAGGTCCTGAATCCATCCTGAAAGTGCGTCCCACATGTTATGAAACACCCTATATATATATATATATATAATATACAGGGTGTCCCATAAGTCCGGGATCATAGGAAAAAATAATAAAAAAAGGCAAAACAAAAGCTTTTATTTACAGAACGTGCTCAATATGTCTACCATTTTTTTCAATACACAAATTCAGACGTGATACCCAGTCAGCAAGCACACGGTGAATGATGTCAGGAGTAATGGTCTTACATGCCCCAATAATGCGCTGCCGCAAATGTTCAACACACCTAATTTTCTCTGCGTATACCAGCGCTTTCAAGTGGCCCCAGAGATAAAAATCTAGTGGCGTGAGATCCGGGCTTCTAGCTGGCCATTCCACAGCTCCTCGACGTCCTATCCAATGACCAGGGAATTGTTGGTACAGGTATTCCCTTACTTGGGTGCTGTAATGTGCAGGAGCGCCGTCTTGCTGGAACCATGTTGGAAATTTCCTTCGTTCAAGACACTGGGAAATGCTTCTTCCTTGAGCATACGTAGGTAGGTGCCTCCAGTGACATGTTCATCGAAAAAGAGTGGGCCTATGATGCGATCCTTCCAAATGCCACACCATACCATCACCCGAGATGCACCTTGTTCCTTTGAAGAGGTATACCAGTGAGGGTTGTTTTGAGACCAGTAGCGGGTGTTCTGTCGATTTACCTCATTATTTCCATAAAAAACAGCCTCGTCACTGAACAGAATGGTGGACGGGAAATTGGCATCCCGAGCATATGAATTATGGTTTGTAGAAATAGAAAAATATGAATTTCTCCTATGATGCCCGACTTATGGGACACCCTGTATATGTATATATATATATATTATATTATATATATATATATATATATAATATATATGAGATAGGGTTCCTCCCAAGGAGACGTAGTTTAATATTCAAGATGAAGGTAAAACGTAGAATACTGAAAGCATGTTTAATTTAGTTAAGTTCAATCGACATCGTTTCGGGTTACCTCACCCATCATCAGGCTTATCAAAAAGAATAAACTAAAATTAATAAATAGCACAAACATATAAGCAAATGAAAATTGGTAAAACGTAAGCTAGCCAAAAATTAAAAGTTTTAAAAAGAAAAGGTTTACCCTGAGAACAAAATAAAGGGGTGAGGAAATGCAATTAAAGATATAAAGTCACAGTAAAATTAGATATAAATGGTAAGACCAAAGCTAACATCATAATGAAAAGATAAAAAATAAGTGAAAGAAAAAATCAATATAAAATAAAATCAGTAAAAGATAAAAATTCAGTAAACGACAAAAAAATCAGTAAAAGCAAGTAAAAACACAGAAACGTACCTGTATCAGACACATGACCTAAAGAAACTAGACAGGACAGGGAAACAGTACAGAAGGAAAACTTGGTTGGTTGTAAGCTAATTAATATAGAGGGGGAAACAGCTAGAATCAAGATTAAGACGGGTTTAAATATTTTATACAAAGGGATTCATAAATATGGAGGGAGGATAAACAGTTAAAAGACTTTAATATTTTAAAATCATCTATAGTCACATCCACTTTGCAACTGATGGAGTGATTCCTAATGGCAGAAAATTCCTTCTTGGAGAGAACGTCGCCAGTTCTATGGCTAATACTTATATCAGAGGCGGTTCTTGGACTGGTGCATTGGGTAGACAGAATATAATATATATATATATATATGTTAAACACAGACCGTGCATGGAACAAGGAACTCTTCTGGGAAAATTAAATCCACTATAGTCCGAATAAGTAATGGTAAATGACAAATACCATAGTTTTTCTTTTTCATGATGCTAGCCTGACGTGGGCAACGGGTCTCTCGCAAAGAGAGGGGACCATTCTGAGTTTGTGTGTGTGTGTGTGTATATATATATAATATCAATGAAGGTACAATTATAACTATATATGTATATAAGGGTACTTACCCTTGTATATTGTATTTGTATATTCGCGCAAACACACACCCCATCCCCTTGTGACGTCATACACCATTCGCCTATCAATCTTCTTCCTTTAACCCCACCCCCCAAATCGTAGGTTCTCATATTTCTTCATACGGGATGGCTTGATAATTTAATGAGCGTAAGCGTGCAAAATGTATCGTTTAGTAGGAAAGTTTGCGCGCTGACTATATGTACATTTACTCTGTATTAAAAATGGCATATATCAAATCCGCCACACTAGTTGAATTTATATTATACATTCAAGGTAGGCAGGGCGTTTTAGGTTGTAATAGCTAATATGAAAAAAGAAATCGTATGATATTGGATTAAGAGGGCGCAATCGACAGATTTTGTCTAATTGCGCTAATTTATATTGATATATTTATGCTTCTAAAGTTTGACAAAGTTAATGGTCAGGCAAATCCTACCCTGCCTACCCTATAAAAACTCCTTTGATATATATATGCACTAAAATCACAGAATAACACGTGATCTTATTAATAAGCAAACAACCACGGGAAAAGGAAAAGGAAACACGAAGTCCGAGCGCTTTCGTGATATATTCACATCTTCAAGGAGAAACAGAAAAGTAAAAAATAGGAGAACGAAGCGTATGTACATATTTTTATATTTTTTTTATTTGCAAACATTTTCCGAAAATGATTTCCATCACCACTGCTAAAATATTAAAAGAACGGATAATTATTATTATAATAATAATATATATAAAGAATAAAGCATTAAATATTAAAATATTAAAACAATAATAATTATAATATTCAGATAATTAAACATATTAAAATGATAAAAAGGTAAAAAATTACAAAGTAATGATATGGTATTACGTTGTAATGATATTATGCTATTGTAAGTAAAATAGTATTGTTAAAAAACTTATTAGGTTTAGCTTGCCAGAGTTTATGGAAGATTATAAATAAAAATATGGAGGCGGGGCATATTAACTTCGACACAGATTCTAGGTATTAAAGATTTCATCTTGCTCGGACTTTCCATTTAACCCTAAAAGGACGACTGCTACATATTGGTAACCTTTCAAATACACGCATTCATAACTTAACCCTACAAACAATTCCGGCGTTAAAGGGTTAAGGTGAAGGTGTGTGTGTTTGAAACCTGAAAGTTGGACTAATGGTGGTGATTTTATTCGTGCGAATAAGGGAGGTTATTTCACAATAGACTGATTAAAAGCGGAACTGTAATGGTTGAGGGAAGGCTTCTTACTGAAAATGTGTAGCGATAAGAATGCGGAGGTCGATTGGTTGGTTAGTGGAGTCGATAATTTTAAAACTGGTGGGGTGTAGAGGGTGATCATGCAACTGATAAGTGGTATCTTATAGCTGATTTGGATGGTTTATTTAGGGGTTGTGAAGTTCTTGTTGAAAAGCCACGATGGTTGCCCACTCCTGTTTGATATTGACGGTATGTACTGCGACTGCCAATATAGTTCGCATTGCAGCGAACACAGCTAAAAGAGTAAATTGCCGAAGAAACCAGGCCTTAAGGGAGTTTTTCTTTATGATTAATGTATATTTGATGCTATTGGTATTTGTGAATGCAAATTGAAAGTTAATATGAGGGTAGAGTCGGGTAAACAGGTTACAGAGTTCACTGTATTTTGACTTACATTTTTCTAGAAAAGGAAGGTGAAGTAGTCTTTTTTAAGTGTAGGAACTTTACGGGAGGGATGATATACTATGTTGTTGAGATAGTTTCTGAGTAAGTGTTGAAATAGATATTTTGGAAAGGAGTTATTGATGCTAAAATGTTGAAGCAATTCTATTTCTTTATGGAAAGAAAAGTAGGAGGGACAAATATGATAGGCATGGTAGGTAAGAATTTTGATACCGTTGGTTTTATATAATGCGTGGATATGGCTTAGGTAATTAATGCCTAAGCCTGCGTATGCATGTCGGTTTCCGATACGTAAAGGTACTGAATTTATTGTTTTCTTTTGTTATTTTTATGTCTAAAAAAAGACACGGTATTATTGCCTTCGCTCCTCTTTAGTAAATCTAATGTTGTGGTGTCGAGAGTTGTAGTTGAGAAATAAAAGTGTGTGGTTTGCGTTTTGAAAAAGAAGTGGATGTATCTTTTGTACAGATATGGTTTGTAATTGAAGGGACAGTGTTGCATCCAGTGTTTCTCGTAATGACGGAGGAAAAATTAGTTAGTGTAGCACTTAGGGGTAAACCCATGGCAAATGAGTCTGTTTTTTGATAAAGACGTATGTTGAATAAGTAGTATGTATCTGAAACGGCAAGGACTAGAAGTTTTGTAAATTTTTGTCGTGTTAAGTTCAGAACTGTATTTACATTATCCGAGAATGATTGTTAATACAGTTATATTTGAAGGTGAACTTTTTTTTTCCAAAACTTGGCTTAGATTTTTATCAAAATAAAAGATTTATTTTTATTTATTATTTTTTTTTTTGCCATTTAAATTGTCTTCACCCACGAATTTATTGGTAACGTTTCTTCATGGGATCTGATTAAAAGCAAAGCTCGACATGTATTCGCCATTTTTCATTTTAATATTTTTCCGCAAGATTTTCTTTTCAAAAACCAAAATCCAGTCTGCTCACTGGGATTGACGTTCAATTCTGGTTGGTTTTCTTCACTTTTAAGGTGTTAAAAAGTGTTACGAAAGTTAAGTGATCAAGAGAAATTGGTGTCGTATTAATTGTGGGATATAATTTTCCAAATATTTTACACTTAAACTTCGTATGTACACGATAAGTCATGTATGTATATACGGTGTATTATGTAGTTTGTTCCTCAGTGCAAACTTTATATTAGTAAAAACCTCGTAAGGAAATTTCACGAGAAACTAAGCTGTGGGCAAATTTCAAGAAAGTTCAGTGATGGAAGGCGGATTTTCTATAGGTTAATGCATTTTTAAAGAAAGATACGGTATTAAACATTGGTTTTAATGTATTTGATTTAGAAGTGAACAGGTTCACAGTATGAACGTCTGTTTGGTAATAAATAATCGTATAATTGCTCTACTTCGTTTAATCAGATACCTCTTGCTCCCTGCACCAGTTCGATACAGCAACATTATAGGATGTACACACAAAATAAAACATTCTAAATTTAGAACTTACTGTACAGCTTCTTTTTGAGGGTGCATTCTAGGGGAAAAGTTTCCTTCTTTTTGGGTATTAAAGCTTCTTGTCAGATAATATAATAACGTCTTTTAATTATACATAACTTCTTTAGATAGAAGAAATGATCTTCAAAATTTCTCGAGTGATTTCAGAGAATAGAAGATAATATTTCTATGTATAGAAAGAAGGTTGCGGGAAGCGTTCTTTTCTGTGATATGGCGATTAAAGCCCTCATAATACCACTGCTTAACGTCCACCTCAGTTAGTATTTTTTATTTTTTAAATATACGAAGTGATGTACGTCTCTCTTAGTTTTTATATAAAGTATAAAGGAAAAATCTGTTGACTTAATTTTTTGAATAGTTTTATATGAAAATGAAATGAAGATGAAACAGTTTATTGGCAGACCATGGTCCATATAACAAATATTAATAATACGAACTGACGATAGAATACAATGACCAATCTAAATACTAAGGATAGAAATACAATTAATAATACAGTAATGTCAAAGTTAAGTGGAGCTACAGACAGACGTTTTCATACCATGAATTCCATAGCTTAGAAGACATATGGCAACACTGATGAATAACTTGGATAATTGGGTTGGTTGATTTTTTAATTCTTTGCATTAGACTGTATTCGGCACGTCTTGCTACCTCCGGGAAGCTCGGGACATTGTAGGTTGCAAACATTTGCGAAGCTGAGCATCTCGTGGGGTAATTTATGTGGGAGTCTAAAAGATCTTTTGTAAAGCAAATTTAGGGTTCTGCCAGAACCTTTTTTAATTCACCCAGAGTTGCTGTCCGTATATATTACTGCAAAAAGTATGGAAAAGAGTGTCTTTAGTTTCACTTATACAGAACCGGAAATTCCTTAGTCATATTCGCTTTACTTAAACTATAAGTTTATTTAGCGTTTGCAGCACAGTTTTTAGGTGAATTTAGGCCTGCAAACCTCTCGGTCAGTCATGTTTGAGCCTTTAGATTGACGTAGCCAAGAACCACTGTAAAATATACATTAGTGTGTATTGTAAAATACACATTAATTTGATTATATATATATATTATAATATATATATATATATATATATATACATTCAACTGCAAAGAACACGCAGTATAAATAACGTAAAGAAACGACGCTTGTATAGGAGATATTCCGCGCAAGACGAGAGAGAGAGAACGGAACAATGAAAAAATGAGGTAACCACCTGGGAATCGAACCCGGGATCTTCCGATTGCCGGTCAGACGCGATACCATTACACCATGGACCTCACTCTTCCAAATGCCGTAATTCTTCTACATACTCGCAGAAACCAATGCCCCAAGGGGGCACCTCCCGCATGCCGTAACATTATATACATTCAACTGCAAAGAACACGCATATAATGTTACGGCATGCGGGAGGTGCCCCCTTGGGGCATTGGTTTCTGCGAGTATGTAGAAGAATTACGGCATTTGGAAGAGTGAGGTCCATGGTGTAATGGTATCGCGTCTGACCGGCAATCGGAAGATCCCGGGTTCGATTCCCAGGTGGTTACCTCATTTTTCATTTGTTCCGTTCTCTCTCTCTCGTCTTGCGCGGAATATCTCCTATACAAGCGTCGTTTCTTTACGTTATTTATACTGCGTGTTCTTTGCAGTTGAATGTATATAATGTTACGGCATGCGGGAGGTGCCCCCTTGGGGCATTGGTTTCTGCGAGTATGTAGAAGAATTACGGCATTTGGAAGAGTGAGGTCCATGGTGTAATGGTATCGCGTCTGACCGGCAATCGGAAGATCCCGGGTTCGATTCCCAGGTGGTTACCTCATTTTTTCATTTGTTCCGTTCTCTCTCTCTCGTCTTGCGCGGAATATCTCCTATACAAGCGTCGTTTCTTTACGATATATATAATATATATATATATATATATATATATATATATATATATATAATCAGCGTCTTATAAAGAAGAATTAGTTAAAACTTTAACAACGATAACTGTAACCTCATTTCGGTGCTTTGGGGTTTTACAAACCCTCTGCGGCGCTACAATCACGGAATAGAGGACCTCTACGAAGCTTATGTTTTTGTAATTTCTGCTGGCCTTGTATATAATATTTTACTTGGCGTCCTTTCCTTTTCGTTGTCAATATGGTGTCTTCTCTTTTGCCATACATTTTCCTTTTCTCTTCCTTTCTTCTTCTTCTCCTCCTCCTCTTCCCCGCACTTCTTTCTCCCTCACTCTCTCTCTCTCTCTCTCTCTCTTTCCCTCACTCTCTTCTCCCTCACTCTCTCTCCCTCACTCTCTCTCCCTCACCCTCACTCTCCCTCTGTCTCTTTCTTTCTTTTCACAATTGAAGGTGCATACGTCAACTTTTTCATCTCTTTTAAGACACTTCAGCTGATGGGTGAATAGCGGGTTTTTCAGATCGGGAGAACAGGGTAGAGATAACAAAGAAATGAAAGAATAGGAGATAAATCGACTTATGGAGGGAGAGAGCGTAAGGGAGAGGAGGAGGGAGGCCAGTATATACTGTGTGTGTATATATATATATACCCACACACACACACACTATATATATATATATCATATATATATATATATATATATATATATATAAATATATATAAAATGAATATACATAATAATTCATTCATATGCGTCTATTATGATACCTGTTTCAGAATGCGTACTTAAGCGTCAGTGCCTTAAAGGTTTACTTCTATGGAAGAACTGGCTCCCTTCCGAACATGTTGCTCATGATTCGGCAAAATTGTAGTATAGAGCTGAATTTAGCTGTTTTGAAAGAGGGTTTTTATGACAATTACAAGTGTATAAAAGTCTTAAATGCTAATTGCGGATAATGTTTATATATATATATATATATATATATATATTATATATATATATATACGTGTGTGTGTAAATGAAAAATTAGGTAGAATGCTGAGAGAGAGAAAGGAGACAAACATAAGGGCGCCCATATTATCACTGTGTAGCCTTTGTTCTTTCAGGATCATTTTCTGAAGCACGGTAATGAATGCCGTAGCTCACTCCCCCCCCCCCCACACACACACACCTCTTTAAAAAAGGGGGGGAGGTGCTGAAGTTCTCTAACCTACTGTAGAATTATGTTGGTTATTTACAGTAATGAATGAGTTTTGTTGACTGCTCGTTTTCTTTAAGTTTTTACTTATTTCGTTATATATAATATATATATATATATATATATATATATATATATATACAGTGCCCGCGAAAAGTATCCGATCACCCTGGAAATTTGTATTTTTTACATAAAAAACAATGTTTAAATGTATACTAACCTTATATTAGTATTTTGTCATCTGTCCTTTGGTTTGGATGACTTGTTCTAGACGTTTTGGCATGGATTTTAATCAAGTTTTGACAAACTTCCACTGATATTTCCTTGCACCATACCTTTTTGATGGCTTCTTGTAATTTTTCGACTGAGCCAGTGTCGTGGCATTCAACCTTATTTTTATTATTAGCCACATATTTTCTATCGGATTGAGATCTGGACTATTACCAGGCCAATCCAAAATATCAATTTATTGTCAGTAATCCATTTTGTCACTATTTTGGCCCTGTGACATGGTGCACCATCATGCATGTATGTTTTTGTCCTTTGGATTGCCATTGCCATTGGAAGTTTATCCTGTAGCATTGCTAACTACCGTGCACCATTCATAGTTTGTGTTCTTCGGAAGAAAATATAGGTTTCCACGCCATAGTAACCGAAACAACCCCAAACCATCACACTTGGAGGGTGTTTCATTGTCTTTAGGGTGTATTTAGGGTCCATCCTATTTGAGCCAATGGGCCGGCGAACCTTTTTTGGACAACTTCTGAATGTCAAAAATGTCGACTCATCACTAAATAAAACCTTCTTCCAGTCATCAACAGTCCAATGAATATATTTTTTACAAAATGCGACACGTTTTTTACGCATTTTTTCATTAATGAACGGTTTTCTTCTTAGCAGCATGGCGAGATGGTAATCCGAGTTTCTTTTTGGAGCCGCTCCTGGATAGTTCGTTCAGAAACACCAGATAACAAATTATTCATATTAAATTTTATTTCTTTCGCAGTTATTGTTGGGTTTTTTCAATACTAAACGTTTCATAAGTTTGTCTGTTCGTGAATTTGTTTTTCTCGTCTGCCAGATCGTTTTTAGGGACTGGCGTGGTTAGGCCGGCATTGTTCTTAGCCCGTGAAACCCATAAATTAACGGTACTTTGGGATATGTTTTAATTCCTTAGCTATCTGTCTCTGTGATTTCCCACATGTATGCAAAGCAACAATAGCACCTCGACAATCACTCTTAAGTTTTTTTTTAGCACACATTATATATAAATTTTATTTACACCACTTTCTGTAAAAAATAACAAAATATCAATAAATTTACACAAACAGTGAAATCTGACAACTTTGAGACACAGCCACCCGCAACGAAGGCTACCAGAACACTAATTTGAGAATGCGTTGGATAGCTCTCATATCAGCGGGCAACCTCAAAGTTACCAGATGTCGCTAGAACAATTAGAAAGTGAATTATGTGTCTCTGAATATCAAGGGAAAATATTGTATTTTCTTGAGTGATCGGATACTTTTCGCGGGCACTGTTATATATATATATTAGGGACTGCGAAGCTTCGAGATTCGATTTGATTGAGAGAGGATTCGATTTGATTCGTTAGCTTGGGCTCCGATTCGATATTTTCGAATCTCCATTAAGTCCGATAAACAACATCTGTGATGTTGTTTTGAAGAACACTTTCGGAAATAAACACTTTTCTTTTTACTTAAATTATAATTCTATGTGCTGAGACCAATCTCTTGTACGATAACACTTTCATCATACTTTAATACTATCGTTCCTCCTCATGATCAAATACTTAATACATTTTTTAAAGAAGGATTTACTTCAAATGTCTTGTTCTCAAGAAGATTTAATTAATTTTATGCTTATTACTAATTGTGTGTAGAAACGCTCTAATCTACTGTATATGTGTACAGTTCATTCGATTCGAGATTCGATTCGAATTGTTTGGGTTGATTTGATTCAAGATTTGATTCGAAAAAAAAATTGTGATTCGCAGGGCCCTAATATATATATGTGTGTGTGTGTGTGTGTGTGTGTGTTTATAGATTATATCCCGTGTTCTTAAATGCAGGGTAGGTTCTATACGTTCATTCGCTTTTGATCTGAGCAAGGATTGTATCAATAAATTTATTGTCTCGCAGACGACTGATAAGTGTTTCCTAGTTAACTCATCATAACGCTGGAACGACTATTGCGATTTTAATTTTTTTCAAACGGTGAACTTCTGCTTTCGTGCTTTTTTTTTTTAGGGTTTTTATTACCTATTCGGTTACATGTTTACTGTAACATAGTTTTATGGTGCTAAGATCTAATCAGGTACACCGTGCGCGTCTGTGCTTAAAGAACAGATTTTCTATGCCCTTATGTCCTTATAATGAAGACCAGGGCCGGATTTTCCAATAGGCAACATAGGCCATTGGCCTAGGGCCCACCAGTAACTGGGGGCCCACTGGGGACCTCCTACAATCCCTTGACACAAACAGTATCATTGACAAATTTGCCATAGAAAAAGCAGGAAAAAGTCATTTTGAACTTCACATAGTTGTGCTTGCAAATTTATTATGCTTCAGTTTCATTGTATTTTTCCATTATTCCTATGTGTAAGATGTACATGATATGGAACTTGATTTACTTTGATGTACTTGATATGGAACTAATTTGATTAAAAATTATTAATGTGTAATGTATTACATTATGTTTTAATTCTTATTGCAAAATTTATTATGCTTCAATTTGACTGTATTTTTTTCCATTATTCCTTTGTGTAAGAATAAGTTGTACATGATATAAAACTAATTTGAATAAAATTATTGATGTGTTTACATTATGTTGTAATTCTTTTTTTTTTACATTACAATATTACGATATATATATATATATAATATATATATATATATATATATATATATATATATATATATAATATTTTTTTGGGGGGGGCACTGATAAGGTTTGGCCTAGGCCCACAAGCAAGTAAATCCGGCCCTGATGAAGACTTTACGCTGAATAATTGTAAAGGAAAGTTGTCAAACATTTTAAATGTTGAATTGTAGCCAAAATGACCAGATTTTCTTCCAAGGTCATGGGAATCATCTCGGGTTAAAGTTTGTGGAGACGCGTGTTTTTCTGATTTCTGAGCATTCATGTATGAACGTTTTGACATGTACACAATGCGTTTCATTTTTTCCTAAATCTGGATTCTATAATTTTGAGCGAAGTCTGAGAGCCATTTTTTTTTTTTTCAGTTATTATTCGAATCCTTTCAGTGTATATTTTAGAAAAAGGAAATTTAACAGTTATTTAGCTTAATAACTGTAGTCGCTTTTCTTGCTTCAAAGATTTTACACCGTTATTCAGTACAATAACAGGCATTTAACCGGTTTTGTTATACTCTATAAATTATACAGTATACACGTTTTTTCTGTGGCTGCTTATATACAAAGTGTCCACAAATTCTTGTATTTTTTGTTATGAAAAAGTCATAATTTCGTAAATATTACCTGCACTGCGAATTTGGGGGAGGAAAAATAAACTTCTCGTAAGAAATTAATTGTGTATAGAACTTTATTTAGCCGTATATATTTATCAAGTCTTATATACTGTGTATATATATAATATATATATATATATATATATATATATATATATATATATATATAATATATATATAGTTAATAAAATATTTTCTAATATTTTAAATAGAGTTCATTATTTATTAGCATTTATTAATAAATCTTTGTTATTAAAAAATTGGGGCTGTTGGTATCAGTATAATTTTCACACGAATAAAGACATAATGAATAAAGCAGAAAATAATAATAATAATAATATAATAATAATATTTCCTTTATCATTACAGATTAATTAAAGCGTGAAAAACCGAATAGTATCATGGCGTTAATATGAACTTCTCTAATTTAGTTATACTTACAAAATAGGACATTAAGTTCTAAATCAATAATAGTGAATAATATGGTGGTTGGGCGCCCCCGGTAACTCAGTGACTACAAACGCCGAGCGGTGTGGCGCTTCTTGCATGTTATCTTTTACCGTTTCTATATATATATTTTGGTGGTTATAATATTTTTAGTTTTTAAGATTAGCGTTATTTTTTTGTTTTGGATGTGCGCTTTTGTTTATTAAGAAGAAATTGTCTTTGGCAGTTTAGTGGGGAAAAAAAATATATATATATAAAAAATAAAATATGCTACTGCCACTCATTAAAATAAATAAATATTTATTCCAAGAAGTGAATTTCAATATTTTGGGTAGTTCATATTTGATATTCGAAGGAGAGAGTAATAGCCGTAAATGAGCACAGGTTACTCAAAGTAAAACTTGATGTTAACTTCGAGTTTAATGAACTCATTTTTGATAGTTTCCCGTATAGACTTTCAACAGGAGCAAATTACACTCCAGAACGAGTTAAAGGAACTCTCAAATATTCGCAATGTGGAAATAAGATAGACTACGACCAAAAGAAGGGCATTTTATTGAAGTTTTTTCGTACATTTCACTGCAGCTCGACGTTAAGTAAACCCCGATGGTAGCAAGACAAATGTCAAAGCGATACCCGACCTTCGCCCACAGTCGGTTTAGCATTTTTGACGTGACGGTTGTAATTGCGGAAGCCAGATTTCGTCATTCAGTTCACGCACATTTTTCATTTTTAAGACGAAGACAATATCTACAAAATGTACCAAAGAACTTAAATAAATTGCGTTTCTTTAGGTGGTAATGTAACTTAATTTAAGGTAATATTTAGGAAGTTATAACGTCTTAAAATCCTTCCATGACTTTGACTTTGTGGAGAACATTATAATATATATATATAATATATATAATATATATATATATATATATATATATATAGTGGCGTTCAAAACTCTGCGTCTACCTCAGTTTTAGACAATTTCTAGAAAATAATACAACTCTGAGAAAGTATGTCCGCTATATTAAGGTATTTTCTTTTACAAGAAATGGTATTTCATATACGAGGAGTGATCAAAAAGTATCGATAATTTTATTGTTACGGACAAATGAATGCAAATAAGAAATAACCGTTTACATATGTGAGTCTTCCTGCCCTCTGGCGTTTGCAGTCTGAAGCAAAATCTGCTACCATGAGTCAGTAGTTGGTTGGAGCGCTTAAAAGGAAGGTGTGTTTTTGCAGTACGTATAAATCTCTGAAATGAAACAACGCGCGTTCGGAGACGAACGAAATGATTAAAACAGCTTTTGGAAATGATGCTCTCAGTGTAGCTAACGTTTACAAACGGCACAAAAAATTAAAAAGTGGAGAAACATCGCTTGAAGACAAGGAACACAGTGGCCGCCCTTCCACTTCTCGTTCGGATGAAAATGTCCAACAGATTCGATTTCTGGTACGAGCAAATGTTTCTCCAATTTTAAACTTTTTGTGCCATTTGTAAACGTTAGCTATACTGAGAGCATCATTTCCAAAAGGTGTTTTAATCATTTCGCTCGTCTCCGAACGCGCGTTGTTCCATTTCAGAGATTTATGCGTACTGCAAAAACACACCCTCTTTTTAAGCGCTCCAACCAATTACTGACTCATGGTAGCAGATTTTGCTTCAGACTGCAGACGCCAGAGGGCAGGAAGACTCACATATGTAAACGGTTATTTCTTATTTGCATTCACTTGTCCGTAGCAATAAAATTATCGATACTTTTTGATCACTCCTCGTATTCTACTACGTGTGTAAGTAAGGTAGCTTTTATTTCATGAGAAAGGACACATTAATGAAAATGGTCCTTTTTGGTCCTGTTACGTTTTTTTCTTTGCAGTATAACAACACCGATTTTAACACAGGTATTGGTGATAGACCATAGCCAAATGTTATTAATCCTCAAAATTGTGTATTCATACAATAATTTTAAAAACTGGTCTATTATAACTGATAAAACCAATTAGTCATCACACACACACACACACACACACACACACACACTGTGTGTGTGTGTGTGTGTGTTTGTTTAAATAGCTTCCTCTTCATTTTAATC
>JAJOZX010001181.1:347500-465000 GCA_023014485.1 Bathynomus jamesi
GTTGTCGATCGTAAAGAGAGATAAAATAAATTTTAAAGTGAGAGATATAGAAAAGGAAGAAAATAGAGAAAAATATATATATATACACAGTATATATAAATAAAAATGTAGAAACAGATCAAATTAAAGTATATAATTAGTATATATTGATTTAAATTGCAAGGTCGATTTTCGAAGTCAGAAAAAAATTTAAAAATAATTGATTGAAAATGTGCATAATTGGGATTTTCTTTTCGTATTGAATAGCCGTGAAAGCGTTGCCTGAGGCTGCACAGTAAACAATTATCTAGTACTTTTAATTAGTATCTTCAGAGACACACCTGCCGGTCCAATATTTATTGGCTGCATCCATACTTTTAATCACGTACACAATAGAAAGGATGTATAAAATACATTATTTAAATGCGTTTTTTTATTGAATTTGATTATTTTATTTACAGCTTTATATATATATATATATCGTAAAGAAACGACGCTTGTATAGGAGATATTCCGCGCAAGACGAGAGAGAGAGAACGGAACAAATGAAAAAATGAGGTAACCACCTGGGAATCGAACCCGGGATCTTCCGATTGCCGGTCAGACGCGATACCATTACACCATGGACCTCACCCTTCCAAATGCCGTAATTCTTCTACATACTCGCAGAAACCAATGCCCCAAGGGGGCACCTCCCGCATGCCGTAACATTATATACCTTCAACTGCAAAGAACACGCAGTATAAATAACGTAAAGAAACGACGCTTGTATAGGAGATATTCCGCGCAAGACGAGAGAGAGAGAACGGAACAAATGAAAAAATGAGGTAACCACCTGGGAATCGAACCCGGGATCTTCCGATTGCCGGTCAGACGCGATACCATTACACCATGGACCTCACCCTTCCAAATGCCGTAATTCTTCTACATACTCGCAGAAACCAATGCCCCAAGGGGGCACCTCCTGCATGCCGTAACATTATATACCTTCAACTGCAAAGAACACGCAGTATAAATAACGTGCCCTTGGGGCATTGGTTTCTGCGAGTATGTAGAAGAATTACGGCATTTGGAAGGGTGAGGTCCATGGTGTAATGGTATCGCGTCTGACCGGCAATCGGAAGATCCCGGGTTCGATTCCCAGGTGGTTACCTCATTTTTTCATTTGTTCCGTTCTCTCTCTCTCGTCTTGCGCGGAATATCTCCTATACAAGCGTCGTTTCTTTACGTTATTTATACTGCGTGTTCTTTGCAGTTGAAGGTATATATATATATATATATATATATATATAACTGAATCTCCAAGTGGCACCAATATGAAGCCACTTTTACACCCATTAACTCTCATTTTACGAATAGGTTGAACTTCCTTTTAGAAGATATTTTTTGAGCTTAGGTTTGGTTAAGTTAGGTTACATTGTACTTCAAAATAATTCCTGCAACATTTCACTTAAATAGAATAATATTTAGGGGTTGCTCAATGAGGTTGAAGTTTTGTTGTGTGGTTAAGTTTATCTCCAGATAGAAAATGGCCCATGATTCCCGTTTATAACCATATAACCAGTATGAAATATTTTTCTTTTTTTTCTTTCAAAACTTTCAAAGTATTAGGTAACATCCATGTCTCCCCCACCCCGACTCCCAGTTGGTTAGTGGGTGACTGGTTATTAGCCTATTAGCAGCTCATTGACGGGGTATCGTGGTCGCCAGCCACTCATTGTTACCTGGTCATCGGTTCTTTGTTACTGTCTGGGAAGCGCCGCCGGTGGTCCTGTACAGCCTAAAGACGAGTATTGCTTCTGATCTTCCTTCTTCGTTATGATGGCATTGTATTCTTCAATGAGGGCCACACCCCTTTCGACATTGTCTCCCAAGTGGTGAAACCTCTCCAAACTCCATCTGTAATCTTCTTGGAGTCAGAAATCGAATCGGAATGCCGAGGCAATGGAGGAACTTCCTCGTGTTTTTGGTGACGAAGTTGTTAATTTTCATATCTCCAGACTTCTTTACGTCCAGCTTGATACAGTTTGAGAGTTCATTCATGCCCTCTTTCTCATTAAAGGCTTTCAACATTACCCTCTTGGACTTCGTTGACACACTTCAATCAGAGAATGCCATCTCGACGTGTTTCTCGCTCAGGTACCACAGGTGTCCTACGAATTTATTGCAGGCAACTTTGGAGAGGCCAGGATTCTCTTTTTCATGCTTAACAAAAAGTTGGAGGAAGGTGAAGTCGTTGTTGGGAGCAGAAACATCGAGATCGGACCATGAAGCATGTCTTGAGGTATACCCGGACAACAAAGATCCAGACGTCACGGAGTCCTGTCTCCTCTCGCTTAATGAGCCGGAACTGTCCCTGGAACATCCAAATCTTGAAGGCGTATAGTGTTGTGGCCTTCCATCTCGCATGGTGTAGCGCTCCAGGAACTATAAACCGCACGCGACGGCGAGCTACGCCTCCAAGGAAGATTATGGCCAGGTCAAGGAACTTGGGTATCTATCCCTGGGTTAACTAATAATCTGAAGTTGGCTCGTGGCGAACGGGATCACATTCTCCTTGTCATTTTCCATGGTACTTGCTACTGCTTCATGGTAGCTCCAGTTCCGTACCTAGTTTGATCGAAAACTTTCCAAGATTGTTGGAACCATTTGAAGATGGCGACACGTGGATCATAGGAGAGCCCCATACTCTCCTTGAACTTGAAGACGCATGTTTGGTCTTGGCTTTACACTTTCACTTTCCTATGTTTTGCACATTTGACTTCGGGAACTTTAAAGTTTCCGCGTTCTTACCGCACGGTCCCTGCGATATGATATCCAACTCCTTTACCATGTTCAAACTCCGTCAGTTGTGATCCACGTGCCACACTTATAAACACTGACTGTAACATGGTAGCAGACTAGCTTACTATGACTTTGGATTATAGTGTTGCCCTCTACAAAACAAACGTTTGGGTACTGGCAGGGGAAGCTTTGTCCCAGTGCTTTTGGTAGTACACACACACACACACACACACACACACACACACACACACACACACACACACACACACTGTATATACAGTATATATATGAAGTGAATTTCACAATTAAACACGTGAAATGAATGAATGATGCAAACCCACAAGGAAAAAGAAAAATGATTCCAAGGCCTTTCGTGTATTTGTGTATTCATTCCCTGACGAGGTGTACTTCTGAATACACGAAAGGCCTTGGAATCAGTTTTCTTTTTCCTTGTGGGTTTGCCTCAATATATATACAGTATATATGAAAGTTATTTCACGAAAGTAACACGTGAAAAATATTTATGATGAATAAAACCACGAAGGAAAGGAAACACAGAATGGTGCTCAAGCGCTTTCGTCTAATGACATCCTCAGGAACACTGAAGTAAATAAAGAGTTCAAGACTATATACAGGTTACAAAAAAATATATATATATATATATATATATATATATATATATATATATATATATATATATATAATATAATAATAATATAGAAATAAAAATTGTGGGAGGAGCATACAAATTTGTTAGGAAAACTACCAATTTTAGCACTTTGGCCGAATTCAACACAAGATGAAATGGATTGTTTACAACCAATTTTATAGATAATGCCTGAATGATATATAGGTCACAAAAAAAAAATAAATTGAAAAGTAAAAATTGTAAGAGGAGCATTAGACGAAGGATGTTATTAGACGAAAGCGCTTGAGCACCATTCTGTGTTTCCTTTCCCTCGTGGTTTTATTCATCATACAGTATATATATATATATATATATCCTCAAAGTGTAGGTTTTATATATGTTCAGATTGTAACAACTTGACTTTTTAAAGTTTTTATCTACTAGTGGGCCGGTTGAAAAGTTCTCTAGAAAAAAACTTAACGGCGTTTTTTGTTAATAGCAGGCACCCACCTTAGATAAGTAGTATTGAGGATGCCAAACAGATGTGGGTAGATGCCACTCTCAATTTTGGGTTTGAAGGTTCCATACAAGGTTACAAAAGTCAAATTTTGAAAAATTCTGAATTTTTGCATTTCAGTGGTGGCTCTTTGTAACAACGTGTTTAAAGGTGTATCATTAGCACATAAAGCATATTTTTGTGATTTATGGATAATAATTGAATGTAACTATGACTCTGGATGTCTTTATTTCCATTAAAACTACATTTAGCATGCTGGGTGAGATGCGCATTGCGCATCTGCCTACTACTACCATAGTACAAGTAATAGCATACTTTCACATGTTGAATATTTTCACTGCACTGGCTGACCAGACATTGGTTTGGTATATGCAATTAAAAGGGTGCAGACAGTGCCAGCTGGTAAAATAATAATAATAATACTGCTAAAGGATAGGTATGTTTCGAATTGTTTCAATATATCTGTGGCTACTACATACTGCCATTCCCACTTGTCTTTGCAGATAGGGAGTTCATCAGCAATGGACCCTGTAGCTGTCATCAATCGCAAGAGGAAGCGTCAGGATGTCAGTGAGGATTGTTGCTTCTTCTGCCAAAGCAGCGCTGGTGACCTGCGCACAGCATCAGCAGAAGGAAAAGCAAGAACTATGACTGTGGGCGATGAGAGAAAGAACCTGGGAGATACCTACTATCTTGATGTTTTACAAAGACTGGAAAGTCATTCTAAGGATGATTTCAATGCTTTGGAACTCAAGTGGCATAAATCATGCTACTCTTTATTCACCTCTGAAGGTAAACTCAAACGGCTGCGGTCAGCAGCAGACCATGGGTGCATCGGCGACCACAAAAAGTGCAGGCTCTCAGGCTTTTCCCCCAAAGCGTAGACGTTCAACACCAGTGACTGACTGGACCCTCTGCATGTTTTGCCAAAAGAAGACCACAATGGAGAAGTCAGATGACTTGATCCAGCGTGCCAAACACGACCCTGTCATGAGCATACCGTTGTCAGCGGTGAGTGATGTGATTGCAGTTGAAGGCTGCTATCATCTGGCATGTTTGGTGACATTGGAGAAACGTACTAGAAGACCATCAAAGCTGACAGAAAGCTACTACAGCGGCTCCTGAGTGCCGCGACCGCAGGTCGCATGGTGGAGATGGTCAACGTCTTGAAGCATGAACTGTCCCGTCCCATTTATTCTGGCGAAGGCAGGAGGAGAAATGACATCGAAGTCTGAGCTGATGAACATCCTGATGGCTCAGCAGACCATAAGCTCAGAGGTTCCAACCTCTGATCTGAAGACCTGTGTGATGATAGATGGCCATGCACTCATCCAAGCTCTTGGCAAGCCTAGCGGCTGTCGGACATTCGGCGACTATGCTGACGTGTTCTTCAAGGCCGTGACGAGTTATTTCAATGAACACACAAGAGTTGATGTCATATTTGATCGGTACGCAGGGGGAGGATCGATCAAAGCAGTTACCAGGACAAAGCGTGCAAGCAAGAAGAAACCGATTCAGAAAGTCATTGATGGCCCACAAGTTCCACTGCCTGAAGTGTGGAAAAACTTCATGGCCCTGGATATAAACAAGGCTGACCTCGCCTTGTTTCTGTCTAACGTCATCACTGAGAAGGGCAGAGATCTTCAAGAAAGGTGTCAGCTGGTGACAGGGGGTGGCTTCTCTGCAGGGTTGCCAAAAACCCAGGTTTTTCACAAAAACAACAACCCAACTGGGTTTTTGAGTTTTTGATGGGTTGAAGTTTTTTTTAGAAAGGTTCAATAATTATGTAGTGCCTAATATATCTATTATTTTATTAATTTATTTATCTAATCTACATATATATATTAAAAAGACATCTTTATTTCACAGAAAGTTCAGATATGAGAGATAATAATGACATATTAGAATTTTCTCCATTTAAATTTTAGATCTTTCCTTTATTTCTTAACAGCAGATTTCAGCTTTATTTAGACCTAACTCAAATTAAAATTCTTAAGATGCCAAAGAGTTATAGAGGTGGAAGATCTAAAGCTAGCGAATGGGACGAGGTGACTTTATTAAGTGATCAGCCTACTAGAGTTAAGAGTACTATGCAATTATTGCAAAGAAAGTATGACTCGAAAAATTGAGTGTGTGAAACATCATCTAGAGAAAGTTAGACCCGCACATACTGGTGGCAGACTTAAAGCTGCTGAATGGGATGAAGTAGAAATGTTGAGTGACCAACCAAATAGAGTTCGGTGCAAATACTGCAGATGTGTATTTTCGAAAAAAATAGAACGAGTGAAACATCATTTAGATCGATGCAATAAAAAATGGGTACATGCTCGTGATGATGAAGCGGATGAGCTTATAAATACAGCTACATCAGCAACTCTTCTTCCTACACATAGACGGCAGTTTTGAGAGTAGACCCTCTTCAAGCAAATCATATGAAAGCCTGGTTCATGATCCCACTACAATTCACAGTAGTGAGACTTCATTCACTTCAACCACTTCTGAATCTTCCATACCATTTTTTCATTCTACTCCAGCCAAGAAAACACAAGGTCAGATAATGCCATATGTGGTTAGAAACAACTGTAGATCAAAAAGAACAACTAGATTTGCAAATGGCCAGATTTTCTTTTCAGCAAATATTCCATTTGTAGTTGTAGAAAATAAAGAATTTATTAAATGAGTCCAAAATTTAAGACCAGGCTATTGTTCTCCAAGCAGAAAAAAATTATCTGATGACTCGCTAATCAAAGTGAATAATGAAGTAGGTACTGGATTCAATGAAAAAAGACTTAGTCAATTCTACTGTAACTTTAATTCAAGATGGTTAGAGCGATGTGTCAAATGATCCAATAATTGCCCATAGTGTTCACAATGGGTGCAAATCCTTTTTAATAACTTTTCAATTTTTCATAATCTTTATTTACACATTGCATAATTTAAGAATTGTTTTATAAGTCAGCTTACTTGAAATAATCAACATGCCAAATCATTCTAATTAGCTACAATTGAACAATGTAGCAATCGGAAAAATGTCAATTATTTTAAAATAAACATCTCGGAACAAAAACCCCAAAACCCACTGAAAATTCCAGTAGGTTTTGGGTTGGGTTTTTGGGTGCAACCCTGCTTCTCTGAAGCCACTAAAGTACGGTCAACCAGGCGACATGACGTTCCACTGCATAGCAACCATGAAGAGGCGGACACCAGGCTCATCCTTCACTCATGTGATACAGCGTCCCAGGGCTATGAACGAATACTGGTAGTGTGCAGAGATACTGATGTAATGGTGCTGCTGATTCACTTCGTTTGCACCAACGTCGCTGAAGTGTGGATGCTGTGCGGAACGGCCAAGAACCGAAACTGCTACCCCGTGCATGATGTATTCAAGAGTTTGTCGCACCCAGTCAGGGACAACCTGGTCAGCTTCCACAATTTGACCGGGTGTGACACAGTCTCGTCCTTCAGTGGTCATGGAAAAAAGAAGTGTTGGAAGGTGTTCAGTGACCACCCACTCCTGCTGCACGCTATTGGTCGAGATGGGGATATCGCAGATGTTGAGAAGTTTGTGTGTCATTTGTATGGCACCCCGGAACAACACACAATTGATGACGCCAGAGTTCACCTTTTTGGGAAGGCCAAGAAGACTCTGGAAATGCTCCCACCGACAAAGGATGCCCTGGAGCTCCACGCCAAGCGGGAAAACTATCAGGCCAAAATATGGCTCCAGGCTGACAAAGAGCACGTAGATGTTGAAGATCCGGTGGACACTTCAGCCTGGAACTTGGAAGATGGGAGCCTCCTACCAGTGTGGACAAGACTTCCTCCAATCCCTGAAGCTTGCCTGGAGCTTGTTGCTTGTGGTTGCAAGAAAAAGTGCAAGACAGCTAGATGCAACTGCTTCAGGAAAAGGATGAAGTGTACGACAGCTTGTGGTTGTGACGACAGCGATTGCTGTAACCCAGCTGGACAGTAGATCTGTCTCTCTCTTCGGGGCTGAAATCGAGAGAAGCTGGAATGTGCTGTAAGGAACTAATAACTCTGTTCTTAAGTGATTGCAATCCATACAATTGTGACTGTTAGTGCAGCATTTCGGTGCTGTTCATCAAGAAACGTGAACTTGTAGATGTTATTAGTGATAAACTGTATAGTTATGGGGCTATATTTACTGCTTTGTGATTTAGTTGTGATAATTCTGTTATTGTGAGTACTTAATTCATGCCATCAAACTTATTAGGCACTAATCATGTTAAAATAAATTGTTTTGATAAACAGACTTGCTCAATGTTTTTTTCGCCAATTAAAATAAAAAAAAATCACATTTTTAGCATAATTTCGGTCGTGATTAACTTGAAATTGACCTTGAGTTGGTAATTCGGATGGAATAAGCGTGTCATCATACTTCTTTATCACTAAGTGTGGAAAAATGAAACATTTGGTCAAACCACTTAACTCAGAATATTTTTTTAAATTAAAATTAGAAAATATCATTTTTTGCACAGTTTGACCTCGAAAATGACCTTCAAAGCCAAAAGCGAGAGTGACATCCACCTGCATTTTATTCCTCACCCACAGGTACATTGATTTAGCATGGCTGCCAGCTATTAAAAAAAAACGCCATTCAAAGTCGATTTTTGAATTTTGGCCGGTCCACTATACACATAAACATCAAATTTAAATTAGATTATGTAAATAAAAAAATTGTTTTTTCCTGAATTTTTTTTCAGCAGAAATATTATTGTAACTGTTGCAAACTTGGAAACATTTTTAATTTGTAGGGTTTTTCTTTTTTATAATACACTTTTCTGCAGTTGAACCACATTTATTACAATGGGTTCTTAATTATAACTAATTTTGAAAACGTTATTACTTAAGCTCTATAACGTGCTGTCAAAAGAATTGAGGAACATCCGGCACACCAACCTAAATACATTCAAGAACCATCTCGACAGATTTTTGTGCAAAATCATTCGATGTGTGGGTCCCCAGTGTTACACCAAAGATTTGAATGAATTGCTGCCATTACCTCGATTGCAGGGTGAGAGTGGGGGTTAGTACATTAAACACCTCTGAACGCCAAAGCGTTGTGTGTTTTGGTGTTGAAATACATGCCAGGTTGTACTAACTTTTACCTTGTCATAGCGTGATGGTCAGCGACCTCGTCTTCTTCTGAAGAGGTGCTCAGCTCAAAACCTGATGAGGGGGGGTCACTTGTAAAATCATGCGTTTTATATATAATGTTGCAAAAACAATTTTTTTTTAATGCAATAGATAGGCCTTTTATATTGAAAATAAATAGGCCAATATAGCTTCACTAAATTATTTTTATATGTTGTAAAAACCAAAGAAAAAAGTTGTACATGTAGATAAATTACGGTATATAAAATAGATTTTCTTTTAATTAAACTCGGACGCACAGGGTACAACATAAAGTGAATAACTTTTCAGCTTGTTTTTATATTTGAAATAAACAATGTCGATAAATATATAACCAACAAAATACTTGGTAAGTGTTATAAAAAACAAACGAATAAAAGTATCTACCAAATTAGAGAAGATTAGAAAAATTAGAAAAGATTTACATTAATTAATGTTATACCAATTGGCCGTAGGGACCACCAAATAATTTTCCCTGCGGTCCGCATGGGTGCTGCTGTCGAACTGCAGCGTTTGTGCCATAATTTAACTTCATGACCCCAAATGTGTGCATTTATATTGTTTCGTCTGAACCAAATGAAAGAGACTCCTTAAACAACAACAACAACAACAACAACAACTTTATTTAGAAAAAAGAATACAAGCGACACAGTTTTACAGTATTTTTCAATATTTTTTTTATACAATTTAAATATCTGATGCGTCAATAATATATTCACAGTATTCTAATCTGAATATGCCGTTGAAAGCATGGAAGCTTTTCAGGCAAAATTAATGGGATTCAGTTTATTTATTAGATAAGAGAAGTGAAATTTGCGAGTAATAATAA
Organism: Bathynomus jamesi; assembly: GCA_023014485.1. Lineage (NCBI taxonomy): Eukaryota > Metazoa > Arthropoda > Malacostraca > Isopoda > Cirolanidae > Bathynomus > Bathynomus jamesi. Next base: position 357,392 of record JAJOZX010001181.1, read on the forward strand.
TAATAATAGTAAAAACAAGGTAAAAATTGATAAAATTAGTGTTTGATTATTTTACACAATTTTAAATAAAATGATCAACTGTATATTTACTAGAAAATAAATGATGATTAATAAAAAAAAAGGATAAATTATGAAATTAAAAGTGCTTAATGAAATCAACACATTTTAGATAGTTAATTATAAAATGGGAACTTAATTACTATGGTAATAATGGCAGTAGTGCACTAATACATCAGCAGTAGGAGCTAACGAAGCACTTCTTGAGTGATTTGCGAAATCACGTTACTTAGTTTGTTAAAAAAAAAAAAAGAGAGATTCATTTGCTGAGTAACGAATAAGAAGCAGAATTTGAGATTTTATCCAATTTAGGATAAGGACCGAGTAATTTTTTACCTAATTTTTATCAGAGTATTTTTTTTTACCTAATTTTTACCCGACTAAATTTTTACCTAGTTTTAAGTAGTATTGTAACCATCTCCATTTACATTCTAATGGAATGCGAACCCCGACTACGCATTGTAGCGAAGAATGATGGTCATCATGTGAAAGTTTTCTAAACTCGAACTGTTTGGAAATGTAACGAACCATATCTTGAAGGATGACGAGGAAAAGTAATGCAAATACATTTTTTCAAAACTTTTGTTCCTCGATTTTAAGCGTTAATGACGTTCATAAGAATCAAACGTTGCGAGTCGACACGTACAAAATCTTCTTATTTAAACTTTGGCCAAAGAAAATTTGCTTTCCTCGAGTCAAAGAATTAATTATTATGGAAGTCATCACGTTCCCTTAATTGTTAACCTCTATATATTGTATATTTAACCAGTTAATAATAACAATAATAATATGACCCATTAGTTTAGCATCATTATTTCTCGGACACTGTAGATTGAACAATAAGAGTTAATATGATCCGAAAATACGAGTATGACGCAAGAACGGGTTTTTTTTTTTTATTTTTTTTTTATTATTTCATCACTTTTATGTTTATATCTTAATTACTTTTGATCAGTCAACCTTTTCAACTACATTTCCTCCCCCGAAAAAAAAAAAAATTCTGGTGTCGGGTTTAAAAAGAAACCTGAACCGACTTCTGGGAATTATATTATATAATTTACTTATAATTTTAATTATTCATTATATAATTTACTTTAAAAGAGAAGCAAATTCTGACATTTCAGAAGAATCAATTTTTTTTTTTAAATTCTTTTTGGAAATTCAAATTTAGTTTTCATTCGGGAAATTAAAAATGGTGATTTTAAATTGATTTCGATAAAATAATGTGTTACATTACGAAAACATTCCGAGGGGGGAAAAAAAGCAGTTTGGATCGCGCTAAGTTTGCTTTAGAATCTACAACTCTACTCGCGAGTTCAGCTAACCTAAACTTCACAAAAACGAAGTCTTCCCCGACTTGTTAAAAGCATCCGATACCATTTCGCGTGAAATCTTATTGAATAAACTTCACATATACCGAATAAGAGGAAATATCCTCAACTGGTTCAAATCGTATCTGATAAATCGTCATCAAGACATCAGATTAAAAAAAAAAAATTTATCCGACAATACGATGCTAACTTGTAGGGTTCCCAAAAGGATCTATTCATAGCCCATTACTATTTCTAATTCATGTCAATGATTTTCATCTCTGGACTCTGAACCACATTGAATCGCGTACAATGGGCAGATGATACCACACTTACTTTTTCCCCATCATAATTTAGATCTTCTGATAAGTGAAACGAACAGGCAGTTAGAGAATGTGTACAAATGGATGTGTGCAAATAAGCTTTTATTGAACTTGACAAAGTCATCTTATATGATTATTACCACAAAACATATAAATGCAAACTATCAAATAAAAATTGGGAATAATACTCTCGCAAAGGTAAATGAAGTTAAAGTGCTTAGCATTAATTTAGACGAAAAAATAAATTTCAAAAGTCATGTACAACATATCAAATCCAAAATTTCAAGATTTCTTTTCAGATTATTTAAACTAAAATACTGTAGATTCTTCTTCAAAACGCACTCCTTACCCTGTATTATTCATTTATTATATTGCATTACAACATAGGGTAGCACAAAGAAATATATAAAACATCCTTTGGAAGTCATTCATAAAAAATGTTTGTAAACTCTCTCGAATAATGACAACAGACAACGTTACGCTTCCCCAGTATTTTAAAACTAAATAACTTGTACAAATTCAATGGTGCTGTCAATATGTTCAAAATTATCAATAAAAATCAACATACATCCCTCCGTTCAAAGAACAATCACCTCGCATCAAATTCATCATAATTATAACACTAGACTCCCGAAATTTTATACACAAAAATGGAGAAACATCGCTTGAAGACGAGGAACACAGTGGCCGCCCTTCCACTTCTCGTACGGATGAAAATGTCCAACAGATTCGATTTCTGGTACGAGCAAATGTTTCTCCATTTTTAAACTTTTTGTGCGATTTGTAAACGTTAGCTACACTGAGAGCATCATTTCCAAAAGGTGTTTCAATCATTTCGTTCGTCTCCGAACGCGCGTTGTTCCATTTCAGAGATTTATACGTACTGCAAAAACAGACCCTCTTTTGAAAGCACTCCAACCAACTACTGACTCATGGTAGCAGGTTTTGGTTCAGACTGCAAACGCCAGAGGGCAGGAAGACTCGCATATATAAACGGTTATTGTCCGTTATTTTATTGTCCGTAGCAATAAAATTATCGATACTTTTTGATCACTCCTCGTGTATATATAATATATATATATATATATATATAAACGGGTGTGCCATAAAAAAGGGTACATTTTAAAAAAGTATAAAATCAACATTTGTACACACACACACACACACACATATTATATATATATTATTAAAAAAGGGTACATTTTAAAAGGCTATAAAATCAACATTTGTATACACACACACACACACACACACACACACACACACACACACACACATATATAATGACGTAATGACCTTGATGACGTCAATTAATTTTTAAAATTTAATTATTTAATTTATTAACACCCAGGTGCACAACCTCGGGACCTAATCAATATGTGTTGTGAAGTTCCATGTTTGTAACTGCTTCCATTTTGAACCTATGGCTGGAACACACACACGTTCTTTTATATATATATATATATATATAACGGCTGTGCCATAAAAAAAGGGTACATTTTAAAAAGGCTATAAAATCAACATTTGTCATTTAATTTTAATAAAACTTCTACACAATAAAACATATGTATTTATCTATATGCAAACAAGTTTTCAGACTAAAATATTAAATAATTCAAATTCTATCAACATTTAACGAAAGAGTATGATTTTTCTACATAACATGCATGCAAAAATTGTTAAACCATTTTAATATTCTTTTTTTATAAAAATAATTTTTAATGTACAATTTACCTGCAATTATTAAAAAAATTGTTCGAAATGCTTTCCTTCCATTTCAATAACTTTTTTATCTTGGCCGGAATTCATCTATGGCTCGATTTACTTGTTCCTGTGGAAGCTCTTCCCATTTTTTGAATGATCTCGCGTAAATGAGCGACATCTTTTATGCTAGTCCTGTAGACTCGCTCTGCTAAGTTCTCCCATATTCCGGCCAAGAATAAAAAAAGTTATTGAAATGGAAGGAAAGCACTTCGAACAATTTTTTTAATAATTTCAGGTAAATTTTATGTTAAAAATAAAGGATTAAATGACGTCATCAAGATCATTACGTCATTACGTGTATATATATATATATATATAATATATATATATATGTATGTATGTATGTATGTATGTATATATCGAAACCTGTGGTAAAATTATTGAATACCCGGTTAGGTTCATTGAATGCCTGGTTAGGTCAATTGTACGCCCTTGACGATTCGTTAGGTTAAATCGTGATATGTTCGTTAAAACGGGCTCGAACTTTGGCTGTAAAATCAAAATTATGGTCAGATTTCAATATTTTGTTCATACCCCACAACTAAGTAAATTTCTTATAAGGTGAGCGGATTTCAAAGAAAACTAATGAAAATTACGGATTTATTGGACATTTCTTTATGCCACTGGAAATTCTCCATTTACACAACTGCATTGTATGTGCAGATAAAAAGTTACAAAGTACTCACATATGGTGCTACCTTGATGTTAAAAAACTGCTCGATATGTTTACCACGAACTTCTACAACCTTTTTAAGTCTAGGACGGAACTCAGCTATGGCTTTATTGATTTGTTCTTGTGGTAGCTCATTCCATTTTACCAGAGGAAGCTGTCATAAATGAGCGACATTTCTTACTTTGACCCGATAAATTCTCTGACAAATTTTCCCAAAGGCCGTAATCAACAGGATTTAAATCAGGACTGTTTGGTGGCCAAATTTAATACCGCTACCTGGTATTCTTTTGATACCTCCTGTTTTATCGATTTTCTTGAAGCTTGTCCAAACCTCCTGCAGTTGGCTTACTTTAATTAAAATCACTTTAATTATCAACTTGAACCTATGATTTGCAAGATTTTTCTGGAATATTCGCCATAAATCCAATTTCTCAGCTAAAATGCTAAAAGATGGCATACAAACCATAAAATTACCTAGTACTAACATACTAAAATTTCATGGTTCTATGTACCGTATTTGTCGAGATATGAAGGATTTCTACAGATCTACAGAAGCTAAGGCTAACAAAGACCCTAAGATCCACTCTAAGGTTAGCCTGAGAGAAAGGAAAGAGTAAGGTGTTAAGAGAAGAGAATAAGGGGTTAAGTAAGTAGCAACATCTATCACTCGTGGGTTAACATTCATTCAGAAAAAGAGAAAAAAGACTCATCATCCGCCGTCCACTGCCGACAAGTCAGAAAAATAGTCGGAGAGAATAGGAAAGATTGCAGAACGGTCCTCTACTCCATCGGGAGGTAGAGCCCACTCTGCCGGAAAAAAGATGAAAAGAAGTAAAATAAGAACGCTTACAAACCATGCAATACATTCTTAACTCAAGAACAACACATTCTTAACTCAAAGCAACACATTCTTCCAACTGTTGCAGACCGATCCTCCATTCCATAGGGAGGTAGAGGATGCAGCCCACTAGGCTGGAAAGGCGTGAAAGATGAAAAGAAGTAAAATAAGAACGCATTACAACACTTTCTTAACTCAAACACTATCATACCATGCAAACATGCAAACTACAGACATGCAATAAAGAGAAAAGAAAAAAGTATAAAGAATAACAAAAAGTGGGTTAATTTACTCAACAAGCTACAACTAAATTCATGTTAGTTCGTGTTGTTTTTTTTTTGCTGGCATATCACACGCTGGCATGTTACAAGCTGGCATTAGACGTCAACAGACTCATCCCCAATTACGACCCCCAGAGCTCCTGTTGCCAATTGTTTTTCATTTTAAACAACGTTAATATTTTTAAAATGTCTATCTAGAGTCTAGACGGTTTTTAAACACATTAACGCTGGTAGAGTTCACAACGGGCGCGGGAAGATTATTCCATTTATCAATTACTTTAAACGTAAAGAAGTTTTTAGCGATATTAGTAATGAAACGTCTGCCACGCAACTTAAATCCGTTATTACGAGTATTGTTATTATCGAAAGTGAACAGTTTGTCAAAATTTACGGTATCGATGTTACTAACGATTTTGAAAACTTCAATAAGCTCCCCCCTTAATCTCCTAGTTTCGAGTGAATGCAAGTCTAACTCTTTAATCCTATCTTCATAAGGCTTGTTGCGCAATGACGGAATTAGTTTCGTGGCACAACGCTGAACCCTTTCTAACCTATCAATATCCTCACGCAAATACGGACACCAAAACTGAACGGCATATTCTAAATGAGGCCTGACTTGGGACTTGTAAAGGGGCAATATAATATCCTTCGATTTAAATTCGAAATTACGCCTATGAAGCCTAACATCCTATTAGCTTTTGCGCAAGACTCCAGGCACTGGTTCCTAAGTTTTAAATCCTTAGATACACCGACCCAATATATAAATTGACGATTGGTTAGGTTAAGTCGTAATATTTTCGCTAGTTTTAACGCTTTTTTTTTTATGGTTTCATTTAAAAAATCTCTCAAAGGTGCTAGTGTAGTTTACGTTCCTCAACTTTGACCTAGTGTAGTTTGTGTCCCCTTTTGTGTCTCCGAAAAAATTTCTAGTCGGATTTAAGAATCTCATTTTCAGAAGAAAGTAAAATGTGAACTCTCTCGAAATTAAAAGTTAATATTAATTCTATAATATAAGGAGGATTTTATGAGGGTCACGTTATAAAATAAGGTAACTAATTAAATTAAAAATATACCCAGCTCTGAAGATCTGAAGATAATTTCTCGCTGAAAGAAATTGTTTTTTCCAGTTTTGGATTATAATAATATAATAAACTATAATTAATGCGACAAATTAGTTTAAACTAAAAAAATAGAATTTAAATTTTAAAATCTTACACGAAAGTTAATAATGAAAATGTTCTCATTATACATAGCAGGTTAATAACAATAAAATTACATAACCAGTTACAGTAATCAGAAGGTGAATATTTTCTTAAAAAATGAATCACTTTACGTTAAAATTAGTGATACCCAGAAACTGAATAACGATTCAAATTAACTCCATTTAGAATATATAAAGAATTAACAAGATAATATCGTGGAATGGATCCACAACGTTTGTGATCACTTGACAGAGTTCTGCCGAGTACCCGCGGACTTATCACGATAAACAACTGTTTAAACATAACCCCATACAAATCGTTAAGTCGGGTGGTCGAGATAGTCACGCTATCGGTCTACCAGGTCCACCACGGCCTATGGGGGTCATTCAAAAGCAACGTGGTCCTTTTTCGGGTGGTTTTCAAACCCGTTCCCCCCCATTGTGGTCATTTGTGGCCAATGATTTAAACTCCCCCTCCAAAACCACGTGGTCTTCTGATGTCAACCCCACCCCTTCTTAATCTTATGTAAAATGTAAGGTACCATATTAGATTTCTTATATTATCGAGAGGTAATGAGGTAAATGAACAATTAAAAGGCATATCTTCTAAATAAACTCTATTAATCGTTTGGTTCTTTAATTCAAAATAATATCTTTACTAAAAAATGTAATTTGGAATGTTCAAAAAATTATTTATTGGAGCATACATATTGGATACATACTAACATATTGGAGCATAATATGATAAACAATATTATAAACAGGATATTTTAATGCTTAGTATTGGCCACGTGGTTAAACGTCAAGACCCCCCCATGTGGCCTTTGGTGGTCAAATAAAGAACCCCCTCCCCCCTTTAAGGACCACTTGGTTTTTGAATGTCCCCTATTCAACGCTGAGGAAAGGTTGCCTCTAGAAAGCTGCGAACAGCAAAAGCATAGTGACAAAACTCACGAAATCACCAATAACCCTTTGTTGGGAAAGGAAAAATGTCTGTAACGCGTTGAAATAGTTCTCGCTACTCATGGTATCATCGTCAAAGAGAAATGAACCGATTATGCGGTCACGTGACATAGTTTGGAAATGTAACCAACTATATATATATATATATATATATATATATATATATATAGTTATAGTTATACGAGGAGTGATCAAAAAGTATCGATAATTTTATTGCTACGGACAAATGAATGCAAATAAGAAATAACCGTTTACATATAATTTATATATATATATATATATATATGTATGCAATAAAATCACAGAACAACACGTGATCTTTTTAATAAGCAAACAACCACAGGGAAAAGGAAACACGAAATCCGAGCGCTTTCGTGATATATTCACATCTTCAGGGATTTCTTTCTTGTCCCTGAAGATGTGAATATATCACGAAAGCGCTCGGATTTCGTGTTTCCTTTTCCTTTTCCCTGTGGTTGTTTGCTTATATATATATATATACACACACACACACGAGTATGTTAAATATTAATAATAAAAAAAAAATAAACCAATATTTTCTAATAATTTAAAAGCACTACTAAAGCAAATAGGTACTTTGCTAATAGTGAAGTACAAAATAATTGTTGTTGCATATTGTGCAGCTATGTACAATGTACTAGGGACACTCAATATATTTTGCCCCACCCTTTTTTCTTAGCTAAATAATAGGCCATGCGGCTGAAATGTCTTTTGGGCCGTAAGTTTCAACTTTCTGTGCTTCACATAACCCGATTTTTCCAGTTTGAACCTCCCCTCCTTGTATAAAAACCGCTTTTAAACGCCCTTGTATAAAACCGATGATTAACGCAGTTTCGAAAATGGCGTCTGACAGTGATGTGCGTCGTAAACAGAGAGATGTTATCGAGTGCTTAACCGCAGAGAAGGAAATAGTTGGAAATATTCACAAACGTCTACAAAATGTTTACGGAGATGGTGGTGTTGATCGAAGCACAGTTGGACGCTGGTCTAAACGTGTGAGATCATCGGAGAAAGGGAGAGCCAGCCTCGATGATGAGCCACGCAGCGGTCGCCCGGCATCGGCTGTGACATCTCACACTGTGCAACGCGCTAATAGCATCATTCGATCAAATCGGCGCGTCACATACAAGGAGCTATCACTCGAGCTAGGAATTAATGAAGGAAGTGTGAATACTGGGATACTCGAAAGTGTGTTCACAGTTTGTTCCTCGCGAACTAACTGAAGATCACAAAGCCCAAAGAAAAGAAATTGCTTCCGAGTCGTTGGTTCGATACGAGACAGAATGGGATGACTTCCTTTCATGAATTGTGACTGGGGATGAGACTTGGGTACACCACTTCAAACCTGAAACAAAACGCCAATCCATGGAGTGGCATCACGCAGACTCCGTACGCAAGAAAAAGTTCAAAATGGCTCCCTTTGCAGGAAAGGTTATAGCCACCATCTTCTGGGACATGAAAGGGGTGATTCTGGTGGACATTATGAAGAAAGGACAAACAATCAACTCAGAGGCATATATTGCTACCCTACAGAGACTCCAGAGACGTATAAAGCGAGTTCGACCGGAGAGAAAACTGGAAGACACCCTTCTTTTGCATGGTAACGCAAGACGACCCAACAGTTTGCAAACAAGAGAGGCCATCACAAAAATGCGCTTGACTGTGTTAACCCACCCTCCATACAGCCCGGATCTGGCACCTTCAGACTTCCATTTGTTTGGGCCAATGAAGGATGCTATTCGAGGAAGGAAGTTTCAGAGTGACAATGAGGTTGTTGAGGAGGTTAAGAGGTGGCTCCAGCGGAACCCAGCGGACTTTTACCAGCAAGGAATAAAGGCCCTTGTTTCGAGGTGGAGGAAAGCCGTAGAAAAGGATGGAGACTATGTAGAAAAATAAAAAATTGTAAAAAAGTATGTAACTACTTGTGTACAAAATTACTGGAACTTATGAGGAAACTTGGAAAGAAAAAAAAAGGTGGGGAAAAATATATTGAGTGGCCCTCGTACAATTAATTTTACCTCTACAGACATTTATTGTTACATCACAATAATTACTTTAATAAAGCCTATTATGGTATAGTTGGGATTTTTGAATATGGCATACTTTCCTACCCCTGGTTGCTCCTAACGATTAGAAATGCCGAAGTCCGTTGAAAATATTAGATATCCTTGCATTAATCCTTTAACGCCCGGAGGTCTTTCCCAGACTGAATAAAATCGTCTGGCGTTGGCCAGAACAAAATCAGTAAAGTAACACTGGCCGCTAGAGGGTTAATTAATAAAAAATGTTGTAGCGCAGACCACTTCGCCACAATTATACAACAAGCCCGTGGCTTCTACTCAGGTCCCAGGTTCGAATTCGGGCTGGGTTATTATATATGTAGAGACCAACCGGAAATTCCTTTCTCGTCGTTCTGAAACATCATGGAATCAAAACAAAAGCTATAACGTGGGCATGAAAAAGGCCCACAGGAAACATTTTGTGGTATTTCACGAAACGACCACCAGAGGACGTCACCAAGGCCTATAAAATGCAGTTTCTGGATCAAGTAAAGATAATCCCTCCCAACAGAAAAAGGAGGGACTATCTTTACTTGATCATTTTTTGGGAGGGATCATCTTTACTTGGTAAAGTTGGTAATACCGCTTTACCGCAATACCGCAATACCGCTTTAATTAAAGTCTTTGGATCAAGTAAAGTTAAGCACCCCAACCTTTTTTAGTTAGCTTTATAAGGCTAACTAACGAAAATATCACGACCTAACCTAACCAATCGTCAAGGGCGTACAGTTGACCTAACGATTGGTTAGGTTAAGTCGTGATATTTTCGTTAGTTAGCCTTATAAAGCTAACTAAAAAAGGTTGGGGGTGCTTATCTTTACTTGATCCATTGTAATAAATTAATTTTAATAAATTTTGTTTTCAAATAAATCATTTTTTAAAAAAGATTCTCTTAATTTTTATCCTTATGTCAGACTGCTTCACTTTACTTTACTTTCTGGGAGGGATTATCTTTACTTGGTCATTTTGGGAGGGATTTGCTTTACTAGTGTGACCTGGGAGGGATTATCTTTACTTGATCCCAGTTTTTTTCTCAAGTCATTCTCACTTGCCATTTTCTCGTTTTGGTCGTCACATCTCATTCTCAGCACCTTCGTCAGTAGCACCACTCGTCACGCCACCCGCTCTCCGGCCTTCGCCGGAGAGCGGCCCGCTGTTCCTTCAAGGCTCCGGTTGAGCATACACGAAGTTTATCATCAAGTGAGGCCCTCAACAATTTCATCCTGCAAGAAACATCATCACTGCTGCAGGAGTTTCCGTTGACCCCTTTTTCAACAAGTCTCTACTGGATTTCAACACTCATCCTCTCGCCGGCAAGGCCAGTCTGCCTGCAGAAGCAGTCCTTCGAAGCTCAAGTCCGTAAACCTTCTAGTAGGCTACAAGCCACGAACCTCACTTTGCTTTTCACTCATCCTTCACCACAATTCGATCGGCACCCGTTCAACAAGTATGTCAACGGGCCCTCAGCACATCCTCCTTCACGTAGGCCCTCTACAGTCTCCAAAGTCATCTACGACGAAACGCAATATGGTCAACTCTTCACCTAGGCCCTCTACAGTCTCCAAAGTCATATACGGCGAAATGCAATAGGGTAACCCTTCACCTAGGCCCTCTACAGTCTCCAAAGTCATCTACGACGAAACGCAATACGGTCAAACCTTCACGTATCTTTCTTCAGTCTCCAGGGTTATCCAGCGTCGCGGTAAGTCTCTTCGGCCCTCACTCTACAGTGAGGCCTACAGTGTTTTTGTTACGTCGTGCTTCCACAAGCTCTGCCTAATCGCGTAGGCCCTAAAAGTGTCTTCATTACCGTTTCAAACTAACTCTCTCGTTAAGACCGCAGTAAGCCTATCAAGTGTCGTACCAATACCGTAGTTTTGTATTATTCTCTTATTTTGTTCATTCTTAACGACCCAATCCATTTATTGTACCAACCGTACTTGAATTATTTCAGTTATCAATAGGCTTCATTACTTATTCCGTGTTCACCTCTGCATATCTCATTAGCCTACCTGAATTGGTGTACTTACTTAACAGTTAGATTGTATAACCATTCCTTATTGCTAAGAATCAGTCATCTTTAGCATAGTATAAATGCTGTTATATAATTGTTAATCACTATAACTACCATTATTGAATTGTTAATCACTGTGAACGAATAATTGAGTTATTTTCCTAATTAAACACAAAACAACAAAGTAATTTCTCTCTCTCTCTCTCTCTCTCTCTCTCTCTCTCTCTCTCTCTCTCTCTCTTTTATATATATATATATATATATATATATATACAGGGTGGGCCGTAAGTTTCCATACATAGGAAAAAAAACATTTTGTTATGGACAACCATTTTTACTTATATAATATGCTCTACATGGTTGCCATTGTTTTGAAAACACATTTCAATACGTGTTCCCCACTGTTGATGAACACGCATTAGCACAGTTGACGTTATGCTTGTAATGGCGTTGGTGATACGTTCCTTTAGATGATTTATGTCTCGTATCTTTTCCTGATACACCATGGCCTTCAAGTGCCCCCAAAGATAGAAATCAAGGGGGGTGAGATCTGGGGATCTGGGAGGCCACTCCACAGGACCACGCCGACCAATCCAAGCATCCGGAAACTGCTGCTGATCCAAATACCGACGCACGTGAAGACCATAATGAGGTGGAGCTCCATCTTGCTGGAAGTAAACTGGGAAGTTACCTTCCTCGTTTAGCAGGGATGGGAAAATCTTTCTTGCAACATGTTAAGATACCTTTCGGCATTAAGATTTCCACTAACAAAAATTGGTCCAATAATTCTGTCACCCCATATCCCGGCCCACACCATCACTTTACCGGCACCTTGCATCTTCGTCGGACTCAGCCAGTTAGGGTTAGCATTACTCCAATAACGTATGTTTTGCCGATTAACCTCTCCATTGACGTAAAAATTTGCTTCATCAGTAAACAAGATCTTACGTCAAACGCATATTCTTAGGGTATCTGAAACATAAAAACAAACGTTTAATTTTCCTATGTATGGAAACTTACGGCCCACCCTGTATATATATATATATTATATATAATATAATATATATATATATATATATATATATATACAGGGTGGGCCGTAAGTTTCCATACATAGGAAAAATAAACTTTTTTTATGGACAACCATTTTTATTTATATAATATGCTCTACATGGTTGCCATTGTTTTGAAAACACATTTCAATACGTGTTCCCCACTGTTGATGAACACGCATTAGCACAGTTGACGTTATGCTTGTAATGGCGTTGGTGATACGTTCCTTTAGATGATTTATGTCTCGTATCTTTTCCTGATACACCATGGCCTTCAAGTGCCCCCAAAGATAGAAATCAAGGGGGGTGAGATCTGGGGATCTGGGAGGCCACTCCACAGGACCACGCCGACCAATCCAAGCATCCGGAAACTGCTGATCCAAATACCGACGCACGTGAAGACCATAATTTAAATTTTCCTATGTATGGAAACTTACGGCCCACCCTGTATATATATATATCAGGGGCGACGCCAGGCTTTTGCGGGATACTCAGGCTCAAGCGTTTCAAGCATATATATATACACTGTATAATTTGATACTTGTTTCACTGTGATATGTATTATATATGATAATTAGAATATTTTTAACTGGCATAAATTTAGGAAATAAAACATCGCCTTACCTTATTTATTTGTACGTGAATTCCAATCTATTAATTAGGCTATTAATTAGTTCTTTCACCAAATAATATAACTTGTATATTATTGAAAACAAGATTAAGTTTAAAAAAAAAGAGATTTGGCAATACAGCGCAGCATTATGGACATTTAGCACAGTAGCAAGTCGTTAGGCAGAAACGAATTTGCTGACTTCGAACATTAAAAACTTGGTTATTCGGTGGATACAAAGTAATAAATCAGTTAAAATACTAATTAACTTTACGTATAGTGAATATCCAAATGACTTTATAACATTATAAATAAGCCATAAGATTTACATCATAACATGTTTCAAAGAGAGACGTGAGGCTGAAAATTGTTTGCCTGACAAGACGTGGAATTGTGCATTTTTATGCGAGTTGTAAGGCTTTGTTATTTGAGAAGATGCATAATAATACAGCAATATAATTAACTTTATGTACAATCAGAGTGTATATGCAAATAGCTAAACCTTATTTATAAATCCTAACATGGTCATTATAACATGTTTTATAAAGTAAAGATATCTGACTCAAAATTTTTAGCCACATATCTTCCCTCTGTTGCCGCGTCTCTCTCCCCACCCTCACTGGGGAAATGGGGTTTAGATGATAGATGGATGCATGGAAATTTTTAGCCTGACAACTTGACAAGAGATGGGATTGTGTATTGTTAGTTTTTTATGTTAGTTTTTTTCAGTCCCTAGCAGGAGAAATAACAGGTCAGGCTCAGCCTGACCTGCCTGACCCCCTCCGTCGCCACTTCGGAAGGTGAAGACTACTGGTCTCGACTACAATCCCTGGAACTCTATTCTCTCGAAAGAAGGTGCGAGTGGTACACAATAGCAGACAATGGAAAATACTTGAGGGCTCTGTCCCTAACCTAGAAATGAAATAGAAACAAACTGGAATGAGAGAAGAGGCAGATTTTGCACGGTCCCTGCTGCGGTGGGGCAAGAGGCCATGAAAGCGAGGATGGAAAATACCCTAAGAATACGAGGCCCAAAGCTTTTCAATGTTCTACGAAAGAAGTGAAGAATCTCCAGCCCACCGACCTGAATAACTTCAAGAACCAGCTGGACAGATTCCTGTGCAAAGTCCCTGACCAGCAATGCGTGGCTGGCTACGAGGGCAGGAGATCAGAGAGCAATTCCCTCCTTCACCAAATCCGGCAAATGAGGCGGGATGCTGCAGAGGGGTCGACCGTAGGTCGATCCTAAACCGTCGTTCGAACTCACCTAAAGTGTATATATATATATATATATATATATATATATATACAGTATATACACAGGGCTATTCAAAATGATTCATCCGATTTCAACTGAGAATACTTCCGTACCTATCAACCGTGCATCAACTGGGCATACACCAAATGAAAGAGGAAATCTCCGAGTTTTACAAGATCACCGCGAGAGGGCTCCAAAGTCACGCCGTGGCCTAGCCTAGCAACAAACAGTCAGTGTGAAAATGGCGTCCGCACAGCAGAAGGCGTTTTGTGTGTTGCAGTTTTCGAGCTGTAAATCGGTAGTCACAGTGCAGGTAGTCACAGTCACAGTGCAGGATACTGTGTACGTGCCACCGTTGCCCACATCTTTGGATGAGCTCCGAACTCGGATTGTTACTGCCGTAGAGTCAGTGACAACGGACATGCTGGAGCGAGTATGGGAGGAATTCGACTATCGTGTCGACGTTGCTCGTGTAACTAGGGGAAGTCACATAGAGCATTTATGAGGTGAGACAAAATTTGGACAGTTTTTCTTTTGGTTGATGTATCACAAATCACTCTGTATTTGTAACATTAAAAAATATTCTCATTTGAAATCAGGTGATCATTTTGAATAACTATGTGTATATATATATATATATATATAAGGTCATCCCATAAGTAATGTCGTTTTTTACGATAGATTACGTTTAAACTAGTCCTACTCGGTTTAAGCATAAATTTTCCGAAGGTTATATCTAAGAGGAGATCTATCGTGTTTCGCTACATACTTTACAGACCTTGACCAGTGAAGACATGTGTTTTGCTTTGTGAACCCCTCATAAACATGGCGGTATCAGAAGAGCATATCAGGCATATAATGCTTTACGAGTTCAAAAAAAGGGAATAGTGCTACTGAAGCAACGCGAAACATTCAGGGACGTTTATGGCAACGATATTCTGCATGTGAGGAAATGTCAAAGATGGTTTCAAAAGTTTAGGAATGGTGACTGCTGTTTGACAGATGCAGCACGCTCTGGACGTCCTGCTGAGTTTGATGATGACCTGCTGTTAGCCGCACTTGAAGACTGTTCAACAACTGTCGAAGAATTGGCCCAGAAACTCAATTCATCCCCGTCCACCATCCATCGACATTTGCAACAACTCGGGAAAGTGCCTAAGTTAGGAAAATGGGTGCCACATGAATTGTCGGTCGACAATATGAGGGTGCGGGTAAACATTAGCACAGCTCTTCATTCCCGTGAACTCCAAGATTCGTTTTTGCACCGTTTAGTGACTGGTGATGAAAAGTGGATCCTGCCAGAATGTTAAGCGCCGTCGACAGTGGGTTTGTGCCGGAGAACCAGCGACACCACAGCCAAAACCAAATCTTCACCCTCGGAAGGTGTTGCTTAGTGTTTGGTGGGATAAAGGTGGTGTAATACACTTTGAAACCTTACCACACAACCAAACAATCACCGCTGAAGTCTACTGTCAACAACTGGATCGATTGAACACTGCACTAAAAGAAAAGAGACCTTCTTTGGTTAATCGGAAAGGAATCGTGTTCCACCACGACAACGCACGTCCTCATACCGCTAGGATCACTTCTGCAAAAATTGAGGAGCTTGGGTGGGAAAAACTTCCACATCCTCCATATTCTCCAGACCTTGCGCCTTCAGATTATCATCTCTTCAGGAGTTTGCAAAACTATCTTGACGAGAAACAATATACTTCTTTAGATGACCTGCACACCAGTCTTTGTACGTTTTTTGTCTCAAAACCGCCGGAATTTTATAAACATGCCATTGAAAAGCTTGTAGAACGTTGGCAGAGTGTCATTGATTCCGATGGAAAATATATACTAGATTAAAAAGTTTCAGTTGAGTTTTTTTTATCCTTCAAATTCCGATCTAAAAAACGACATTACTTATGGGATGACCTATATATATATATATATATATATATATATATATATTAGGGTGTGCCCATTGTATATATGACAAAATTTTTAAATTGACTTACAGCTCAGCACACAATGTGAATTGGTTACATATCGACACAAAACTTTTCAGGAAAAAGCTTGTTCAATTTAATGAATATTAAGTGGGTGCTCAACGACTTCAAAAGCTCAAGTCTAAACCTGTCATTCTCAGTCACTCGGGAACCTTACGTCGGTGCAGATAGGCAATGCTAATTTTTCTCACACGCTCACAAACACGCTTACATGTGCATGACTCCAAATTCCTGGGATCTTGGGAGCATTGCTCCTGTAAATTTGACCATGAGAAAAAGTAAATTTGGGTTTGGGTTTTGTTCATCCGCTAGACGTTATGCAATTTTTTTGCGTATACGTTCTTGTACAAACCAATTTTTTTAAATTACAAATTTAGTTATTTTAAGTTTAGTTGGTAATTCCATATTTAACAATTATTTTTATTTTTTGTTAAGCTTCAATGTTTTGATAATTAAAATTTTATTAAAACGTATATTTTTTTAATATAAAATTATCAGGATTGGACTATGTTCCATTGATCTCGGCCAGGTTTGATAAATTGGCCAGATAATTACTTGTGCGGTTTTAAGTAATCCACCATGACTCTAGAATTGAAAAGTTTAGTTAAGTTTAAACTTACTTTTACTTACTTTAACTTACCTACTTTTACTTACTCTTCCTTACTTTTACTAAGTTTAAAGCACTTACTTTTACTTACTTTCATTGTACTATATTTACTTACTTTTACTCACTTTTACCATACTATATTTACTAACTTTTACTTATTTTGTATTTTTTCAGGCAGTCAATAATCAATAATGGATCCTAATATTGATGAAGTTGGAGAGAAAAGTGAGGGTGTTAAAAGGGGTTACTTTGTGGTCAATGCAAGAACAAATATTCAAAGAAGCAAAACTGGGAGGAACATTTTAATTCCAAAAAAATATTTGTTACAATACAAGAGGTCCCAGAGTTTGGGCCCACAGCTTAGATATTGCAGTAAAGAAATACCAGGATGAAGTGCAGCAAAGAGATACGGCAAAGCAGTCATTTAGTTTGTTCACAAAATGTGCTAGTGCTAGACCTCAGAAAAATGAACCAACTTCATCAACTGCTAATCTAGAAAATGAAACTTTTTCACTGGATGTTTCACAGACTGAAGAAAGTGCTTCTCCTCCACCTAAGAAACAAAAGGTAAGTGAGGAATCTGCGCATCAGACTAACAAAACTGCTTTAGAGGAATTTGAAAATTCCCAAATCCAGAAGACATTGAATGCAATTTTGCGCCTAACAAAAGAAACTCACCAAGCTGTTGTGGTTAATAAAGAGAAGAGTCAAAATATGCCTTCAAGTTCAAGTGTTGCATCCAAATCTAATAAAGCAAAAAGCAACAAATTTGACATTTCCATAGCCCATTTAAGCAAGTGTAAATCAATACAAGAAATCCTGAACAATGATTTGATCAAATCTACATTCAAATTGGTGGAAAAGAAGGATCTAGGGCAGTGGTTCTTAACCTTTTTACTACCATGCCCCCTCTAGGAATTGGTCCTTCCCTCCACGCCCCCCTTCAATCAAAATAACATTCTCAATAACTTCTCAATATTAGCCCATGCTCTCGTTAAGAGAATAACAAATACAATTAGAGAAATTCCTGTTTCTAGGGGGGCGCGCCCCCCCGGTTAAGAACCACTGATCTAGGGCATGCTGATGATTCATTTTCAGTACCAAGTGATATAATGGAAAACATTGCAAATAGTGACACTAATATGCCTGATGTAGATATAGCTGTTGAGGATGAAGATGATGATAATCAAGAAGATATTGATGATGCTTCTGATGATAAAATGTTTACATTATATTGCATAGCTTGCACAGACCCCAAAGCATGTGCTTCAGACAAACATTCTAACATAAAAGGTTACTTCAATGTTAAAGATTTAACCTATGTATGCAAACAAGGAGAAAATCAAGAGAGATGGTTTAGAAATCTGAAAACCCACCTGAAGAGACATTTAATTAAACTTCAGCATCATCAAAGAGCTGCTGTTTATGAAGTGATGAAAACATTTCTCGGAACACTAAACGCATAGAAGACTTATGTGGCAACATCTTATACTACATAATGAAAACAAACACTGCATGGGCTCTATATCCAGTACTTCTAGCTGTATTACATAGGTCAGGTTGTGAGGTTGGAAATTTGAATCATAGCACACATGCGTGCGAGACAATTTGTGAGCTATTAGATAATCAACTTAAAGAACAAACTGTAAAGTGGTTCTTAGAACAAACTTCAGTAACAATAACAGCTGACATTGGAACAATTTTGGGATTAAGCATGCTAGTTGTATTAGTTATGAGTGAAGAAGATAAGACTGTAAAACTTGCTGGATAAATTTAGTACGCAGCAAATCAGGAGTTTATTTGGCAAATGAAATTTTGATGTGTTGAAGTCTCCTAATCACTTGAAACTATCTGAAGAAGCAATTAAATCCAAGGTATCTGGATGGTTGGAGATGGGGCTTTTTGTAAGGACAACGAGCCATTTAAAAACGAAATGAAAAAGTTGTTGGAGAAAATTTCAAATTTCGATGGGACTTAATGCATCTTGTGAACAGAGCCCACGTTGATGCATTGAAGAAAATTTGTAAACTAAGTGAGCTTTTAGACTTTATTCAGAATCACTCTTCAAATCTGAGATCAGGCCTTGACTATACCAATATGGTTCTTGACAATATCATTGGTTTTAAGAGACCAAAACTCAAATCTGATACTCGCATGGTTAATTACGAATTTGATCAATTTGACAGATTTGTGGAAAATTGTGTTTTTTGATCATCCACAAGAGAAAGAAATTAGTGCCAAGTTCTATGTATTGATTTCCTATGTAACAAAGATTATGTTGCAAGTAGCTCAAAAAACCACAGTTAGTGCAGAATTTGTAGAAAATATATTTTATAAAGAAGGAGGGAAAACTGTTATGTTAAGAGTGATGGAAACAATTTCCAAATTAGCTAATGGAGGAAATGCAAATGATGTAGTTTCTGAATTTAAGCACGATACCACAGGGCAGCAAAAGGAACTAACAGCTGAGGATTACATCCTAAATGAAGTTTACAAATACATCAAGAAACGTTCTGATTACTACCAGGTTGCTGAAGTTGCTAGACCATCCAGAACCAGATCTGAAAGTAGTTTTACAAAAGACTCAGTGATAAATTGGCTGACAGAATATATAGAACAGCTGTGGAAAGGAATCACAGAGAGATTAAAGCATTTTGATAAAGATGGATCAACTGCCTGGAGTGAAGCACCAGCTGAAGGGACATTCTCCATTCTTGGTTACATTGTTGAACACAAAGGATCCATTAAGCCATCTCATTTGACTAAGCTGTGCAGAATTGTGAAGGAGGGTCCAGCTCCAGGCACTAGATCTGCTGTAATGATCACACAGAAAGCCATTGATCAGTGGCCAAGCATACATGGCGGTAAATTCACAACAAATGCCTACATGCAAGGTCTAACATCGTCCACTGTTGCTGCTGCAATGAATAAATAAACTTAAGGTGAATTATAAACTGTACATTATTGTATTATTATGTTTAGCTAAAACAATTTGTAATTGGTATGTCGTCAATTCAAGAGTTTACTATCATTAACCTATCTAGTGGTGTAAGGGGAAAAAAAGTAAATTCAGAGCTGTGCTCCAGTAAATTTTTTCAAATCTGGAGTCATGTACATGTGTGTATACGTATTAGAGGCCTGCGTGGGTTGCCCGCGGGTACCCACATTGCGGGGATGATGTGGGCCCCACTTCAAAATACTTGCGGGTGCGGGTCAAGTTAAGGTGCCCGCGCAGACCTCTAATGCGTATACAACCATATATATATATATATATATATATATATATATATATATATATATATGTGTGTGTGTGTGTTTTTCTGTAACAACCATATATATAATTGTGTTTTTCTGTTTCAGATTTTCAGATAGTGTTTAGAATATGATATTCGATCCTTATAGTGGTTAAACAAAATTGTCTTCTACAAGAAGTAAAGAAGCTGTTTATCTGTTAGAAATTCCATTTGCGCACCTAACAGAGACAAAACTACCACTAAAAGAGGAAATTTTGTCAGTTTATTTTTTTCATTTGCACGAAGAAAAATGCTCCCCGTAAGGAGTCTATAAATTTAGTAGCAGAGGAATTGATGAATATATGGGACAAGGCAAAAATTGCAACGAGCCACAAACCTTATGTTATCAAACTGATTAATAAACTTGTTGATGATTATAATTTATTGAAAAAGAATAAAAGTAGGAAAACAGAGACTCAGTGTTCAAAGGAACAAAAGTTTGTTGAATCTCTAAGTACATTATTTGACATTGCTCATCAAAATGTCCTATCTCTAACCAAAAGAGAGGAAGACCGTGCTTTTCTTATTGCTCAAAGACAGAAAGGCCGACCAGGTTATATGGCAGGTATAGACAAGAAAGAAGTCAAGAAACAGCAACGAATCATGAAGCGAGAACGAGCATTGGAATCACAGCGTTTGAAAGCTCATTCAGAAATGCAA
Organism: Bathynomus jamesi; assembly: GCA_023014485.1. Lineage (NCBI taxonomy): Eukaryota > Metazoa > Arthropoda > Malacostraca > Isopoda > Cirolanidae > Bathynomus > Bathynomus jamesi. The sequence goes on from JAJOZX010001181.1 coordinate 378,371, forward strand.
GAAACTGTCGCAACTGTTGTTTGTAGCATCATTTCCAGCAGCGATGAAGATATTTGCCTTCCCTCAACTTCAACCTACAATACTGATAAAGCTCTAAAGGAAGTTTCAATTCGTAAGGCACCTAAACGAGGCACTAAACAGGTAATTGATAAAGCAGTTGTCTCCGCACTGGACAGAACATCAACAAGAAGTAGAAGTGCATCGCATATTATCAGTGCCGTAGCACAAAGTCTTGGACATGACGTTGGTGACATGATAATTAGTCACAGGGCCATTCATCGGGCTAGAGCCAAATATCGGAAAACTAGTGCGCTGGAAATAAAAAACTCCTTCGACAATGCTCATGTCCCTTTTGTTTTACATTGGGATGGCAAAATGTTACCAGACCTCACAATCAAGATCAGACAAATGTTGATCGCTTACCAATCGCGGTTTCTGGAAATGGTGTTGAAAAATTACTGAGTGTCCTGAAACTTCCTGATTCCACTGGAGAGACGGTCGCTAAAGCAGTAATTGAAAGAATTGAAGAGTGGAATATCACACATAAAATTATTGGCTTAAGTTTCGATACCACTGCCAGCAACACTGGACAAAAGGCAGGTACATGCACTATACTAGAGCAATACCTTAAAAAGGATATACTTTTTCTGGCATGCAGACATCTCATTCATGAGCTTGTTTTGTGCAAAGCATATGAGATACTTTTGAACGATAACTCAAAATCTCCAAACATAGAGATTTTCAAGCATTTCCAGAAATTCTGGCCAAAGGTCATTCAAAATGAGTATCGGCCTATTACCCATGCAGATGTTGGCGCAGAAGAAATTATTGCTCTTAAAGACGACATTATCATGTTCGCAACCCTACACGAACAACAGCCTCGGGATGATTATCGAGAACTTCTGGAGCTCTCAATCATATTTTTGGGCGGGATTCCAATCACAGGTATTTCTTTTAAGCGCCCAGGTTCTGTCCATTGAGCAAGATGGATGTCAAGAGCCATTTACTTTCTCAAAATGTGGTTGTTTAGAAATCAATTCGATCTACAGAAGGAAATACCGAATTTGAATTAAAAGGAAATACAGCTTCAGAAAGGAAATGGGTAAACTTTTTAAATTTTAATATATTTCTTGTAAAGATATATTTAAAAGCATGGTTCCAAAGCTCTGATCTGAAGCTCTTTCAAGAGCTGAACTGTCTTAGAAATCAAAATCTATCAAATGCTCTTACTACTGTCTTTGGACGCCACCTGTGGTACTTAAATGAGGTAAATGTTGCTCTTGCATTTTTTGATCCAGAGATATCATTTGATGTCTAAAGGATGATGGCCAAAACTGCAAATGAAGTTCCTTGCCATGAAGATTTTGTGCGTAGGGTTCAGCCCTTTGATCCTTCTCACAAAACTTTACCTGATTTTTGCAGGCAAAGAACCAAATCATTTTTCACAATCACAGAGTATTCGCAGAATTTCTTCATGAAGATCCTGAAAGGTGGTCAGTTTCGGCACATTACAATGCCGCAAAAGAAATAGTTAAAAATTTGAGAGGTAAATGATCTTGCAGAACGTGGTGTGGCTCTCATTACGAAGTTCAATGCAACACTAACAACAGATGAAAATAAAAAACAGTACCTTTTGCAGGTTGTAGAACACCATAGGAAACAAAACTCCAAAGCCAAGAAATATTACTAAAAAAATGTATGCTAATAAGTGTTATTCAAAAAATATACTGTGGTTATTTTATGTGTAAAATATATTGTGTGTAGTTTTTGTATAGGCCTATAAAGAGATTAAAAAAGATAGGCTTAAGTGAATGTTCAGAAGACTCCAAAAGTCCTGCGCCGACAATTGAGCGCAAGGTCTTCTCTTCGCTGAACAATATTTTCGACACTTCTCTGTCTGGGAATCGATCTAACAGAGCACGACTTTTTTGAATTCTTGCTTGTTTATTTGATGCAGAGAACTTATGAACTTCGACTCTTTTAAAACATTTAAGACCCAGAGCCTCTTTTACTATACGACGAAAACTAGAGCGAGAAATACCAGTAGTTTTTTTAAATTTCTCTAACGGACTTGTGGGTGTTGGGCCGTTCTTCTTGACTGCATATCATGGATGAAACCGTGTCAATATTTTCCTCAGTACGTGATGTTTTTGGCCTTCCACTGCTTCTTTTCGTTTGGTCGACGCTGTGATATCGATTTTCTTTGATATATTGAAGTCCAGGTATCGTCCATCGTTTATTTGGAAACTATTTCTTAATTCGTTTTGCACCCCATTGTTTCTCCTTACGCAGGTTCAATATCAGTGCTTCATCTTCCAAAGAGTATTTCATTATGTTATGACTTGTTCACCAACTTATAGCAGAATGATGGTCTGAAAAGAAAAAGGAAATAAATTAATTATTTTGTGTAAAATTAGGAAAATTAATTATTTATGGAGAAACTGACTGTCATCTGAAAGTATCAGTTGCTGACTTTGACCGCCTTTCAATTGAGCACCATATTCTGATACCTCCCTCCAGTTGTACCTCTACTCCTGGGGCGTTGAATCTAGATTCAAAGCCAGCGTTTAGAAAGAGTACAACAAAGGGTACAACATACGGCCTCAGCAGCCACACTATTTTTTCAAAAGTTGGGTAATAGGTTTTTTGGTCCACCCGGTGTATATATATATGTATATATATATATACAGTGTACAGGGTGTCCCTAAGTCTGGAACCATAGGGTAAAATAAGTAATTCATGTTTTTCCGTTTATGCAAGTGCCCATGATGTCGTTAAGTAAGGAAGAACGCATCCAGGTAATTCTGCTCGTAGGAAATCGGAGTCAGAGGGAGGTCGCTGAGGAATCTAACAGATTGCATCCGGACCGCGCACCGATAACACACAGCTGTGTCGGCAAACTTGTAGCAAAGTTCAGGGAAACGGGATCCATAGGAGATAAACCACGCAGTGGACCTGCGAGGACATCCACCGACAATGACACAGCCGCTACCATCCTCGCTCATTTCACAAACAGTCCCCAAAAGTCTCCGGCGTTTTTATTGCCGTTTTTATCATTTTGCCCCATGGTTCCAGACTTACGGGACGCCTTGTATATATATCTATAGGGTGGCCCCAAGATAAAGTAGCCCCATTGAGTTTTGTTAAAAGAAATAATGGGTCTACTTTATCTTGGGCCATACTGGATATGCCTGAATCCTCAAGTAGCGCCAATAGTAACCACCTTTTTACTAATTAGGTCGAACTTTGTAAATAAGTCGGTTTTTCTTGTACGACCTGCTTTTTTGAGTTTAGGTTAACTCAGGTTAACCTAATCTAATCAAACCTAGCGTAACCTAAACTAAAACAAATCAAAGGGTGTGTAAAGTCTAAAGAAGCATAAAGGACGACTTATTTGATTTCGAATTTTCTTTAATTATTAAAATTTAACGCGGGTGAAATTCCAAAAATAATCATCGTTAAAAAAAACACTAAACTTTCTCATAGAACCCCCTTACTTTAACACAAACGAAAGTGATTACAAATTTACACAAATGTTCGACTAATTTGGGCATTTTTACTATATATATATATATATATATATATATATATACACACACACACACACACACACACACACACACACAGTGTATATATATATCAGTGTGTGTATATATATATATATGGGCTACGTCGTGGCCGATGTCGTAACACCGCTGCCCGGAGATCAACGAAGTTAAGCGACATTGGGTCTGGGTAGTAGTTGGATGGGAGACAGTCCTCCGCGCCCTGATTATGTAGCGACCCGTGGTTCGGATCCCACGTAAAGCTGTAGGTCCCCTCCGTCATATGACCTTAGATGTTGCGAAGGAGGTTAAACAACCCCAATAAAAAAAAAAAATATATATATATATACGAAAAAGACGAACAAAGACATGGTACATTTTTTAATTTTATTTGCAAACACGTTGGAAGACCACGTTTCCATCGTCAGTGCTTAAAACTGACATGGTAGACAATATATTAGAATGCATAAGATTTATTAATGTAACAATGGAATTTCGAGAGTATTAAATAAAATTCAAATTTCAGAAAGTTAGTTGTTGAAACAACTAAAATAATGATTGATAGGTTGACTTAACAAGTATCATCGTCAGGTAGCTAACTGGTTAGAGGAATGGCTTCGTGCTAGGAGACAGAGGGTCGCTGTTAATGGTAGTGAATCGGGGTGGTTGGATGTAGGTAGCGGTGTCCCACAGGGTTCAGTGTTAGGCCCATTGGTATTCGTAATTTACATTAACGGCATAGATGCAGGATTGACTAGTAACGTGTCAAAATTCGCGGACGATACTAAAATAGGCGGTAAGGTTGTTAACGAGGACGATAGAAATAGGCTCCAAGACGATGTAAATAGGATTATGGAGTGGACGGATAAGTGGCAGATGCAATTTAACGTAGACAAATGTAAAGTTTTGCATATAGGTTCTCGTAACAATAATTACACGTACACGATGGATGGTAGAGAGTTAGCGAGCGTTGACGAGGAAGTAGATTTAGGCGTACGCGTATCTAAGGATTTAAAAGTTAGGAACCAGTGCCTGGAGTCTCGCAAAAGCTAATAGGATGTTAGGCTTCATAGCACGTAATTTCGAATTTAAATCGAAGGATATTATATTGCCCCTTTACAAGTCCCTAGTCAGGCCTCATTTAGAATATGCCGTTCAGTTTTGGTGCCCGTATTTGCGTGAGGATATTGATAGGTTAGAAAGAGTTCAGCGTCGTGCCACGAAACTAATTCCGTCATTGCGCAACAAGCCTTATGAAGATAGGATCAAAGAGTTAGACTTGCATTCACTCGAAACTAGGAGATTAAGGGGGGAGCTTATTGAAGTTTTCAAAATCGTTAATAACATCGATAACATAAATTTTGACAAACTGTTCACTTTCGATAATAGCAATACTCGTAATAACGGATTTAAGTTGCGTGGCAGACGTTTCATTACTAATATCGCTAAAAACTTCTTTACGTTTAAAGTAATTGATAAATGAAATAATATTCCTGCGCCCGTCGTGAACTCTACCAGCGTTAATATGTTTAAGAACCGTCTAGATAGGCATTTTAAAAATATTAACGTTGTTTAAAATTAAAAAAAAACATTTGGCAACAGGAGTTCTAGGGGTGGTGGTCGAGGATGAGTCTGTTGACGTCTAATGCCAGCTTGTGACATGCCAGCGTGTGATGCTAGCAATGAAATTATTATTAGAAAAAAAAAAAGTAACACGAACGTAGATGTATCTCGTAGCGTAAACTAACCCACTTTTTGTTTAACTTTACCTACTTTTTTTTCTTATCTCTCCTTACTTCCATGTCTGTAACTTTCTTTACTTGCATGTCTGTAGTTTGCATGGTATGACAGTGAGTTAAGACTGTGTTTGCATGGTTTGTAAGCGTTCTTATTTTACTTCTTTTCATCTTTCACCCCTTTCCTATTCTCTTCGACTATTTTTCCGACTTGTCGGCAGTGGCCGGCGGATGATGATGGTGAGACTTTTTTCTCTTTTTGAATGAATGTTAACCCACAAGGGATAGGTGTTCTTACTTAACCCCTTATTCTCTTCTCTTAACCCCCTACTCTTTTCTTTCTCTCGGGCTGACCTTAGAGTGGATCTTAGGGTCTTTGTTAGCCTTAGCTTCTGTAGATCTGTAGATCATCGTCATCGTCATCGTCATCATCTCATCATCATCATCATCATAAATTAAACGAATTTAAGGCGATAATTTATTCCGGCAACTACGATATAGTTGCTATCACTGAAACGTGGTTAAATATCGTGACTCGGGACTTGTTGGGGGAATTTGATATGCCGGGTTTTAAACTCTCTACTAATGATAGGTTACATAGGATTGGTGGCGGCGTTTTACTGTACATTCGTAATTCCCTTAGGGCTATCGAGGTTAAGATAGATTTTCCGCAGCAATTAATGCGATATGCGTTGAAGTTAGGGCGCGTAGTATTAGTTTTAATTTTGTTGTTGTTTATAGACCTCCCGTTGAACCCCTCGATACCGATACTAGATTTTACTCACTTCTTGGTAACTTTATTGACAACCGGAATAGTATAATTGTCGGAGACTTTAACTGCCCTAATGTTAATTACGAGACTTTTACTGGTAATGAGGAGGGTTTGAGATTGATTGAGTTCATGGAAGATAACTTTTTACGACAGATGGTTACCGAACCAACGCGCGGTGACAATATTTTAGATTTAGTGATGACGAACGGCGAAGATATAGTCGATTTTAGAAGTAGGCGAGAGTTTAGGATGTAGTGATCATCAAATTCGTAGGTCTAAGTTACTGATAGAAAACACTAAGAAGAGTAACGTAATAGAAGTCCCTCATTTTCGTAGGCTAATTTTGATAGTTTTGCGGATAAGATGGGAGTAGTGGACTGGGATAACTTATTTATGGGTAATGACACAAATTTGCATTGGGAAACGTTTAAAGTAAGTTTTATGAATATTGAAAGGGAGTTTACTCCTCGTAGGCCCAAGCGCGCTAGAAATCATGGTAGGCCCAAGTGGTGGATTAGGGAAATAGGCGAGTTCATAAACGAGCGTAACAGAGCGTATAGACTTAATAAGCGCAATGGCACGGCAGCTAACTTTAATAGATATATCGAGCTTAGACGTCAGGTTAAAAGATCAGTTAGGAATGCTAAGCGTAATTTAGAGATATTTATAGCTGCGGATAGTAAACATAACCCAAAAAACTTTTTTGAATACGTCACTAATCGTAAGCCGATAAAAGATAACATAGGCCCTCTAGTGGATGCTTTGGCTTTTGACGCTCAGGCGGGTATTTTCAATAACTTTTTTGCGACAGTTTTTACCATGCAGAAGACGTAAATAATGTCCCCGACGTGGACGATATCGTTCCATTTAGTAGCGAGACTATTTTGGATGAAATAACTGTTTACGAGGGTGAGATTGCGCATTATATCGATAGGCTAAAAGTTAGCAAGGCTCCAGGCCCTGACGCTTTTTATCCCAGACATTTGAAAGACGTTATTGTAGGCCCCTTAACGAAGATTTTTAATCAGTCACTCGAAACGGGGATTATTCCGGAAGACTTCAAATTAGCTAACGTCACGCCCATTTTTAAAAAAGCCGACCGCACAGTAGCTAGCAATTATAGGCCCATTAGCTTTAACGTCAATTGTCGGTAAACTTTTGGAATCGTAGTTAGGGATCGTATCATCGATCACTTAGAAAGTCGCGATTTGACTAATAGTAGTCAGCATGGGTTTCGACGCCATAGATCTTGTTTAACTGATTTGTTAGAATTTTATAACGAAATAGTGCGCGAATACGATAGGCATAGAGCGGCTGGCGTTATTTATTTAGATTTTAAAAAGGCGTTCGATACAGTTTCGCATAGAAGATTAATTGCGAAGGTTAAAGCGAACGGTATACGCGGTCAGGTAGTTAACTGGTTAGAGGAATGGCTTCGTGCTAGGAGACAGGGTCGTTTTAATGGTAGTGAATCGGGGTGGTTGGATGTAGGTAGCGGTGTCCCACAGGGTTCAGTGTTAGGCCCATTGCTATTCGTAATTTACATTAACGACATAGATGTAGGATTTACTAGTAACGTCAAAATTTGCAGACGATACTGATAGGCGGTAAGGTTGTTAACGTGGACGATAGAAATAGGCTCCAAGACGATGTAAATAGGATTATGGAGTGGACGGATAAGTGGCAGATGCAATTTAACGTAGACAAACGTAAAGTTTTGCATATAGGTTCTCATAACAATAATTACACGTGCACGATGAGTGATAGAGAGTTAACGACCGTTGACGAGGAAGTAGATTTAGGCGCACGCATATCTAAGGATTTAAAAGTTAGGAACCAGTGCCTGGAGTCTTGCGCAAAAGCTAATAGGATGTTAGGCTTCATAGCGCGTAATTTCGAATTTAAATCGAAGGATATTATATTGCCCCTTTACAAGTCCCTAGTCAGGCCTCATTTAGAATGTACCGTTCAGTTTTGGTGCCCGTATTTGCGTGAGGATATTGATAGGTTAGAAAGGGTTCAGCGTCGTGCCACGAAACTAATTCCGTCATTGCGCAACAAGCCTTATGAAGATAGGATTAAAGAGTTAGACTTGCATTCACTCGAAACTAGGAGATTAAGGGGGGAGCTTATTGAAGTTTTCAAAATCGTTAATAACATCGATAACGTAAATTTTGACAAACTGTTTACTTTGGATAATAGCAATACTCGTAATAACGGATTTAAGTTGCGTGGCAGACGTTTCATTACTAATATCGCTAAAAACTTCCTTACGTTTAAAGTAATTGATAAATGGAATAATCTTCCCGCGCCCGTCGTGAACTCTACCAGTGTTAATGTGTTTAAAAACCGTCTAATCGGCATTTTAAAAATATTCGTTGTTTAAAATAAAACAAAGCAATTGGCAACAGGAGCTGTGGGGTGGTAATCGGGGATGAGTCTGGTGACGTCTAATGCCAGCTTGTGATACGCCAGAAAAAAAAAAAATTAGACTAACACGAACTTAGTTGTAGCTTGTTGAGTAAATTAACCCACTTTTTGTTATTCTTTATACTTTTTTTTCTTCTCTCCTTATTTGCATGTCTGTAGTTTGCATGGTATGACAGTGTTTGAGTTAAGAATGTGTTGCATGGTTTGTAATGCGTTCTTATTTTACTTCTTTTCGTCTTTCACCCCTTTCCGGCAGAGTGGGCTCGACCTCCCTATGGAGTAGAGGACCGTTCTGCAACCTTTCCTATTCTCTCCGAATATTTTTATGACTTGTCGGCAGTGGCCGGCGGATGATGATGGTGAGTTTTTTTTTCTTTTTCTGAATGAATGTTAACCCACGAGTGATCGGTATTGCTACTTACTTAACCCCTTATTCTCTTCTCTTAACCCCCTACTCTTTCCTTTCTCTCGGGCTAACCTTAGAGTGGATCTTAGGGTCTTTGTTAGCCTTAGCTTCTGTAGATCTGTAGATTATTACTATTGTAGAAATTTAGGAATAAAGTTTGCAGGATTATTAAATCTTTCAAAAAATGTTGCTTGGACTGAAAATATTACGAGCATCAATCACCTAGGTCAAATCGTTACATAAAATAGAGGTTGTCTGAAATATCCACTACTGAAAACTAGAAATGGCAAATTAGATTGTCAGGGTATAGCTAGTTATTTCGTGATGCATAAACTAAAGCCGGAGTAGTAATAGTTGAGGGATGGCGTTACACTGAAGATGTACAGTGATTCTAAAATGCAGATGTCAGTAATTGGTTTGTGTGGATTCTTCTGTCTGTGTGAGTTAATGTTAATTTTGAAACAGTAATTAAGGATGTAAAGGGTGATTGTGGGATTGGCTGATTTATCTGATGTAAATGATCTTTTTCGGAGTTCTAATTTGAAGGGCCACGATGTTTCTTCACCCTTGCCTGATACTGGCGGTAAGGGGTGGCAGTATAGTTCGCAAGTAGTATAGCCGCAAAAGGGGAGAGTGCAAGAATGTTGCAAGTGATTACGTAATGTTGCAAAGGGGGGTGTTGCTAAAAAAAAAAAAAAAAAAATACCCCAAAGGGCCCTTTGTTGCCGGTTGCAAGGGGCATGCAACTTGGAGGCGGAGTTCTCCCCCAAGCTATTCCCCCCAAAGGGCCAGAAAGAAGGAGAGGTGTTCACCTGGCAGGAGCCAAGTGCATATTAAGACTTCAGCCGAGTAGGCGTTGTTTTATAGGCTCCTAATCAGCCAGTTGGCTGAGCCAAGGGGGAGGGGTACACCTGAAGGAGAGAGAGACACCTGAAGGAGAGAGAGACTGAAGGAGAGAGAGACACCTGAAGGAGAGATAGAGACACCTGAAGGAGAGATAGAGAGAGAGTAGTGGCCTTTGATTGCAAGGCATGCAACTTGGAGGCGGAGTTCTCCCCCAAGTTATTTTCGTTTACCTAACCTAAGAGGCCTCGAAGGGGTTTTCCCAAAGGGCCAGAAAGAGAAGGACCAGAGGTCCTTGCTCGGCTGGGAGCCGAGCTGGAATGACTCCGTCAGTCGTCTCTAGGCCTTTTATAAACCTCTATTCTGGTTGAGTTGCCAGATAGCGCCATGTATTCAGTTGCTGAGTTGCCAGATCACGCCATGTATTCAAGTGCTGTGTTGCCAGATCGCACCATGTATGCAGTTGCTGAGTTGCCAGATCACGCCATGTATTCAGTTGCTGAGTTGCCAGATCGCACCATGTAGTCCAGATAGCGCCATGTGTTCCAGATAGCAAAAAAACCATATATTAATCTTCCATTGTGTACCACAATTGAATCCAATTAAATTCTGTTTATTAAATAAATAATTTTTACACACTTATTTTTTATTATAAATATTTGAACAACGAAACAATATGAAAATTTACGAAACAATTTAAAAGTTGAAATTATCCAAAATACAATCCGCTATAACGGGGTCGGACGACATGAGAGATCTTCCTTCCAGACCGCTCTTGATGAATATATATATATATATATATAATAAACGAATAAACAAGTCAGTCACACACACACACACACACACACGAAGAACACCTGATGGTTGAGAGACCTTCCCCCCAATCCCTGATAAGTCTCCCTTCACTCCATACGAAATGAAAATTTATGAAAACACGCTTGTCATTCGCCCCCAATCCCCTGCGAAGAAAATTGAAAAAAAAACGAAATTTAAAGAAATTAATCAATTTAAATTTGCCAAAACACAATCCGCTATAACGGGGTCGGTTTCGAAGAACACCTGATGGTTGAGAGACCCCCCCCAATCCCTGATAAGTCTCCCTTCACTCCAAATGAAGAGAAATTTATGAAACACGCTTGTCTGTGCACAAAGCATATAAAACACCATAATATATTTATATAGTTAATCAATCGAGCCCCATCTATGTTTATATATATATATATATATATATACTCGTACATTCCCCAGCTGTGTTTGTATATGAACAACTCTCACACACACACACACACACACGCGCGCGCACACGAGGAAAAGGAGACTTTATCAATTCGAATCGTCCCTAGAGACTTTTTCGGGCCGAGGGATTATCCTTCTACAAGCTATTCGAGCAGAAACCACCACTTACTTCAAATATTAATATTTTCATTATTATTATTTCTACAATGAAAATATTTACGCGTAATTTGTATGGCATCATATTCTTAGCTAACTTCTCTGTTATTGAAAGAAATACACACAATTATATTAAATACAATCCGCGAAAGAAATAAGGTAGGCATACCTGAAAGCACTAATAATTATATATATATATAGAAAGAGAGAGTTTTGTTCAAATAAAGGAATCCAGTGGTGGCCAACCGAGGCGTGCCATTTTTCTAGCTAGCTTTTTTTTTTTGGCAGCTGAAAAATTTTCCTGTTTGGTAATTGAAACTAGCAGTAAAAATCGAGAACAGCAACTCATAAGACTGTAGTTAATCTTATGCGAGGTACGGTTGGAAAATATCTAAGTTGTATCATTATGTATAACATTACAGTATTCGCTTGAAGGAAGGAGAGGTTGCAACCTCTATTTGAATAAATGTATTTACTTAAACTGCACAAAGATTATTCTCAAATCACTATTTCATCTTATCTCATAAATAGGGTTACGTCGTGGTCAATGGGCGACCAATGTCGAAGACCGACCGCTTAATTCCGCTGATCAACGAAGTTAAGCGACACTGGGGCTGGAGAGTAGTTGGATGAAAGACCGTCCTCCGCGTCCAGATTATGTAGCGACTCGTGGTTCGGATCCCACGCAGAGCTGTAGATCCCCTTCATACCTTAGATGTTGCGAAGGAGTTTAATTAGCTCCATCAAATAAAGCATTTCAACAATGATTTCACTGTTTCAGAAAGATTTACGTATGACTTAAAAATATATTATTGATATGCCTAACTTAAAATCAGGATGCTTTTATAATTTACAGCATCTTTTAAAAGTTTAACTCCCAAGTTATAAAGTAATAATATAATTATCAACCGGATTGATTAAAAGTAAAGGCAACTTTCAATATATTTTAGTAATATAACAGAATTAACAAAGTTACCCAAAAAATAATTCGTTAGACAGAAAATTAATTTTTATAAGGGATACCCAACTAATTATGAATGTATCACCAAATCAAAAAATAATAACAAACGTAAATAAAGCGTTTATTAAAAAAAAATTTCGTTTTATTCTTTCCTTCTTATTGATAACTTATTTAAACTAATCTCTCTATATGTGCTTATTTAATCACAATGATTTAAGTTTAAAAGTAAAAACTGTTTTCTGTGAAAACATATGATGATGATTATTTTTATTCAGTTCTTCGGAAAGAGCTCCAATTCATGTGAATGAGATAACTAAAATTTTAGTTATTGTATTATTATAAGACTACATTAATATTTACTATAAATACGAGTATATTTAATATTTTTCATTAACAAAAGCTATAAAACCAGATCTCTAAAATATTTTCATGATTTCACGAATGCGTCAGACATAAACTCAGAACTTGTTTTATGACCTTCTGTTTACAAATATTCTCGGCTCCTAGCCCATTAAATGTCCATGTCCCCTAGCGCAATTTGAATTGGAAAGGTTTTCACCCCACCTTAGGCCCACAGTTTAACGTGAATTCAGAATTACATCTTCACCTTACCATATATATATATTATATATATAATATATAAATGAATGGACATTCGCCGAAATAAAATCAAAACAATCGATCGTATCAGCAATCCACACACCAAAGCTGGGCACTTGCGGTATTTTTTGCGGTACTGCGGTACTACCGCACTACCAAACCAGTACCGCATAACGCAGTACCGCAAAGGATCGCTGAAAGTACAGCAGTACCGCTACCGCATTCAAATTTCCCGCGGTACTTTCCGCGGTACCGACAAACACGACTTTTCAAAAAATTAACACTTTTTTTGAAGTAAACCTTATTACAGGAGTACAGTAAGACGAATGCTGCGTGTGTTGCATCAGCCTAACTCTAGACACGTTAAGTTTTCGTTCAGAACATGTTACGTTGCCATCCTATCACAACGCCTCAGTGCAGTGCTTGCTTTTGAGCCGGTTGCACGTGTGTTACATTTCTGTGACAAAGATCGATTTTTAGCCATTATGGCAGAAAGTTCAGGTGCGAAATCGCCGATATGCAATTTCTGAAAATATGTGCTATTACTTGTGTTGTTCTTGTGTGCAGTACCGCAGTACCGCGGAACGCACCAGGGGGACCTGAAAAAGTACCGCAGTACCGCGTAACGCACTGGGCATGCTGAGGTACCGCAGTACCGCGTAACGCACCCCCAAATTTTGGTACCGCGCCCACCACTGCCACACACACACACACACACAGACACACACGTCTCTGTATATATTATGAAAATCAGGAAAAATGCCAAACGTGTATTATTTTAAATGAAACAACGCATATTAAGTTAAAACAAATGAGTTTTGTCCTTTTAAGAGAATTATTTATTATAAGAATTTAACTACTCAATGTAAGAAATTAATTATTAAACGCACGCGAAACTGTAATAAATAATTAATGTATTTTTTCTAACGACTGAGTTGCCAGATACCACTTTTTACCATTATTATGGTGAGTTGTCTCCAACTAAAAGATTTCGTTGTGAACAGCAACTCATAAGACTCTGTAGTTAATCTTATGCGAGGTATGAAAATCAGGAAAAATGCCAAACGTATTATTTTAAATGAAACTAAACGCATATTAAATTAAAACAAATTAATTTTGTCCTTTTAAAAGAATTATTTATTATAAGAATTTAACTACTCAATGTAAGAAATTAATTATTAAACGCACGCGAAACTAATAAATAATTAATGTATTTTTTCTAACGACTGAGTTGCCAGATACCACTTTTTACCATTATTATGGTGAGTTGTCTCCAACTAAAAGATTTCGTTGTGAACAGCAACTCATAAGACTGTAGTTAATCTTATGCGAGGTACGGTTGAAAAAATATCTAAGTTGTATTATTATGTAGAACATTACAGTATTCGCTTGAAGGAAGGAGAGGTTGCAACCTCTATTTGAATAAATGTATTTACTTAAACTGCACAAAGATTATTCTCAAATCACTATTTCATCTTCTCATAAATAGGGTTACGTCGTGGCCAATGGGAGACCAATGTCGAAGACCGACCGCTTAATTTCCGCCGATCAACGAAGTTAAGCGACACTGGGCCTGGAGAGTAGTTGGATGAAAGACCGTCCTCCGCGTCCAGATTATGTAGCGACTCGTGGTTCGGATCCCACGCAGAGCTGTAGATCCCCTTCTTCATACCTTAGATGTTGCGAAGGAGTTTAAATATCTCCATCAAATAAAGCATTTCATCAATGATTTCACTGTTTCAGAAAGATTTACGTATGACTTAAAAAATGGGCTCATGACAGTGACAGTGAGGATGGAGATTCAACCAAGTGCTTGTATTGCATTGTGACGTTTGGTAATTCTGTGCGAGGGGAAGGGTGGGTTTGTTGCGCCATTTGCAAGAGATGGGCACATGTGGAATGTGCAGGGGTAGAGGATGATGAGGAAGAGGTTTTTGTGTGTGAGTTGTGCCAGTAAGGATGGACCCCTGGGGTCCATCTTACCCCGTGATTCGTTTTTGGTACAATAAAAATAAATATTGATTTGGTAAAATCTCGTGTTTCAGTCTTTTCCTCTAAAAGCCGTGACCAGGGTGTGGACTTTAAATATAACACCCCAAAGCACCACCACAACCCCTAAAAACCCCCAAAATTATATAAATGTGGTTTCTAGACTCATTTTTGTGTTAAGTAGTCCGTCTTACCCCACCTTCCCCTACATTTGAATGGTCAATAATAATAGAAATGAGGAATATGCATATAATCCTTCAATATAACAGTACAGGTGAAATATCACACAAATATATAAATACATTTCACTTTTTTTTCAAAATACTAAACTCGCACTTATTCGAGTTTACAATTACATCATTATTGCTCTGCATTACGCAGTATATACGGTTTAATAATATTTCACTGTTTTAAGTATAGGGAAACCTGTACTCGATATGAAGGGTTTTCATATCGTTCAGTACTATTTTTGTTCCCACTTTACAACCGGATGGTAAGTCATCTTTAAATACGTCTAGAATACAATCAAAAGCACGCACAAAGAGTTCATCGTTAGCTACATTATTAAACAAGTTTATAAACACGCTTTTCCAATCGAGGGTTTATTTCTACCGACCCGAGCTTTTCAATCGTGAACTCGTCTTCACTCAACATAGCGGCAACTGAAATAATCTTCTAAATCGTTACGACAACTGCTCGTTATATAAAGAAATAGTTCTTCAGGATAATTTTCACGAACTAGGTACATTTTATAATGTTCTACTAAACATCTTCACACTCCGGCGAACTATTTGAGAGGAACATATGCTCATATTTTTCCTTTCTGCCCATCAAACGATACTCGTCTCTAAAGTCTGTTAAAAACTCACGCAGGGCACTAGCCACAACCTCACTACGAACCTCATCATGATATACATTAATATAGTGATAAAAATACTTAAGATTGTCCATGATCACGAGATTCACATTTTCATTCGTAGGGTATTAGTATTCGACATGGTGTAACATGACGTGATACCACTTGTCACACCACCCATCCACAAGACTCATTATCCATACCTGCTGCTTCTCTTCTGCACGCGTTGTTTCTTTTACTTCACGGTGTATGTGAGACTTTATAAAGTTTAGCTCTGCAGCATACTTCAGCACATCGTCTGTGCAACGAAAGCCTTCAACGGTCTCACCAGAACATCCGTAGAGTATTTGCACATCTTGGAACTTCGCACAATCCAATGTGGTTTTAAAAGAGACATAGGAGGGGGGAATAGGAAGTTTTTCGGTATCCACCACATCCTGGCACTTTGCTGAATACCATTTCATAAACGTTGTACAAGCAATATTAAAAGCAGCCATTTGAATACACGTCTGATCTGAATACACGTCTGATCTCTCGGGCTTACTGCAGTCGACTGACCACGCAGGGAATCACAGATAGTAGCATGACTGACGGTCTTACAGTGGGCGGAGCTTAGAACTTTCACCTGTGCACACAAAGGAGAAAGTGAAACGCTAATTGAAACATGAGTTATTTAATAAATGAGATATTCAAGTTATATATATTTACAAATACGATTTAATAAACGAGATATTCAAGTTATAGACCGAATCAACATCAACACAAAATTTTAGTCGCTAAAATAGCAGCCTGAGTATTGTTCATGTTCTAAATTATCTTTGATTCGTTTTGGCAAAATTGAGTAAACTGCAGCCTTTGTTTCCTGATCAGAAACTCTCCGTCTTTTTCTGGTATGGTGCAAGGTTTCGTTGCAACCATATTCACTGCTCGAGTCTACTTCACAGTCGTTGCTTCTAATCTAGATTTACGCTCTTCACTAATGCATTCAATGGGTGAATAATCATCTTGGTTGATATTATTGACACCACAAGCGAGAGGGCTCACTGGGGTAACGGACACTTCAGGTAATGGTGCTGGGGCTTGAGGTGGATCGGGGGCAGTCTCCTCAGGTTGCCCTTGTGGCGGGGAAAATATTGTGTGGAGGTAATTATGTGCTGCTTCTAAGTAAACAAAACGGGCTTTATGTAACACAATGGCAACTAATAATGATTTATGCAAAGATGCACCAGCTCTTCTGGAACGTCTGGACGCAATTTTACCGAGCGATATATTTATCAACTTGTATGCTTCAAACCCGTTTGAAACGTCAGATATCATGTTCACCACCTAGGAATTGGTCAAGGCACAGAGAGCTAGCTAACACGACTCTAACC
Organism: Bathynomus jamesi; assembly: GCA_023014485.1. Classification (NCBI taxonomy): domain Eukaryota; kingdom Metazoa; phylum Arthropoda; class Malacostraca; order Isopoda; family Cirolanidae; genus Bathynomus; species Bathynomus jamesi. The sequence goes on from JAJOZX010001181.1 coordinate 395,274, forward strand.
TCTATTTCCAATCTTGTAATGAGTTAAAGTGAAAGTTTCGCCTGCCTTTATACAATGTCGTTCTGACGTCGTTATCAAGCTCCACACAAGGAATTTCCAGGTAGTAACATGAAGCACGTTGCTGTTCTTTCACCTGTGCACACACCACACACACACACACACACACACACACACACACACACACGCTAATTGAAACATGATTTATTTAATAAAAGAAATATTCAAGCTATATATATATTTACATACACGTGTGATAAATAAGTTAACAATAGACACATCAAAGATTATACTCAAGGTGTATATATTTACAAACGTGTGATAAATAAGTTAACAATTGAAATTCTGTCCCTGTTAACATAATTTCATTTAACTTATTTATCACACGTTTTTAAATATATATGTCTTGAATATAATCATTGATGTGTCTATTGTTAACTTATTTATTACACGTGTTTGTAAATATATATATATAGCTTGAATATTTCTTTTATTAAATAAATCATGTTTCAATTAGCGTGTGTGTGTGTGTGTGCTATATATATATTTACAAACACGTGTAATAAATAAGTTAACAATAGACACATCAATGATTATATTCAAGACATATATATTTAAAAACGTGTGTGATAAATAAGTTAAATGAAATTATGTTAACAGGGACAGAATTTCAATTGTTAACTTATTTATCACACGTTTGTAAATATATACACCTTCAGTATAATCTTTGATGTGTCTATTGTTAACTTATTTATCACACGTGTATGTAAATATATATATAGCTTGAATATTTCTTTTATTAAATAAATCATGTTTCAATTAGCGTGTGTGTGTGTGTGTGTGCTATATATATATATTACAAACACGTGTAATAAATAAGTTAACAATAGACACATCAATGATTATATTCAAGACATATATATTTAAAAACGTGTGTGATAAATAAGTTAAATGAAATTATGTTAACAGGGACAATTTCAATTGTTAACTTATTTATCACACGTTTGTAAATATATACACCTTGAGTATAATCTTTGATGTGTCTATTGTTAACTTATTTATCACACGTGTATGTAAATATATATATAGCTTGAATATGTCTCTTATTAAATAAATCATGTTTCAATTAGCGTGTGTGTGTGTGTGTGTGTGTGTGTGCACAGGTGAAAGAACAGCAACGTGCTTCATGTTACTACCTGGAAATTCCTTGTGTGGAGCTTGATAACGACGTCAGAACGACATTGTATAAAGGCAGGCGAAACTTTCACTTTAACTCATTACAAGATTGGAAATAGATGTTAGAGTCGTGTTAGCTAGCTCTCTGTGCCTTGACCAATTCCTAGGTGGTGAACATGATATCTGACGTTTCAAACGGGTTTGAAGCATACAAGTTGATAAATATATCGCTCGGTAAAATTGCGTCCAGACGTTCCAGAAGAGCTGGTGCATCTTTGCAAAATCATTATTAGTTGCCATTGTGTTACATAAAGCCCGTTTTGTTTACTTAGAAGCAGCACATAATTACCTCCACACAATATTTTTCCCGCCACAAGGGCAACCTGAGGAGACTGCCCCCGATCCACCTCAAGCCCCCGCACCATTACCTGAAGTGTCCGTTACCCCAGTGAGCCCTCTCGCTTGTGTGTCAATAATATCAACCAAGATGATTATTCACCCATTGAATGCATTAGTGAAGAGCGTAAATCTAGATTAGAAGGCAACGACTGTGAAGTAGACTCGAGCAGTGAATATGGTTGCAACGAAACCTTGCACCATACCAGAAAAAGACGGAGAGTTTCTGATCAGGAAACAAAGGCTGCAGTTACTCAATTTTGCCAAAACGAATCAAAGATAATTTAGAACATGAACAATACTCAGGCTGCTATTTTAGCGACTAAAATTTTGTGTTGATGTTGATTCGGTCTATAACTTGAATATCTCGTTTATTAAATCGTATTTGTAAATATATATAACTTGAATATCTCGTTTATTAAATAACTCATGTTTCAATTAGCGTTTCACTTTCTCCTTTGTGTGTGCACAGGTGAAAGTTCTAAGCTCCGCCCACTGTAAGACCGTGAGTCATGCTATCTGTGATTCCCTGCGTGGTCAGTCGACTGCAGTAAGCCCGAGAGATCAGACGTGTATTCAGATCAGACGTGTATTCAAATGGCTGCTTTTAATATTGCTTGTACAACGTTTATGAAATGGTATTCAGCAAAGTGCCAGGATGTGGTGGATACCGAAAAACTTCCTATTCCCCCCTTCTATGTCTCTCTTAAAACCACATTGGATTGTGCGAAGTTCCAAGATGTGCAAATACTCTACGGATGTTCTGGTGAGACAGTTGAAGGCTTTCGTTGCACAGACGATGTGCTGAAGTATGCTGCAGAGCTAAACTATAAAGTCTCACATACACCGTGAAGTAAAAGAAACAACGCGTGCAGAAGAGAAGCAGCAGGTATGGATAATGAGTCTTGTGGATGGGTGGTGTGACAAGCGGTATCACGTCATGTTACACCATGTCGAATACTAATACCCTACGAATGAAAATGTGAATCTCGTGATCATGGACAATCTTAAGTATTTTTATCACTATATTAATGTATATCATGATGAGGTTCGTAGTGAGGTTGTGGCTAGTGCCCTGCGTGAGTTTTTAACAGACTTTAGAGACGAGTATCGTTTGATGGGCAGAAAGGAAAAATATGAGCATATGTTCCTCTCAAATAGTTCGCCGGAGTGTGAAGATGTTTAGTAGAACATTATAAAATGTACCTAGTTCGTGAAAATTATCCTGAAGAACTATTTCTTTATATAACGAGTAGTTGTCGTAACGATTTAGAAGATTATTTCAGTTGCCGCTATGTTGAGTGAAGACGAGTTCACGATTGAAAAGCTCGGGTCGGTAGAAATAAACCCTCGATTGGAAAAGCGTGTTTATAAACTTGTTTAATAATGTAGCTAACGATGAACTCTTTGTGCGTGCTTTTGATTGTATTCTAGACGTATTTAAAGATGACTTACCATCCGGTTGTAAAGTGGGAACAAAAATAGTACTGAACGATATGAAAGCCCTTCATATCGAGTACAGGTTTCCCTATACTTAAAAGCAGTGAAATATTATTAAACCGTATATACTGCGTAATGCAGAGCAATAATGATGTAATTGTAAACTCGAATAAGTGCGAGTTTAGTATTTTGAAAAAAAAGTGAAATGTATTTATATATTTGTGTGATATTTCACCTGTACTGTTATATTGAAGGATTATATGCATATTCCTCATTTCTATTATTATTGACCATTCAATGTAGGGGAAGGTGGGTAAGACGGACTACTTAACACAAAAATGAGTCTAGAAACCACATTTATATAATTTGGGGTTTTTAGGGGTTGTGGTGGTGCTTTGGGGTGTTATACTTAAAGTCCACACCCTGGTCACGGTTTTTAGAGGAAAAGACTGAAACACGAGATTTTACCAAATCAATATTTTTATTGTACCAAAAACGAATCACGGGGTAAGATGGACCCCAGGGGTCCATCCTTACTGGCACAACTCACACAAAAATCTCTTCTCATCATCCTCTACCCCTGCACATTCCTCATGTGCCCATCTCTTGCAAATGGCGCAACAAACCCACCCTTCCCCTCGCACAGAATTACCAAACGTGACAATGCAATACAAGCACTTGGTTGAATCTCCATCCTCACTGTCACTGTCATGAGCCCATTTTTTAAGTCATACGTCAATCTTTCTAAAACAGTGAAATCATTGATGAAATGCTTTATTTGATGGAGATATTTAAACACCTTCGCAACATCTAAGGTATGAAGAAGGGGATCTACAGCTCTGCGTGGGATCCGAACCACGAGTCGCTACATAATCTGGACGCGGAGGACGGTCTTTCATCCAACTACTCTCCAGGCCCAGTGTCGCTTAACTTCGTTGATCGGCGGAAATTAAGCGGTCGGTCTTCGACATTGGTCTCCCATTGGCCACGACGTAACCCTGTTTATGAGATAAGATGAAACAGTGATTTGAGAATAATCTTTGTGCAGTTTAAGTAAACACATTTACTCAAGTAGAGGTTGCAACCTCTCCTTCCTTCAAGCGAATACTGTAATGTTCTACATAATGATACAACTTAGATATTTTTTCAACCGTACCTCGCATAAGATTAACTACAGAGTCTTATGAGTTGCTGTTCACAACGAAATCTTTTAGTTGGAGACAACTCACCATAATAATGGTAAAAAGTGGTATCTGGCTACTCAGTCTTCGTTAGAAAAAATACATTAATTATTTATTACAGTTTCGCGTGCGTTTAATAATTAATTTCTTACGTTGAGTAGTTAAATTCTTATAATAAATAATTCTCTTAAAAGGACAAAATTCATTTGTTTTAATTTAATATGCGTTTAGTTTCATTTAAAATAATAGACGTTTGGCATTTTTCCTGATTTTCATACCTCGCATAAGATTAACTACAGAGTCTTATGAGTACAACGAAATTTTTTAGTTGGAGACAATTCACCATAATAATGGTAAAAAGTGGCATCTGGCATCTTAGTCTTCGTTAGAAAAAATACATTAATTATTTATTAGTTTCGCATGCGTTTAATAATTAATTTCTTACATTGAGTAGTTAAATTCTTATGATAAATAATTCTCTTAAAAGGACAAAACTCATTTGTTTTAATTTAATATGCGTTTAGTTTCATTTAAAATAATACACGTTGGCATTTTTCCTGATTTTCATAATATATACAGAGACGTGTGTGTGTGTGTGTGTGTGTGTGTGTGGATTGCTAATACGATCGATTGTTTTGATTTTATTTCGGCGAATGTCCATTTATATATATATATATATATATATATATATATATATATATATATATGGTAAGGTGAAGATGTAATTCTGAATCCACGTTAAACTGTGGGCCTAAGGTGGGTGAAAACCTTTCCAATTCAAATTGCGCTAGGGGACAACATGGACATTTAATGGGTTAGGAGCCGTGAATGATATTTGTAAACAGAAGGTCATAAAACAAGTTCTGAGTTTATGTCTGACGCATTCGTGAAATCATGAAAATATTTTAGAGATCTGGTTTTATAGCTTTTGTTAATGAAGAATATTAAATATACTCGTATTTATAGTAAATATTAATGTAGTCTTATAATATTACAATAATTAAAATTTTAGTTATCTCATTCACATGAATTGGAGCTCTTTCCGAAGAACTGAATAAAAATAATTATCATATGTTTTCACAGAAAACAGTTTTTACTTTTAAACTTAAATCATTGTGATTAAATAAGCACATATACAGAGATTAGTTTAAATAAGTTATCAATAAGAAGGAAAGAATAAAACGAAATTTTTTTTTAATAAACGCTTTATTTACGTTTGTTATTATTTTTTGATTAGGTGATACATTCATAATTAGTTGGGTAGCCCTTATAAAAATTCATTTTCAGTCTAACGATTTATTTATTGGGTAACTTTGTTAATTCTGTTATATTACTAAAATATATTGAAAGTTGCCTTTACTTTTAATCAATCCGGTTGATAATTATATTATTACTTTATAACTTGGGAGTTAAACTTTTAAAAGATGCTGTAAATTATAAAAGCATCCTGATCTTAAGTTAGGCATATCAATAATATATTTTTAAGTCATACGTAAATCTTTCTGAAACAGTGAAATCATTGTTGAAATGCTTTATTTGATGGAGCTAATTAAACTCCTTCGCAACATCTAAGGTATGAAGAAGGGGATCTACAGCTCTGCGTGGGATCCGAACCACGAGTCGCTACATAATCTGGACGCGGAGGACGGTCTTTCATCCAACTACTCTCCAGACCAGTGTCGCTTAACTTCGTTGATCAGCGGAAATTAAGCGGTCGGTCTTCGACATTGGTCGCCCATTGACCACGACGTAACCCTATTTATGAGATAAGATGAAATAGTGATTTGAGAATAATCTTTGTGCAGTTTAAGTAAATACATTTATTCAAGTAGAGGTTCCAACCTCCTTCCTTCAAGCGAATACTGTAATGTTATACATAATGATACAACTTAGATATTTTTCAACCGTACCTCGCATAAGATTAACTACAGTCTTATGAGTTGCTGTTCTCGATTTTTACTGCTAGTTTCAATTACCAAACAGGAAAATTTTTCAGCTGCCAAAAAAAAAAAGCTAGCTAGAAAAAATGGCACGCCTCGGTTATTAGTGCTTTCAGGTATGCCTACCTTATTTCTTTCGCGTATTGTTATTTAATATAATTGTGTGTATTTCTTTCAATAACAGAGAAGTTAGCTAAGAATATGATACCATACAAATTACGCGTAAATATTTTCATTGTAGAAATAATAATAATGAAAATATTAATATTTGAAGTAAGTGGTGGTTTCTGCTCGAATAGCTTGTAGAAGGATAATCCCTTGGCCCGAAAAAGGTCTCTAGGGACGATTCGAATTGATAGTCTCCTTTTCCTCGTGTGCGCGCGCGCGTGTGTGTGTGTGCACGAGTTGTTCATATACAAACACAGCTGGGGAATGTACGAGTATATATATATATATATATATATATATATATATAACATAGATGGGGCTCGATTGATTAACTATATAAATATATTATGGTGTTTTATATGCTTTGTGCACAGACAAGCGTGTGTTTCAAAATTTGTCTTCATTTGGAGTGAAGGGAGACTTATCAGGATTGGGGGGGAGGTCTCTCAACCATCAGGTGTTCTTCGAAGCCGACCCCGTTATAGCGGATTGTGTTTTGGCAAATTTAAATTGATTAATTTCTTTAATTTCGTTTTTTTTCAATTTTCTTCGCAGGGGATTGGGGGCGAATGACAAGCGTGTTTTCATAAATTTTCATTTCGTATGGAGTGAAGGGAGACTTATCAGGGATTGGGGGGAAGGTCTCTCAACCATCAGGTGTTCTTCGTGTGTGTGTGTGTGTACGAGTTGTTTATTCGTTTATTATATATATATATATTATATATATATATATATCAAGAGCGGTCTGGAAGAAAGATCTCATGTCGTCCGACCCCGTTATAGCGGATTGTATTTTGGATAATTTCAACTTTTAAATGAATTGTTTCGTAAATTTTCATATTGTTTCGTTGTTCAAATATTTATAATAAAAAATAAGTGTGTAAAAATTATTTATTTAATAAACAGAATTTAATTGGATTCAATTGTGGTACACAATGGAAGATTAATATATGGTTTTTTGCTATCTGGAACACATGGCGCTATCTGGAATACATGGTGCGATCTGGCAACAGCACCTGAATACATGGCGTGATCTGGCAAATCAGCAACTGAATACATGGCGCTATCTGGCAACTCAACCAGAATAGAGGTTTATAAAAGGCCGAGAGACGACTGACGGAGTCATTCCAGCTCGGCTCCCAGCCGAGCAAGGACCTCTGGTCCTTCTCTTTCTGGACCTTTGGGAAAACCCCTTAGAGGCCTCTTAGGTTAGGTAAACGAAAATAACTTAGGGGAGAACTCCGCCTCCAAGTTGCATGCTTACAATCAAAGGCCACTACTCTCTCTCTATCTCTCCTTCAGGTGTCTCTCTCTCCTTCAGGTGTCTCTTCTCCTTCAGGTGTGTCTCTCTCTCCCTTTCAGGTGTCTCTCTCTCTCTCCTTCAGGTGTCTATCTCTCTCCTTCAGGTGTCTCTCTCTCTCCTTCAGGTGTCCCCCTCCCCCTTGGCTCAGCCAACTGGCTGATTAGGAGCCTATAAAACAACGCCTACTCGGCTGAAGTCTTAATATGCACTTGGCTCCTGCCAGGTGAACACCCTCCTCCTTTCTCTCCTTTCTGGCCCTTTGGGGGGAATAGCTTGGGGGAGAACTCCGCCCCCAAGTTGCATGCCCCTTGCAACCGGCAACAAAGGGCCCTTTGGGGTATTTTTTTCTTTTTGTTTTGTTTATTTTTTTGCACCCCCCCTTTGCAACACCCCCCCCCCTTTTGCAACATTACGTAATCACTTGCAACATTCTTGCTCTCTCCCCTTTTGCGGCTATACTACTTTCGCATTACAGTACACACAATTCTGGACCTGAGTGTAATAAGGGCCAATGTAAAACTTCACCAAATGTTAGATACACGTGTCTTAAGGTGTGTTTAGACCATAGGTCTGGAACCTGGCTCACTGAAGCTTTGGGTGCGGCTCGCGCACAACCATCATAATAAAAAATTTAGACTTTAGATTTCCAAACACCTGAACGACTACAATGTAGTCGTTTAGGTGTTTGGACATCTAAAGACACTCCTATGAAAGTACAGTATGGAGTCACTACACTCTTACTTTCATAATGATATCTTGTTTGTGTTTCAGACAGATAGAAACTGATTCATTGTAGATACATTCATTATTTTTATTATTGTATATAAGTATGGCTAGGACAAGTAAGACTATTATTATATATATAAAAGTATGGCTATAGCACAAGTAAAATTAAGAAGTCAAAATTCTGAAAAACAAACAGCAGCAAGTGTCACATTAAAACGAATATTGTACTCATTTGTAATGTAGACTGTTGTTACTCTTTGTAATCAGTCTGACAAATACACAAGTAACTTTACAGGATTTACCTATTTATTGCCTACATTTTCTTAAGATTGAGGGCTTGTGGCTCGTTTAAGTGTATTATCATTTTGATGTGGCGCATGCTATCGAAAAGGTTCCCGACCCGCCTGTTTAGACACTCCAATTTAGTGCAAAAGAGGCTAGTATCATCAGGTAAACTGTTAGTTTGACATTGTCCTCTTTTGCACTGAATTGTAGTGTCTAAACATACCTTAAGACACAACAAGTATATCTAACATTTACTGGAATTTGACATTAACTCTTATTGCACTACGATCCAGAATTAAAAGATTAAATTGCGAATGAAACAAGGGCCTGTGGGAGTTTATTCTTCATGGTTGAAGTGATTTAAGGCTATAATTGTTTTTATATAAAAACGAAGTTGATTTGAGCATAGTGGTGTAGGAATAACTATTCGACCTTACGTTACGCGGGTGGATTTAATTCGTGTTAGGTTAATTTAAATTAGGTTAGATTATGCTAGGTTAGGGTAGTCTTTCTTATTTAATTTTGAGCATTCAATTTTTATATGTTAATTTCAAAACGGGCAAATACTGGATTTCCTCTTTTCATTTCAGGTTAAGGTACGCTAAACATCAAATTTAATTATAATTGAAACCGTAAGGCCAACAGTGAGAAAGAGAAATTTATTAGTTACTGTATATAAACCAAACGTTTTTAACCCACATCATTTCATTCTTAGAGAAGAAGGCATGAACTCGGTTGAGAAACAAAGTATTTTGATTTTCATTAAAAATATATATTTTTTTTTTCCTAATGAGGATCTATTGTTGCGTTTCCAAGTACGCCATTGTGCTTTTTATGTCAATGAAATTGCTCATTAAGCGTTTCGCTCATTTATTTGTGAATCGTTTATGTAATTGCTATTTTTGTCCTTTAGAGGTCGAATACTTTTTTTGCGGTTCAACTTCTTTTCAACGTAAATGTAAAAAAAAAAAATCTTAATTTTTTTTTCTTCATTTTCGCTGCCTTATTTCCTTCATTGAGACATTTTGCGAACGAATGTTTGAAGTTTTCCTTCATTCATTTTCTTTCTATTTCTTCATTTGTTTATAAGTCTCATAACTTTTCTTTACCGGAAAAGCGTTAACGGCTCTCCCAGTTTTACGTCCTTTGCCGTTCGCCTTTTTAGAGCCATTTATTCTAATAATTTTAATTCTTGGTCTACCTTTCATCATTGAGAGAGATTCGTTCGACGTTTTCTTATCAGATAAAATTTCCCATTTTTATTTCTCGCATTTCTGCGTTTATACAAAGAGAAAAATCATTTCCTTTAAAACGCCAAAATGTCTTCAGTTAATCACTTTTTGTTTGGATGAAATGAAGAAATGGTTGAAATATAATAATTGTTTTAATTAGAGTTACCATAAACATTTTGTTGGCTTCGTTTTGTTATTGTAACATTTTGTTTTTAATGTTAAACACTAATAAATTATATTTCCGCATAACTACCCGTGCATGCACGTACATACGCTTTCTTAAGAGGTTCTATAAGAAAAAGGAAGACGCCATTGACGAGCTCGCCGCTTTCATCTCTTCCCTATAAAGCTTACTAAACAGCACCTGAAGTTCGACTTCCGATGGTGCTAGTAATAATAATCCAGGAGTTAGTGCAATGGACCGTATTAGTTGGCCTGAGCTGTGTGCCAGTTTATGGCCCTCCACATTCATTATTACGAGACGTATTCTGGCAATACTTGGTTTTATAGGCCACATAAAGAATGTGGCCTATAAAACTTTTAAGTAAAACGATATATCAAATTTTTACTTTCATTTAAGAACCTGAAATGTACTGAATTTTCATCCACGGTGGGCGAACTGATGGCGTGGAGACTAGCGTCCTGAATTCTCTTTCAAGGTCATACCTAAATTTATCCATTTTAAGCCGTTTTATAGATAGAGAGGTTTGGAATTTATCTCATTCGATTCAGGAGCAAACATTAGTTTGGAAAGATGGTTCACGCGATGATTGAGTTCACTCCGTATTGTCCGAGAGAAACGGAAATCCTCTCGAACAGATAGGCTTGCCGGATCCAACCTTTTTTTTTTCCTTCACGCAACAAAATAACGTCGTCAGTTGGAACAAATATTTGTTAAAAAAAATCATACGCAAATTTTGTTCAGTTAACTAAATATTTGTTTACTGCAGCAAATGATTAACAACAAAACTCATTTTGCAAATGTTTGCAAAATGTTAACTGTCGAAATATGGTAAAAAGAGAGACTCTTCTGACAAAATATTTATAGCTGTCTATAATTTCTCATCTCGCGTTTTAGTTTAAGATTAATCCTATAAACATAGGCCTACCAACCTTTTTTCGAAGCTATTAGATATTTCGTTGACGTGAATTTCATCGACACTCGCGTAACGTAACGTAACCTAATTCATTCTGAACTCTATATACTAACTTAATCTAGCTCTTAAAAACTTGTCGAGACGTGTCACGTCGAGAAAATGATGTTAGCCCGATTTTTTTTTCAAATTTTTTGTTCCTTCAATTGAAATTCATTCGCGCCTATTATAGGTCGTAATCAGAAGTTTCTATTCGGCTTACTTTTAAATTCATTATGTCCCCACACACCCCTTTTTTTGCGGGGGAAGGCATGATGAAGTTGAGCATATTTTCATTTCAGCGTTACTGTGACTTCTCAAATAAGCGTTTATTTTTATGCAGTTTTCAATAACTTTTCTGCTTCGGTATAATTTTTCTTCGTGCTGCCAAAAATGATTCTGAAATAACGTGTAATTAGTTATAGTTCGTTTCCACTTGCTTTCCATTTGATTTTAAGGATTATATTGAACATTTGAACGTCTTTAACGCTTCAATATACGGATGTTTTAACTGTAAAGTTTCATTTCCACATATTGTATTCTAATTCTGTCTGTCTGTCTGTCTGTCTGCTCACTATATATATATATATATTTATAAAAGTGCCAAATAGTGTAGATTGAAGTAGTTTTCTCCAGATTGTGTAAAAAATTAAATTTATTCCATTTTTAGTGTAGCAGTTTCCTACCTGTAGTCTTCATATTCAGTATAGTTGGGTTAATTAAGGTTAAGTTGGGTAAAGTTCGGTTAAATTACATTTGGTTAGGTTAGATTACTTAAGTTATGTTTCGGCTTCTTCGTTAGTGAAGCACCAAACCTTTCCGTCAACAAATTTTGTATTCGAGAAAAGTTTTTTCTCCGCATCTCGAGAATTTGTACCGTCGATCAAAGGTTTGTTTTGTAAATTATGAAGTTACTCATTTTTCAATACAATTTTTTCGCGTTGAATTTCACATTTGAGTAAATGCGTCTTCCGAAGAATTTATCATTTTTTTCACGTGTACTTTAATCGTGTAAACGCTAAATATTTGCAAATGTTAACGAAAACAGATTTATTATTTCAAGTGACCTCTCTCGACCTTTTCTTTTCGTTTTGTCTTTTGAGATTAATGCGTGTCTTTGTTTTTGTCTGCTAGACTGACTGTCGTTCTGCACCTGTACGTTTATTAGGATATATATATATATATATATATATATATATATATATATATACATAAAATTTTAACTGCAAACAACACACAGTATAATTAATGTAAAGAACGACGCTTGTGTAGAAGAGCGTTCCGCACAAGATGAGGAGGGAGAACGAACAAATGAAAACTGAGGTACCACCCGGGAATCGAACCCGGCGTCGTTCTTTACATTAATTATACTGTGTGTTGTTTGCAGTTAAAATGTATATATGTACGGCATGCGAAGGTGCCCCCTCAGGGCATTAGTTTCTGCTCGTATGTAGGAGAATTACGACTTCTGATTGATCGAGGTCCATGGTGTAGTGGATAGCATATCTGACCGGCAATCGGATGATCCCGGGTTCGATTTCCGGGTGGTACGTCATTTTCATTTGTTCGTTCTCCCTCCTCATCTTGTGCGGAACGCTCTTCTACGCAAGCGTCGTTCTTTACATATATGTATATATATATACACACACACACACACACACCCAGGCCCGTATCCAGGGGGGGGCAGAGGGGCACGTGCCCTCCCCGAAATTTCGCGAAAATTTTTTTGAAGGGTTTTAATTTTTTTGCTTTTTTTTTAATATAATTTTGTATAAGACGCTGCTGAACGTCAAAAGAGCGTTGTTTGTGTGAGTTTATATGTGGTGTGTTGGTGGAATGCATAGCTACCGACATAGCCACTGGCTGTCAACACAGACCGGCATATTGTTGGTTATGTGGATTGTGCTTGTGGTAGTCTTAGTTCATATAGGTGTATTATTTTCGTGTTATTAACTAGAGTGTTCTCATCTTTTCAGAATTAATGAAGACGATTACTTCATTTTTTGTGCCGATTAAGCGGCAGAGAATTGATACTAGTGAAGGGCAAAGTTCCCAAAGTGAAAATATTGTCCTAACTGAATGTGATACTACAGAACAAATTACAAATTTACCAGTGAACAATTCATAGACATTCATTTGAATTTTTTTCTGAGCTTCATTTCATACATCATCTACTTGCAGTTAATGAATTTAAAGTAACGCCACCCTATGCACCCTCAATGCTCCTAAGAAGAGCTATACACACTATTATCTATTTTCTGAAGTTGGTGTGCCCCCCCCCCCCCCCCCGAAAAAAAATCCTGGATACGGGCCTGTATATACCTTTCAAATGTTCCGTGCCATGATTCCTCATTTCACGAAGGTCAAGCTTGTCGCCCCTCCTCTCGAGTTGGCCTGGTGAAGTAGTGAGTTGGTTTCTTGTACTCTCCACCTCACATAGCCAGGTACGCCCGGCTCAACAATGTTGCTAGAGTGGAATAAAACTGAAGCATTATTCCAATCAATACAGCGGGATAACATTGTTAATAGAAATATTCTTGAGTCTGCCATTATCCAACTTTCAAATAACTTCAACATAAGCAAAGGTCTTTTTCAACTCGATCCTGTTGTTTTGAATTCCTTCAAAACAGATTTAGATAAGAAGGGTAGAACGCTAAATCTTTGGTAAACTTGTATGCTACTTTATTAACTTTTAATTTTCATTTTATTTTTATATATATCGAAACTTGACCACAAAGGCAAAGTGTTAAAACCCGGGCAGATTTCCAGTATAAATTTGTATTTTTATAATTATTTGATCTTGTGCTAAAAATCGATATTTTTTCCTTACAATCTGATAATCTTAATTTTATTTTTACTTCTCCGTTTATTGCATATATATATATATATATATATATAATATATATATATATATATATATATATATGTAATGTATGTATGTATGTATGTATGTTATTTATTTTCTTTTTTTTTCTTTCTGTAACCTATATATAGGCTGTAACCCTTTTATGTACTTCAGTGTTCCTGAGGATGTCATTATACGAAAGCGCTTGAGCACCATTTGTGTTTCCTTTCCTTCGTGGTTTTATTCATCATATATATATATATCTAATATATTATATATATATATATATATATATTATTATATATATATATATATATGACAGTGTGTTGTATAATAAACCAGAAGTAATTATATATACAGTAATTACTAAAACCTTGTTTGTTAAAGTGAACTATGAAAACTGAAAAATATTATAGCCTGAAGATCCTCGGTTAATAAACTGTTTGCGTATGCCAAGTTTTTCCTTGCAGCGCTTTTAAACTCCTCCTTGATTCAGCTAAAAGTCTCGTGATTCTCGTAGTTTAGCTGAGATACTGTTGTTGAAGCATCGGAACATCTCGAAACTGTCCCTGGGCTCCAAAGCTGGTAAATCTTTTTTATAAAACTTTACCGACTCTCGTTGCAGTTTCCTACTGAAGTTTCTCGATTTTTATTACTCCTCTCAAAGCATTTATTCAGTCGTCGTAACTCGCTTGCCCAACGTATTGACTTAAATATTTACAATATGTGTTGATTTTCTATTTTTATGCTGTTCTGTTTTGGAAAGTAAGTGGTGTGTGTGTGTTTTCTTCCAGGATGGTTTTTCCTTTAGAAAGTTTTAGTTCGTCTTGTGCTTTCTCTTCCATCAGTAAATTGGAGATAGAAAGCTTGTGTCGCTCGTTTGATTGTTTTTAATCAAGAACTAGGATTGTGTTTTATCCATAATTGTATACAGTGTACATTCACTTAATTGGACGACTAGTGTAATCTTCGGTAATATGTCACTTTTCGCACCATGTTAAAAGTCCCTTGACCAACTCGAGTAGGCTTGAGGGGGTGGAGGATGAGAGTAGAAAATAGGCCCAACGAGTACTAGTTCTTTCCTTCATCGAATTCCCAAATGTAACGAAAGTATATTAACAATACAAACCGTATCCAAGAATAAATATCTGCACGCGGATCACCCATTCATGTCATCTATTTCTATCTTATCTTGGTTCGTCTATTTTTATAATATTTGTACGATTCAATTTCTTTCCCTCGACTCATCAGGACATTATCTTTCGACAGGACAGCTTTCATCTTTCCACGATTTTATTGAAAGAGTCATTTTGATCGTTTGTTTTAGGTATTTGATTCACTCCCTTCTCTCTCTCGTTTCATTGTTTGCTTTATTGCATGTAGTGCTATCTTTAATATATTTAGTGCTTTCATTTACATTTTGAGCATTTTTACATGCGGTGCACGATATTTTAAAATTTTAATCATCTTGGAGTGGTCTGAGAAGTATGGAAAGCATATATATATATATATGTGTGTGTATATACAGAGTCATGCAAGAAGTAAATAGACACCCTTAATTTTATGGTAAAATGTATGCATCCAAATTTTTTTGCCATTATTATGACTAATATTCGTTTCCTTTTTTTAGATTGTAATATACCCATCCTAGAACATGCCTCGAACACAAGATTCCAAAGAAATTTCTGACTTTCAACGAGGAAGGATTGTTGGTCAATCTGAGGGTGGACTGTCCCAGCGACAAATAGCTAGGAATCTCGGAATACCCCTTTCTACTGTTAACAGAATAATAGTCCAATTTAAAGAAAAGGGCAAAACATCAATTGAATCACGACCTGGTCGACCTGGGCCTTCTGACAGATGTCTTCGTTTTGTTCGAAGATCTGTTGAGAACAACCCTCGTTTAAAAGCTTCAGAAGTGGCACAAAAACTCAAAATTAGCCCAAGAACAGCAGTAAACTATCTTCATCAGCTTGGTTATTATGGACGTGCAGCTATATCTTGTGTTCGAGGCATGTTCTAGGATGGGTATATTACAATCTAAAAAAAGGAAACGAATATTAGTCATAATAATGGCAAAAAAATTTGGATGCATACATTTTACCATAAAATTAAGGGTGTCTATTTACTTCTTGCATGACTCTGTATATATGTGTGTATATATATACTGGGAAAGGCTACGCGAATTAAACCTATATTCACTGGAAAGGAGAAGAGAGAGATACACCATTATTTACACTTGGAAAATAATGGAGAAACTAGCCCCTAATCTTACTCTGAACCCTATAACTCCCCAAACAACAGTAGAAAGTAGAAAAGGAAGACTATGTCGTGTTCCCAAATTAAAGGTTAGACAGGGAACATCCTTAACCCTAAAGGAAAATAGTTTTTTTGTGAGAGGACCAAGACTGTTTAATCAGCTGCCCAAAGAACTAGGAACACGAGTGGTGTTGCGGTGGACATCTTCAAAAGAAGATTAGACGCCTGGCTCAGACCAATCCCCGATGAGGCGATCGTACCTGGCTATGCGAGGTGGAGTGTACAAGAAACCAACTCTCTACTTCACCAGGCCAACTCGAGAGGAGGGGCGACAAGCTTGACCTTCGTGAAATGAGGAATCATCGCACGGAACATTTGAAAGGTTGAAAGCTTATATCGGAGGCCATCGCAGAATGTCAACCTTGAATAGTTTCGAGTGCTCGTACAAACTTCTACATTGCTATGGAACACCTGGAGCTCATCTTAGAGCACTTACCTACGTCAAGATTCAGCACCGTCAGCAGGAAGATATTTTTCTGACGGAGGTTTTCTTGCACCTACATTGAAACACCAAACAAATGTTTTTTCTTTTTCGAAGCTTGAGTTTTTGCTTACCGTACAAGACGTACACCACTGCTTATACACTGACGAAGATTTTTCTTTTTGGCACCTCACTGCGAAGTTTTATCATTGGTGCTTCACACGATATTAACCTTTGAGGAGAACATCATGACAATTCTAACCAAGTTTAAAACAGCTTTTTGGTGCCTCGAGACTTTTACCGTTAGGTTTCAAACGAGAACGTCTCCATATTAGCCTTTCGTTCATCGCCTATTACAAACTCATTCAAAGTATCGCTATAACCCTTTGCATAGGTCTAATTCACTGCTCATTGGACTAGCATTTTTATGTAACGTTAACGTAATACCGCATGTAGGCTTATTATTATTTTGTATGTACCATATTTTATCATCCTAATTATTGCCTCTTATAATACCATTGAATAGCTGTACATTTGTCCTCCATGTAATTACTCTTTAATTCTTAACATTCAGTAATTGTAATATTTGATCATATCAGTAAAAATTATTTAATTGTTAATCATCGTAATTATTCTTTTATTTTTGTTATTAAACAAAAATCCACGAAGTCTATTAATCTCCTTTATTAATGACATTTATTTAGTTTGATTGAAAGATCAAATGGTAACCCATGAACATTCAACGTAACCTAATTACATTATAGGGCCAACTGTAATAGGACACACACACACACACACACACACACACACACACACACACACACACACACACACACACACACAGTATATTCCTAGAATATCTAGAGAAGATGAGAGCACCATAAATTGATATTTTATTTTTCCTAGTATCCGTGGTTTTGTCCGTGTAAAAACAAGAACATGGAAGTTATAAATTCTGTATTAAATGTAAGGATCTAACTAATCGAACTTAAAGGTTGCTAAAACTATAGGCTCACAAGAGACACTTGACACTTCCTGCTCACCATATGAGTATTTGGGTATAACTACTGTACTTCTGTGTGGTCTAAAAAGACTCGCTGAAAAGGTTAACGTAGGCCTACTGTTTGTAAACCAACTTTTATTCGTTTGGTTCGTCTTAACTACTGGTATATAGGTTCTGTTCACGAGAGACTGGACTCAAACTTATGATTGGTACTGTAAATATTTTGGAAGTTTCTGCTTTGATCTTAAAGGGATTATGTATTGTTTAGCAACACAGTAAAAACGTCGTTAAACATAGCGTGGGTATATATATATATATATATATATATCGTTTACTGAAATATCAGTAAGCTTCCATTTAACATTCTTTATTTAAAGTTTGTGCTTGCTACAAGAAATTTTTCCTGTACGGCGTTTTTTGATATAAAAGGTAAGTAGTTTAATTGTGTGTACACATTTTTGTATTCACATTTCACACACGGAGACTAAAATGTAAAATTAGTCCTGAAAAGAACGCGAGAAGCATTGTTTAATTTGTGAATTAAGGCTTCATGTAAAAATTCTATGCCTTTATGCAATTCGCGAGTATAGAATAATCGAGCGACGGGAGTAAAATAAAGGTTGTTCTGTAACATTATGCTCTATACCCAATTACGGCATTCACAAATGTGAATACATATTACAAGGCTATACGTAACATCCTATTCATTAACTTTTGTGTCTCTTTTCACGCCGCGTTGTAAATCATGCGTTTGTCCTTGAAAATAAGCATTATCCGACCAAAGCAACAAATTACGTCGCTGGTTTACATAATGGACTGTGTTATTAAGCGTTTTTTTTCCTTTTCTTTAATATGACTCTTGGCACATAAAAACTGAATATTCTGGACGTACTAGTTTAATATATATATTATATATATATACGTTTCGTAATTTGGCGCATTCTCAAGGCTGAAGTTATTTTATAAATTCACTCGCGATTCGTATTAGAAACGGATAAAAAAAGTAGAGAAAACAGTGAAGCTTTAAATGTTAACAAAACATTATTTTCTATTATTAGTTCGTAAAATCTTTTTTGAATTTCAAATAACATATAAAAGAATAGAAGTTTTATTAATATTTTAGGTTGGGTTTCTTTTTCTTTATAATCATTGATTCTAAGATTAAAAGGTTTCGTTTATCATAATTACATCTGTTTGCTTGGTTACGTAGAGCGGATGATTCTAAGGTAGTAAGAGGTGTACTTGTTCTATAGCTAACGCCTCTTCAGAGGGTTGACAAAAGTAAATAGACATCATGATGATTGTCCTCAAGGACAAATGACAAAGTTCATCAATGTAATGGGAGAACGAGTGTCAGCTTTACGTAATGCAAAGGGGGAAGCAGCATGATTCTAAATATATTGATTCAATAAATCTGTTATTATTTATTGACTTTTATTATCAAATGAAAAATATGGATAAACCGAAGGTGCCTATTTATTTACTCTTGTCAATTCTCTGTATGTGAATCAATTCTTTAAGAAGTCTGGACGTACAACCAATGTATGTTCCATCTTTACAAGAAGGACAAGTAGATTCATAAATTAGTCCAGACTTCATCAAAAGTAGAATTGGATCTTTGAATTGAAAGTGAGAGCCTTCAGTTAATGGATTCGTGAAACAAAAGTAAAATCCTTCTATGGAAAGAACTTGATTAAAGTTTTTGGAAAGATTATGCGCAACAAGAGAAAGTAAGATTAGGTTTGTTATATGTAGCTTCCGTTGGGAACATTTAAAGTTGGTTATATAATATATATATATATATATATCACACACACACACACACACACACACACACACACACACACACACACACACACACACAAGACCACGAACTGTTCAAACACTTAAAAGACAACATATAACAAGAATGTAACAAGGATGTCCTACGTAACGTTCAGTGTAGCTTACGTGATTGAATTAGCGTGTGTCACTACCTGACTGGCATGTATTTTGTTACACCATATATATAATATATAGCTGCGAGAAAGATTTTGTTCACTGTTTATTTGGAAAAAATTCTTTTACATAGAAAATAAAAACACAGTTTCATTAAATTATTTGTTCTAAGTTGTAAGCACAAAAGAGTATTTTTTATATATAGTTTAAAAAATGCATAAAACATAAGCTTTTAGTTAACTCTGGATCTACAGGCTACATCATAGGTTTAGTAACTATTTTCACCTTTTTTTAATATTTCAAATCAAATACATAGTTAAATACATAGTCAATGAAGTACTTTTTAAATGTTATAAAAACAAAGAAAAACATGCATCATGCGTGTAAAAGAAATGTATATATATTAATTAATGTTATACCTCTAGGCTACTGGTTTCCAAACTATGGGTAAATTACCCCCGGGGGGGGTAATGAATGATTTTTAGGGGGGATAATGGAGGCGGCAGTTAAAAAAAAAGAAAAAATCGCAGACTGAATCTGAATATAATGTAACCGCGGAAATTAATTTTGCCACTGTCTTGCAAGCACAATTATGAAATACATAATTCCTGTTTACCTGTTGGTAAATATTGTGTATATATATTCGAGTCCAAGATCATTGAGATTTTGTTTTTGTTTGCTTCGTTTGATTTATTATTATTTTTATTTCATTTTTTTGGATCTTTTCCGTTTGACTGCCGCCATTGAAACATAATTAAACTTTTTGTATTTTAACTGAAATGTCTTGATGATACAAAATAAGTTACTTTATAAAAAAGCTTTTCTTAATTTCCCCTTCAAATTTTGTTTCTTATAAACAATTTTAATTACTTTCAAGATCCATGCTTAATTTTTAAGTTTTAATCGTGTACTCAGAAAAATAAGGGAATCACCTGAAGATCAGGGCCTCCAGCCTTCTTTAGTTAGCTTTATAAGGCTAACTAACAAAAATATCACGACCTAACCTAACCAATCGTCAAGGTCGTACAGTTGACCTAACGATTGGTTAGGTTAGGTCGTGATATTTTCGTTAGTTAGCCTTATAAGGCTAAGTAAAGAAGGCTGGGGGCACTCACCTCTTATGTTTCAATGGCGGCAGTCAAACGGAAAAGATCCATTTTTTTTGCCCGCTTAGTAACAAGTAAAAGTTTACTTCACCCATGAACAAGTATATAAATTTTTTTTAGTTCTCGACAGAGGTTTGAAAGGTGAGCATTGCTAATATATACCATTATACCATATCTTATATTTATCAAGTTTATAAATATAAAATTATTATTTATATATATATGCACTAAAATCACAAAAAACACGTGACCTTATTAATAAGCAAACAACCACAAGGAAAAGGAAACACAAAGTCCGAGCGCTTTCGTGATATATTCACATTATCCTCCTTGATAATGTGAATATATCACGAAAGCGCTCGGACTTTGTGTTTCCTTTTCCTTGTGGTTGTTTGCTTTATATATATATATATATATATATATATATATATATATATATTCTGTATGTATTGTATTGTTATTTTGTGTGGTGTGCTTTCTTTGAAGGGGGTAATACGACGGAGGAAATCAAGAGTTTGCGTAACGAAGGAAAAAAGTTTGGGAACCCCTGCTCTAGGGCTATAGAGCAGGGGGTGCTGGTTAAGTATGCGGTCTACCATCTGAGTTCTGGTTAAGTGTGCGGTCTACCATCTGAGTTTTGACAGAATATTTTCGTTAAAACTAACGAAAATATCACGACTTAACCTAACCAATTATCAAGGGCGTACAGTTGATCTATTAGTAAATAGTAAATACTATTCCAGAAACAAACAATGTTATAATTAATAATAGATCAACTGTACGCCCTTGATAATTGGTTAGGTTAAGTCGTGATATTTTCGTTAGTTTATATTCTGTCAAAACTCAGATGGTAGACCGCATACTTAACCAGCACCGAGCAGGGTCCACCAATTAATTTTCTCGGCGGTTCGCAAATATATGTAGGTGTTCTGTCAGCCTATAACAGTTTGAGACACAATTTAATTTTTGTATATCGTTTCGATTGGGCAAAAGGGAAAAGACATTCTTCAAGTCTGTATAAGTGGAGGTTAGGTTAGCTGAACTCGCCAGTTGATTTATAGATCCTAAAAGCAAGTACGAAGGTCCGCTACCCACACTTTTTTTTTATTGGAATGTATTCGTACTGTGGCCGACATTATTTTATGAAAAAATAATAGAAAAAAGAAAAGGTCGATTTTTATTCTTTCGAAATGGTAAAGTTTGTATTTTAAAATAAATTGTATAAACAGCGTATAAATTTATTCTCAGCAGTTCGTATAAAATTTGTCGGCGGTTCGGATTCGCCCTGCGGTCCGTCTATTGATGACCCCTTGCCCTAGAAAATATATATACGGTGTATATATATAGTTTTCAAATTTTCTACCTTTTTTAATAGGAGCATTCAAGGACAGGAAAATATTCTATATTCAAAATCCCAATCATGCCATGATATTAAAGTATTTATTGATACGCATTTAACGTGTTACATAAATTAAACAAATAATACTAGTAATTAATCACCATCAACTGAAGTTAATATGGTCCAAGGATGTGGACAAAAAAGTTTTCCATATTTGATCCCTTTCAGGTTGGTATTTTTTACTATTTTATTAGGTACTTAATTAAATTCTATCTGAATATAATTTTAGAGGTCTTCATAATATACGAAGGTACTTCAATAAGTGTCCGCACTTTTTATTTTAGTGATAATATAGTGTATATAATATATACTGTACTCGTAATAACGAGCCAAACAGATATATAGGCTTATTTAGGCTAGCAACAGTATAGGCTTATTAGGCTAGCAACAGTATAGGCCTATTTAGGCTACTCGTAGCTGTCACATATCGTACAAGTAGTGAGCATGGCTGCGCCGCTTTCAATTTTTACTCTGGAAGAACAGAGATCCGTGGTTCGTTTATTGTGGGCAGAAGGTGTGAAAGGAGCTGAAATTCACACGCATTTATGTGCTCAGTATGGGAATAATGCGTTACCACGGCGAAGTGTGTACGAGTGCATTCAAATGTTCAAGGAAGGTCGGACATGTGTGACATGCTCAGGACGACCGTCAACATCAACCAGTGATAACAAGCAGGAAGAAGCCAGAGCCATGATTTTCGATGACAGAAGATTAACAATAAAAGAAATTGCATCTTCATTAGACATCAGTCAATGGTCAGCCTATTCGATAGTTCATGACATTCTTGAGTTTCACAAGGTTTGTGCAAGATGGGTGCCCAAACAGTTGACAGAAGAGTACAAGCTTAATCGTATGGACGTCTGCTCTCGTCTTTTGGCGCGGTATCATAATGAACGTGAAAACTTTTTGGAGCGCATTATCACTGGAGATGAAACCTGGATCCATCACTATGAATCAGAAAGCAAACGACAGAGCATGCAATGGAAGCATCCAACATCTCCCATTGCAAGGAAGTTCAAAGCACAGCTGTCGGCAGGTAAAGTTATGCTAACACTGTTTTGGGATACACGAGGCGCTATCCTTGAACATTATCTAGAGCGTGGAACTACAGTAACAAGTGCATCATATTCTGACATGCTTCGGAATGAATTAAAGCGAGCAATTCGCACAAAACGGAGAGGGAGATTGTCGGAAGGTGTTATTCTGTTACACGACAATGCGCGCCCTCATACCGCTGCACAGACTATAAAATGCCTTCAAGAACTTAAATTTGAAGTTCTCGACCATCCAGCCTACAGTCCAGACCTGGCAACTTCGGATTTTTACCTGTTTGGACCACTAAAAGACGCTTTGAGAGGTCAGCGATTCCAAGGCGATGATGACCTGAAGGAGGCGGTGCATGACTGGCTACGCACACAGCCAAAACCATTCTTTTGTGATGGCATTAGGAAGCGTGTAGATCGCTGAACTAAGTGTATTGAGAAACAGGGAGACTATATTGAGAAGTGATGTGTTTATAATCTATCAGATGTAAAAATAAAATTGTGAAAATAAAAAGTGCGGACACTTATTGAATTACCCTCGTATATTAAAAATTAACCGAGAATAAATTATATACTTTTAATATTCAACAATAAGAGTTTATAGGATCTTAAGATATGACAAAAGGTTTTTTTTTGGTTTTTTAACCTTATTTGATCACTTTCAGGTTTGACGTTTTAAATAACATTACCTTTGAGCAACAATAAAAAAAAAAAAGGTCTCTGAAATGGTCGATGATTTTTTTTTCTTCCTTTGCAAAGCAAAAACGTGTTAAAAAAATCCCAAGACCTATATATATAAGCTCTACTAGTTCCTGCGCTTCAAAGGCCCATTGCAAAATAATATGTAGGAAAGAAAGAAGATGGCACTATATTAATTCATGAAAAGGAAATAAATATTATTTAAAAAGAAACCAAGTGTCACTATAAATGAAGGGTATAGTTTTCATAATTTGTAGTCTTGGAAAAAAGTTTGTTCAGAAAAAAATTTCCAAAAAGCATAAAAAAAAATTATTAATCACTGATAACTGGATTGTATTTTCTTGAAATTTTATTACTATCACCAAAAGGAATAAAATTTCTAAAAAGAAAAAGGAATATTACCAATTGGTAACTTTTTTCCGAAATGCTACATCCCTCTTTAGCAGTCAATTTCTCCTGACGCTGATTCAGTCAATTTATTGATAAAATTTTGGGTGATGATGTTCCATCTTCGTTAATCAGTTTTCATAGGTTGATCAGTAAACGTGTTAGGATTTTAGTAAACGTGTTAGGGTTGGGTTTCGTCCCTTCACATATGGACAGTGTCGCTTTTTAATGTTTTTCTTCCATGGGAATATACTGTGATGGATTGTAAATATAAGGATTTTACTGCTGAAAAATGGTGGAGAGTCATTTTGTACGGATGAATCCAAAATAGATGTTTGGCACACACACGATTAAGCCTTCTGTGAAGCATACTGGGGCTCCAAAGTGGTATGAGGTTGTTTCAGTAGGTATGGTACTCAAGACAGTGTAAAAATCAGTGGTACCATGAGAAAATCAGTGTTCCTCGCGAACTGACTGAAGATCACAAAGCCCAAAGAAAAGAAATTGCTTCTGAGTCGTTGGTTCGATACGAGACAGAAGGGGATGACTTCCTTTCACGAATTGTGACTGGGGATGAGACTTGGGTACACCACTTCGAACCTGAAACAAAACGTCAATCCATGGAGTGGCATCACGCAGACTCCGCACGCAAGAAAAAGTTCAAAATGGCTCCCTATGCAGGAAAGGTTGTGGCCACCATCTTCTGGGACATGTTAGGGGTGATTCTGGTGACAAACAATCAACTCAGAGGCATATATTGCTACCCTATAGAGACTCCAGAGACGTATAAAGCGAGTTCGACCAGAGAGAAAACTGGAAGACACCCTTCTTTTGCACGATAACGCAAGACCACACAACAGTTTGCAAACAAGAGAGGCCATCACAAAAATGCGCTTGACTGTGTTACCCCACCCTCCATACAGCCCGGATCTGCCACGTTCAGACTTCCATTTGTTTGGGCCAATGAAGGATGCTATTCGTGGAAGTAAGTTTCAGAGTGACCATGAGGTGGTTGAGGAGGTTAAGAGGTGGCTCCAGCGGAACCCAGCAGACTTTTACCAGCAAGGAATAAAGGCCCTTGTTTCGAGGTGGAGAAAAGCCGGAGAAAAGGATAGAGACTACGTGGAAAAATATAAAAATTTTAAAAAAGGTATGTAACTACTAGTGTACAAAATTTTGGAACTTACAAGGAAACTTGGAAACAAAAAAAAAGGTGGGGGCAAAATATATTGAGTGGCTCTCGTGTGTGTGTGTGTGTGTGTATATATATATACACACACACACACACACACACACACACACACACACAGGGTGTTTCAGGAGGAAAGGTCAATACTTCGGGAGGTGATAGTATCGGTCATTGTGAGAAAAAAAGTTCATATGAACATGTGTCTAATTCTGAATGGTTATGGAGATAGAGCTGTTTGAATCTACATATAGAAAAGCTTTGTTAATGGTAATCAAGAAAGAGAAACCAATTACTATTTCTAACATTTAATGTTTAAACATTGGCATTTTGAATGGTATCAGATACAGAAATGACAAATTTGTTAGTTTACAATACGTTTTCGAAAATCCCACCGTCAACCTCGATGCACTTTGCAACTCGTGTGCGAAGATCGCGTTTTGTTCGTCTGAGTTGATCTTGACGTTCCTTTATGCGGGCAGTAGCATCCAAAATGGGCGCGAGCAATTCGTTTCGTGTATCCACCTTTCTTTTGTAAACTTGACTTTTCATCCACCCCAACAAACAATAATCTAACGGAGAGAGGTCTGGAGACCTTGGTGGCCATTGAATGGGACCACCGCGGGGGGAGGAAGAGCTGCGCGCGCATCAGATTCAAACAGCTCCATCTCCGTAACCATTCAGAATTAGACACGTGTTCATATGAACTTTTTTTCTCACAATGACCGATACTGTCACTTCCGAAGTATTGACCTTTCCTCCTGAAACCCCTGTATATATATGTATATATATATATATATATATATATATATATATATATATATATATATATATATATACGTATATATATATATATAATATAAAATATTCATTCTGTCTGTCTGTCACCCTGAAACACGGAAACGGCTCCTCGAGAGAAAAAATTATTTGGTAAAAGTTGCTTAAAATTAATCAAACCTACGGGAAAATTATTGAATGTCCGGTTAGGTTAATTGAATGCCCGGTTAGGTCAGCTGTCCGCCCTTGACGATTGGTTAGGTTAAGTCGTGATATTTTCGTTAAAACTAAAGAAAATATCACGCCTTAACTTAACATAACTTATATTCTCAGTAATTTTATATTGGTTATTTTCAGTATTGCTGTGAAAAAAAATTATATCGTCCCTTATGACATATTTTATGTTCGACCCAACAAAAAACTCATCTCAGATGCCCTTAATGACGTAATAAAAGTCACAAATTCTGGTACCAGCGAGACATTTGGAGCATTTCTTCCAGAATTATTTACTTGTATGGATAGGCTCTGTGGTGTCGGCCTCCGAGGTCATCTGAGGCCGCTGGAGCCCTCTGTATTCCAGATTGGTTGAAAGATAGTGACATCAAAGTCACGTCATAAAATGGGCGGAGCTCTAGCGCGTGCTTTTCACGCGATGCATTTATGATTCAACAAACAAAATTTTAATTTTTTTTAATTAGACAAAAATTTAAATGTTTCAAAATCTATTTATATATATATATATATATATATATATATATATATACACAGTGTATATATATATGCTGTCTGTGTCACCCTAAAAAATGGAAACGGTTCCTCGAGAGAAAATTATCAAGTAAATGTTGCTTAAAATTAATCAAAACCTACGGGAAAATTATTGAATGCCCGGTTAGGTCAACTGTACCCCCCTTAACGATTGATTAGGTTAAGTCGTGATATTTTCGTTAAAACTAACGAAAATATCACGACTTAACCAATCGTCAAGGACGTACAATTAACCTAACCGGGCACTCAGTTGACCTAACCGGGCATTCAATTAACCTAACCAGTTGGTTAATTTTTACATTTCACGTCTCATTCTAAAATTGCTTAAAATTAATCGAAACCTATAGGAAAATTATTGAATGGCTGGTTAATTGAATGGTACGGCAAGATATTTTTTCTACTCGCACGAAGGGCGGGTTCTCTGCAAGCGTTCAACTTCCACCCGGGCAACGCCGCGTCGCTCCGCTAGTTTTATCCTAAAACGTAACCAAACAGCTATTATTATTATTTTCAAAACGTGGGGCAAACCAATATATCATGTACCAGAATTTAAGTCCTTGAGTGACGACTCAGACATCAGGAAACAATATCGAAGTCACTGTGCTAAAGCAAACATGATTATAAGAAACTTTAAGTTCTGCAGAAACGAAGCTAAAGACACTCTTTTCCATACTTTCTAGGTAGTAACTGTGAACTAATTGTAAGAAGTTCTTGCAGAACCCTAAATTTACTTAATAACAGAACTTTTAGACTGCTGCGTAGGTTACCTCCAAGATGCTCAGCTTCACAAATATTCGCTAATCACAATGTCTCGAGCCACCCAAAGGTAACAAGATGTACTCGTCTAATGCGAAGTCAAAACTCAGACAATCCAATTGTCCAAACTATTCATTAGTCCTGCTTTATGTCTTCTAGACCAGGGCTGTCCAACTTCAACCTACTGGAGGACCGCATTCTACTTTAGGTACCTACTCGGGCCACATTATAAAAATGTGTAGGAAATGTATGAAATTTTTTTCAAGATCTACTTTAAATAACTTCAGTTTATTTCGAATCTATAGGCGTGGCCATATAAGTTAGATATACTTTGCTGATTTGCTTGCATTTTCAAATTAAGTTAATTTAAATAAGCTGTGAGGTTTGTTAGAAAGGCAAGTTCACATAAGAATTTCGGATTATACAGCTCATTCTCCAGCTCAGTAGTATCAGATTTAACTTCATTCCTAAGCAACAATAGAATCTCCCTTGTAAGACAAAAAAATTACAACGTTAAATAATTTGCTTAGAATTCTCGTGGGCCGCATGCTGCTGCGTTAGTTGGACAGCCCTATTCTAGACTATGGACATCAACATCAACATTGTTTTTTTATGACGTGCATTTCTTATTTTTGTAGTCTTAGCGTTGACTAAGACTACTTTTATCGCTTGTTTGAATAAATGCATTAATTTTTATTTTTTTAGTCCTGATTTTTAGCTTTTAAGATTATTTTTGTATGATTAATCGTATTGTTGACCTTCATGAATACTGTACCTTTTTATAGGATTTATCTTGAGCCAATAAAGCTTACCATTATTATCATATATACACACACCTTGGTATACTTTGGTTAGCTTCCGCCTGAATTGTTCATTCTGATGAAGGTCAAACTTTTCACTCCACCTTAGACCTACAGTTTAACATGGAATCCGAACCACGCCCCACCAGCAGCCCAACGTCTTAACCACTAGGCTACCCAGGGTACCCATTTATCTACCAACCACTTTCTTCATTGTGTGGAAGGATAAACAGCTGGGTTTTGCTGCGCGCCGCCAGCCTTCGCCGGGTCTCGATCCCGGACCCGTTGGATTCGTAGTCAGCGACGCTAACCATTACATCACCGAGGCGCTTCCATATATGTAATGCGTCAATTAAACTTCCGAGGTATTTGGTTCTACTGTTTATGATTGACCCTTACTATTATAATTATTTGTTTCCTACTTTATACTTTGTTGTTTTTAAAAGTTAATTTCTCTCAATACTTTTTTGTAATTTTAAGCTTTTAAATTTAGTATTGTTTAGTTAATCCTATCGTTTATTACTTTCTTGAATATTGCGTTTTTTATGGGATTTATTTCCTGCTAATAAAGTTTATCATTATCATCTATGAAAGGAGTGTAACAAACTACTTTACCGGTTTTTGAGGGATTTTCCTGTAGTTTTGACGGCTGACATCACTAGTAATTTTTGATAATTTTAACTCGGACGATGGTCTGGAAACTTGCGCAATTTGAATACGTGCGAAAATTTGGATGCAGATGTAAAACAAAGAGTTGAAGTAGCTCTCTGCAATATTCGAAGAGGCCAAAACCGAAATTCGGGAGAGACATTGATCAGAGTGATCAGAGAAACTTCTCAAAGCACTGATATCAGTGGCGACTGGCGTATACGAGCGATGGAGCGGTCGCTCCCCCTTGCTTGAAACGATAAATATTAATTTAACAGATAAAAAATAAAAAAATATATTAATTTTAAGATATTAAAATAAATATTCTTGAAATATATTTTAAAAATTCATATGGCATATCATGATTCATGATTCATGATTCATAAGTACCGTACGGAAGCACCATGTGATTGTTTATGTACTAGAATT
The DNA here is from genome assembly GCA_023014485.1 of Bathynomus jamesi. NCBI lineage: Eukaryota > Metazoa > Arthropoda > Malacostraca > Isopoda > Cirolanidae > Bathynomus > Bathynomus jamesi. The sequence goes on from JAJOZX010001181.1 coordinate 424,772, forward strand.
CTAAAAATTATAAATTTTATGAAATCGCACCGCCATACATTTATACCACGAGTCGCCACTGACTGATATTCACAAAAAGTTGTTTGGTCGACTCCTGCGTTCCTTTCAAAATCGTATTAAATTTTAATGTTACTAAAACTAAAGTTATCCAATCTTACTAATATTTGTGACGGTCGAAGAAATTTGTTGCTTATAGCCGGCCAAACCACTGGCCAGATTTAGATGAGACTTGGGGGATAGGGGTAACTAAGGCCAGGGAAGAACATGGGCTATGTGGTGTCGGCCTCTGAGGTCATCTGAGGCCGCTGCAGGCCTCTGTATTCCGGATTGGTTGAAAGATAGTGACACCATAGACACCATAGCTCTAGCGCGTGCTTTTCACGCGATGCATTTACGATTCAGCAAACAAAATTTTAATTTTTTTTAATAAGACAAAAATTTGAATTTTTAAAAATCTCATATATATATATATATATATATGCACACCGTCATTGAAGTTTGTTAATGTATTTTAAATCGATCAAAATCTTTTTCTCTTCATCCCCCCAAACCAGTGAAGAATTTTGTTACACCCTCAATTACTCCAAAAAAGTAATTTAGTTTAAAATTTAAACCTAAAAGTGATTAAATAATGTAGAAAACTTCCTTATGACATATGAGAGTATCATATTAACTCTTACTGATTTTGGCTTTCTTCTTCTTCTTCTATGGGAGGGGCGCTTTTGCGGGCATTTGCCTTTGGCCCCTCCTTCCTGCATAAAAAAAAAATACAGGGTGTCCAAGAAATAGTGGTGCAAAAAGATTTACCATTTTTCTTATTAGTCAGTCTGTATTGAATACAAGATTCAAGATGACCATCGTTTGTCGCTACAATGTATATTCGATGCTCGAATTCCATCAGAGCATTAGCAAGATGCTCTTGTATAGGGTGTCCCAGAAGTCTGGACTCATAGGGAAAATACATTATATTTTTAAAGTGAAACAAACACATTTCTAATGTTAGTTTTAAATATTTCAGGAAAGAAAATACCCTGATGGCTCAGTATATCAATCAAGAGAAGGTGGGACTGGTATTACTACGTTTCCGGAAAAAAGCCAGAGGGAGGCATGTTCGTGAAATAACTGACATGCGTCCCTCTGGTTTTTTTCTGGAAACATGCAGCAATACCAGTTCCACCTTCTCTTGATTGGTATACTGAACCATCAGGGTATTTTCTTTCCTGAAATTTGTAAAACTGACATTAGAAATGTGTTTGTTTCACTTTAAAAATATAATGTCTATTTTCCCTATGAGTCCAGACTTTTGGGATACCCTGTACAATGGCTCCAGTGACCTCTGTTTCTTTGACAGAGTTCTGCTAAACTACTGGGTTGTCACAATACACGAGTGTTTTAACATACTCCCATAAACAAAAACCTAAAAAGGTTAAGTCACATGACTGAGGTGGCCATGCTATCGGTCCACCGCAACCTATCCAGCCCCAAGGAAAGACTGCGTCTAAAAAGTTGCGAACAGCAACGACATAGTGGGAAGTTGTCTCATCTTGTGGAAAGATTACGCTTCTCATGTCAACTTCAAAAGCTTTTAGTTGAAGAAAAAATGTATGTAACATTAAGTATAGTTCGCTTCAGTCACGGTACGATCGTCAAAGAAAAATTGGACCGATTATACGTACCGTATATGTAGTTCCGTGACATAGCGCACCAAACATTAACTTTTGGCGAATCCCGTTCATGTTGTTACGCTTTAGCGCTGAATAGGCCAACGTGTAACCTCTTTGGACTCTGTGGGGTTATGTTGAAACACTTACGTATCATGACAAACCCAGGTATCTGGCAGAACTCCGTCAAAGAATCAGAAGTTATTGGATCCATTCCACAAGAGCATTTTGCTAATGCCGTAATGAAGTTTGAGCGTCGAATAAACACTGTAAAGAAGAATGAGGATCATCATTTGAAAGTGTTCTAATTTGAACAATTTGATAGTGTAAACAACCATATATATTGTATATATATTAATTAATATATAATTAATAAGAAAAAATATAATTAATTGTTTGCAGCATTGTTTTTCGGCCACTGTGTACTTTAATTAAATAGTCTACTAAAACAAATTGGTACGTTGCTGATAGTAAAATGCTAAGTACAGTGATTACTGTTGCATATTGTGCGTATGTACAGTTTATTGTACAAGTTTATTGTACAATTAATTTCACTTCAGGTGTTTATTAATTGCATATCAAAAAGTATTTGAATACAGCCTCTTAAGGTATACTTAGGATTTTCAACATGGCATATATTTCCTGTCCCTGATCACTTCTAGTTATTAAAAAGAAGAGTTGGAAATACTGTATTAGATATCTTCACAGGCAGTGTTTCTCAATCAGAGGGTCGCCGGTGGCACTCAGCTAGGAGGTCCCAGTGCAAAGCAAAAAATTCAGCCTCTATGGAAAATTGACGTATATTTTTCCAACGAAAATTCAAGAAATATATGTAGAATCAGACATAAACTACTTTTATTAAGTGAGAAACTCGTGGAATGTTAGTTTTACAGTTGAAATTATCTTTTGTTTGTTGTAATTTTCATACAAAAGTGTTAAGGTGTCTTTCAGTGAGATACCTGTGCCTAAAAGAAAAAGCAAAAGAAGGCCCTTTTTTGCGACACACACACACACACACTCTCTCTCTCTCTCTCTCTCTCTCTCTCTCTCTATATATATATATATATAATATATATATGATGAATAAAACCACGAAGGAACATGGATCTACTGTAGATTAAGGTGGAGTGAAAATATCATTTTTGGATTTTTAATTTACTTGAGTGTGGAAAAGTTGCCAATGGTCTTTAGAAACAAGCATGTGAAATTATAATACAATTGAAGCATTGCTTGATTGACCACCAGCGATTTTAATATATGGCATATTTCATGTTTTAACGATCGCTTTGCCCATCAGGAGTCATCCAAGATGCTGGTCTTTCATCCATGTTTATGCAAATAATTAACAGCTTAGTTTGCTGTAGACTGTGTTATTGCATACTTGAGGTTGACATTTAAGATTACAACATGTGTGGAATGTAAATTAATGGCAATTACAGAGGGTGGCCAAATTATTAGAGCTGATGTGAGTAAGTGAGATAAGAAAGAGTTTAGTTAACCATACATTGTTTTAATGCTAGTTTCAGTGATGGTAGTGATTTGGTGCGATAACATATGCAGTCCGTGAGTCAGAGGGGATGGGAGATTGGGAGTGGGGGGAGAGTGAGTAATATGCAAAGCGCGGCTGCTCCGCCAAGCTCAGTGCACATGTGGCAGTGAGAATTGAAGGTTATTTGTGCTGTTATCAGCATTTTTTCGTGAAACTTGATATTAAAAGTAAGTTAATTACATATTGATATCTGTTTATAGGTGTTTGACAAGTGAGGAATTACTCCAAAAACCGCTGCAATGGCTCGTGTGCTTATTACATGCTAACGAGCTCCCCCTGCGACACCTGTTTCAGCATTTAGATGGAGCAACTACAGGACCTAAGTGCTTCTCAGGACCGATAGGGAAATCTCTCACAGCATGCACGGAACTCCATATAACATCGTATGAACCTATATCTCCTTACAGCCACTGCCGCATGTTGACGTGAAGGACCTGAGCACTGACCAGCAGTACCTGTGGCAGATGTGTCAAGCTGTCAGTGAAGGACACTGTCCCTGTGATCTAGCATTGCGAAAACCGGGACCATTGAACCACTCGCGATGGTTGACAACTGCCAACAGAATCCTCCGCCTCTATGTTGGCCTCGATGCACCATCCAACAACATCAAAACTCTTGTCACATTCATCATCCGGGTCTACGCCCCAACATGGTTCGCCATCAAGACGCAGCCATCATGCAAAGATGGAGCCAAACATCTGCACGGGATGATGGTGAGAACACGGTACCTCAGCTCCTCTCTAAAGAAAGTCGTCGACCCGGTGATTCGGCGAAACGGCTTCTGCGGACACCCCGAGAACGTGCTATTAGCCATGATCACAGATGAGCGACCACATATAAGGGAACTCGGACTCAGAAGAATCATGAAGGCAAGATCACATGTGTCTGCAAACAAAATCCGCAGGTTTCGAGTGCCACCGCTCAACCTCGACGCGACCGAATATCAGGACATGGTCGATTGGCAGACTTTGACCGTGACGGAGCCTCCTGTTACGATGGATATGACGGACAACGAATTGAACGACATGATCTCTGCTCAAATTTCACCAAGTGTCCTCTTCCCTCGCTTCCCTTGTCACACACAGGCGGTGGAAAGATGCGTGAACCTAGTTACCGAAGCTTCAGCCGCTGTGTGTGGCGAGACGTCCCGCCATGGATTTATTCGGGCTCGCGTCGCTTCTCGGCAGCTTATGCCGAAACTTGAGTCTAAACGTGACTGTCAATTCTGAATTAACCATGCATGCATAACTCAGACTCTATCGTTAGCATAATAGTGTGCCAAAATAACTAAAAATATATAGTCTGATGTTTACTCGTATTTTAGGTATTTTTGTGTAAAATCGTATATTATTGTAAACTTATAACGTCTGGTGGTCGATCAAAAGATTGTCTGATTTTAATAAACTTTTTTGCATATTGTTCTATTAGTCCATTGGCAACTTTTAAAACCTCAAGTAAGTTAAAATTCACAAAAAAAAATTTTGGGGCCATTTTCACTCCACCCTACTGTAGATCCATGTCCCAAAGCTGGATCCTGTCTGCTTTGCAGATAGCTGGTGAGGGAAGCTATATTTATGGGACCTCTTTGCGAGAGACCCGTTGCCCACGTCGGGCTTGCATCATGAAAAAGAAAAACTATGGTATTTGTCATTTACCATTACTTATTCGGACTATAGTGGATTTAATTATCCCAGAAGAGTTCCTTGTTCCATGCACGGTCTGTGTGTATCATAAAAAACTCAGGGAACCATTCTGAGTTCATTCCCATATATATATATATATATATATATATATATATATATATATATATATATATGTGTGTGTGTGTGTGTGTGTGTGTGTGTACATGCAGTGTTATGAAAGGATTCTGTTTACTGTGGTCAGGGCTGTGGAGTCGGTGATAAAATTTGCCGACTCCACTCCGATTCGTCACCACCACATGACTCATCAGGTTACTTAGTGGCTGTAACTGCCTTAATGGCTTTTTTTCTCTTTATTCAAAAATTACAATAAATCCCAAAATACAAACTGATTGAAGCTTAAACAAAATAAGATTATTATTGGTTTAGCAAATTAATAAGATGTTTTTGTAATATTATAAACATCCGTAACAAAATGTACTAACCTAATAAATGCAAAAAACTTCACTTTTTTACGTGAAGGTCAAAATATGAGAATAAAAACCCACTCTAATAGACAGAGTTTATTTCCACGACAGTTTCGACGCCCACTGGCATCCTCCTCCGGTGGATACAGAAACACAAATGAAACAAAACAAGAGGGAAAAAACAGTTCAGGGATCGACCGTTAAGAAATTCGCACCTAGGTTGGATTCCATTCTCTCGAGACAGGAGGGGCATTTTCATTAAGTACATTCGCACAAATTTTAAAACTATCTTCCTGTTCTAAACATACAGATTCTATTATTTTTACATAATTATTACATTTATAATTAAATTTATTACATTTAATATTGCATAATTATTAATTACAGAAATTATAAATTTATTATTACATTGGTTATTACATTGTTGTTTATTATACAGAAATTATAAACCGAAAAACGAATGAAAAAGGCGATTAGGAAATAATCCAGAGACCATTGAGAAATTCGCACCTAGGTTAGATATCGTTCTCCCGAAACCAGAAGGGCATTTTTATTACAGGGTCAGCTTATAACTACATTTCCACAAATTAAAAATATCTTCTTGTTCTATACATACAGATCCTAATGTTTGACATAATTACTGCATATATTTATTCCACATTAATTACTTCCATTATTACATTACTAAAAGCGAGTAAGGAAACATTCCAATCCAGAGACATTTAAGAAATTCACACTTAGGTTCGAACACGTTCCCACGACTCCGTAAGGGATTATTGACCAAGAATCTCATTAAAGGGTCTAACTTATAAGTACCTTCGCACAAATTAAAATTATCTACTTTTTCTATACACACAGATTCTATTATTTTCTTTTGACATAATTATTACATTTATAAGTACCTTACTTGATTCCCAATCTATAGCATGATTATTTGGCTAGCGTGATAAAAAATGGCATTATTAGTATTACAACTTCTGAAGGCATATTTGTGTCTTTGATACGGGTTTCAATATTTCTTCCAGTTTCTCCCACGTATACTAAATCACAACTTTTACAGGGAATGCTGTAGACACAGGCTTGTTCCTCTTTTGCAACGTTATTCCTAACCAATTTACTTTTCACGGTAGACGAAATTTGAACGCCAAAGCAAACTTAAATTCTTTCGTCAACGGTTTTACTCTTCTAAGCGGCAATGTAAGGCAAACTCACATATTGTTTTTGGTTAACTGAAGGTTCCCGAGGGGCATAAAAGATTTTCTGGCTTTAAAATACGCCTTTCTGATAAACCACTCAGGATATTTTAAATCCTTAAAAATGTTCCAAATCTTTGAATTTTCCGGATCCAGCAAATGTGGGCTACAAATCCTGAGTGCTCTTAGAAACATGGAAGAAATAATTGAGCTTTTAACCCCTTCATCATGATATGAAAAATAATGAATGTACGAATTACAATGAGTAGGTTTTGTGTCTTCCGTAGTTAATTCCAGGGTGGATATTCCGTGTTTAAATGGTTTGATTCTGAGCAAGTTTCTGGAACATTTCAACTCATTGGACTCTATTCCCAAAAGATTCCGGTTAGCTTAGACAAGCTCAGGAAGAATGAAGCAATATTTGTCACTAAAGCGGACAAAAGTAACACTGTGGTTATTTGGACAAGTGTGATTATAAACAAAAAATGGAAGCGTTACCTTAGTGATGAATTCAACCTACACCAAAGTGAGATCGTCCCCCCTAAAGCGTCTTTGCCGAATTCAACAAAACCATCAGGAACTTATTAAAAGATGTCCCGGCGATTGATCCTAAAAGATTTCTACAGATTAACCCCAAACTCCCCCACATTTACGGCCTACCCAAAACCCATAAGATTAATATACCACTCCGTCCCATTATTTCACACAGGGGTTCCTTAGTTCAGGTTATCTAAATTTCTTGCAGATAAATTATCCCCATTAGTTGGTAAATTTTCAGGCTCGCACATCACTAATTCCTGTGACTTTATAACAAAGTTATGTCCTTAGATTTAAAACGGGGAAGAATGATAAGTTTTGATGTTGAGTCCTTGTTTACGAAAGTTCCCATTGATGATGTACTTAGTTTTTTAGATAGAAAATTGCCAACATGTAACGTAGAACTAGGCATGCCCACATCTGTATTTTAGAACTGATAAAACTCTGTGTCACCAATAATGCCTTCTCCTTCGGTGAAGAATTTTATTTGCAACGTTTTGGTATGGAATGGGGTCCCCTTTATCCCCAATACTGAGTACATTATATATGGAGTATTATGAGTCGGAATTGTTGCAAACAATATGTCCCAGGAATCTAATTTGGTTTCGTTATGTAGATGATATTTTCTCATTTTGGCCTGACCACTGGAACAACTTTGACACTTTCTTTCAGTCATTAAATAATCTTGTTCCCTCTATTAAATTTAAATATGAATGGGAGAACGACAAACAATTACCTTTTCTAGATGTTTTGGTCATTAACGAAAGCGGAAAGCCCAATTTCACGGTCTATAGAAAACCTACTCATTGTAATTCGTACATTCATTATTTTCATATCATGATGAAGGGGTTAAAAGCTCAATTATTTCTTCCATGTTTTTCTAAGAGCACTCAGGATTTGCAGCCCACATTTGCTGGATCCGGAAAATTCAAAGATTTGGACATTTTTTAAGGATTTAAAATATCCTGAGTGGTTTATCAGAAAGGCGTATTTTAAAGCCAGAAAATCTTTTTATGCCCCTCGGGAACCTTCAGTTAACCAAAAACAATATGTGAGTTTGCCTTACATTGCCGGCTTTAGAAAGAGTAAAACCGTTGACGAAAGAATTTAAGTTTGCTTTGGCGTTCAAATATTCGTCTACCGTGAAAAGTAAATTGGTTAGGAATAACGTTGCAAAAGAGGAACAAGCCTGTGTCTACAGCATTCCCTGTAAAAGTTGTGATTTAGTATACGTGGGAGAAACTGGAAGAAATATTGAAAACCCGTATCAAAGAAACACAAATATGCCTTCAGAAGTTGTAATACTAATAATGCCATTTTTTATCACGCTAGCCAAATAATCATGCTATAGATTGGGAATCAAGTAAGGTACTTTATAAATGTAATAATTATGTCAAAAGAAAAATAATAGAATCTGTGTGTATAGAAAAAGTAGATAATTTTAATTGTGCGAAGGTACTTATAAGTTAGACCCTTTAATGAGATTCTTGGTCAATAAATCCCTTACGGAGTCGTGGAACGTGTTCGAACCTAAGTGTGAATTTCTTAAATGTCTCTGGATTGGAATGTTTCCTTACTCGCTTTTAGTAATGTAATAATGGAAGTAATTAATGTGGAAATAAATATGCAGTAATTATGTCAAAACATTAGGATCTGTATGTATAGAACAAGAAGATTTTTTAATTTGTGGAAAGTAGTTATAAGCTGACCCTGGAATAAAATGCCCTTCTGGTTTCGGAAGAACGATATCTAACCTAGGTGCGAATTTCTCAATGGTCTCTGGATTATTTCCTAAATCGCCTTTTTTCATTCGTTTTTCGGTTTATAATTTCTGTATAATAAACAACAATGTAATAACCAATCTAATAATAAATTTATAATTTCTGTAATTAATATTATGCAATATTAAATGTAATAAATTTAATTATAAATGTAATAATTATGTAAAAATAATAGAATCTGTATGTTTAGAACAGGAAGATAGTTTTAAAATTTGTGCGAATGTACTTAATGAAAATGCCCCTCCTGTCTCGAGAGAATGGAATCCAACCTAGGTGCGAATTTCTTAACGGTCGATCCCTGAACTGTTTTTTCCCTCTTGTTTTGTTTCATTTGTGTTTCTGTATCCACCCGAGGAGGATGCCAGTGGGCGTCGAAACTGTCGTGGAAATAAACTCTGTCTATTAGAGTGGGTTTTTATTCTCGTACTAACCTAAACTGAATTTTTAAATTTCCATATTATTAATTATGTTAATTAATTAATTATAATCCTTATTAATTTTAAGCAACTATATTTATATATTATTTATATATTTATATATTATTTATATATTATATATTATATTATAAAGGGTGATCCAGAGAAATGGGACCCAAAAGAAACCCCTGTAACTCTTAAAGTATAAGTCCTTTTATAAAATCATACGCATCATTCGAAAGAGGATAGTTCAAGTTTGTACAGGATTGTATAGGTTTGACAATACAAGACAAGATAAGATACAAAACAAAATAAAAGTGTTAGTTAAAACTAACCCTTCAATGACTGCATGGACTGTGGAACAGCTCGTTTCATACTGAGCAATATTATGAGCATGGAAGAAGTGTAGTTTCAGCTCAAAGATCTTTCAAGACAAATTTTCAGATGTCCAAAATCACCTTCTAAGAGCTGAACTACACTTCTTCCATGCTCATAATATTGCTCAGTTATGAAACGCAGCTGTTCCACAGTCCATGCAGTCATCTTGAAGGGTTATTTTAACTAACACTTTTATTTTGTTTTGTATCTTATCTTGTCTTGTATTGTCAAAACCTATACAATCCTGTACAAACTTGTAACTATCCTCTTTCGAATGATGCGTATGATTTTATAAAAGGACTTATACTTTAAGAGTTACAGGGGTTTCTTTTGGGTCCCATTTCTCTGGATCACCCTTTATATTATATTATATATTAAAACATTAGGTTAAATCTATTTTATTCATAAAATTGAGCTAGGTCTAGGCCTAGGCTGCTATGGTTATAGTTGAAGGATTTGCACCGACTCCGACTCCATCCAACTATACACTTCCAACTCCGACTCCGGCTCCACTCAAAATTGACCGACTCCACGACTCCGACTCCGACTCCACAGCCCTGAAGTCTGTAGTCCCCATAATTTGAAAGAACGAAATATCTAGTCACAATTATCATAGAATTGAATAAAGTGTGTATAGAATATTTGCGGAAATTGCAATTTAATCGTAATAAGTAAATAGAAACTAATTGCTATTTACTTATAAATAATAGGTAATGATGATAAAGCTGTAGGATTATTTTTAAGAGTTGAAAAGAGGCAAAACCCCCTTATGCTAAACGCTGTTATAATGAAAAACTTGTATAATGAGTTAAACGTAAGTTCACAATCATTATACTGTAGGATTCGTTTATAATTGAGTAGTTACGAATTGTGATGCGGGAAACGCAGTAAGGTAATTATAGTGTGAATAATTACGCGTGAGAAAAAGGCCTTGATGAGTTGGCTTCACGTAATTATGAGCGGACCGAAAGTGAAGGTCAACTATCCGTTATTGGTTTTATGTCGCTATTGCCAACATTATCGTAAAGTTTTCCCGAGTATATTAAATATTTTATCTCTTATTCTCGCGTTTGCATTTTCTGAAAGAGTGTAATGCGTAACTATCATGAAAATTATTCTGAAAGGTCAACATGAGTCATGTTGACCTTTCAGAATAATTTTCATGGTAGTATTGTCATGGTCATGGTAGTACGTCATGACGTATTGTTCTCCATTTTAACCCAAGTTGTTTCGTAGAATTTTTATCAGAAGTAAAGGATATTAAAATATAAAAATCTTATTTTAAATTTTAACATTTATTCAAAGTATTTTTAATACAGAACTTACGTAGAAATATTTTTTGAAAAGCGGAATTGACGCGTTTCCTGCCATTTAAACTTGCTGTACCTTACACTGTAAGCTGATTTTCAAACTTGGATCGTTTTCATTCTCGAGGTACTCGAAAGTAAGGTATATCCATACTTATACATATAGTCAGACCGCCCTTTTATAAAACCATTCACCTTCGTGAAAGCGAGAAAAAGCCAGTCGGTCAGTAAATTTACAAAATAACCGAGCCATTAAAATTCTGACCTTCTCATCCAAAGCGAGAGGATCAAAATTTTTGAAGTTGCGTTCATAATTTTTGTACATCGTGAGTTTAAAGTAAATGTTAAGTTCTCGAAGTTTCTGTTCAGAATCTTTTGTATCAAATTATTTACATTTTGTTAATGCTACCGCGAACTGACTAGATATAGGTAGACTTTGGAGTATCGTGTTAATTAAAAGTATTTTGAATATAAAACTGACGTTCATACCAAATAACGTGTATGTAATTATTCTAATACGTGACACTCCTTATGTTTTCACTATTAAAAATTAGCACCCGTTTTTTTAGTAGCGCCCTCTATTTGACGGAGTAGATTACTCTCTTTTCCCATTATATTATTTAAGAGTTTGTTAAATATTATCAAGTAAAAACAATTTTGAGTGAAAAGTTTATTCTGAAATACCGTAAATGTTTCTCCCTAGATTGGTTTTTTTTTTACTCAAAACTTAAGTCATGTTTTTGCATCATTGCGTACGTGACTGAAATGCAAGATCTGTATGGTTGTGTGTATATATATACACAGTATTATACACAGGGTGGCGCAGTGTTGATTATATATTATTTTTTTTCTTTTAGGTAGGGCATGACTACGAAATTAACAATAGACGAGAGGGTGAGCTTGGTTTTAATGTATGGAATACCAGGTTACAACAACAATTGATGACTCGGTACAGAGTTTAAAATCTGTACCGATTCTTCTGTTTGTTGTAACCTGGTATTCCATACATTAAACCAAGCTCACCCTCTCATCTATTGTTAATTTCGTAGTCATTCCCTACCTAAAAGGAAAAAAATATATTATAATAACACTGAAAATTCCTATGATGCGCGACTTTTGCGCCACCATATATATATATATATATATATATAATGCGCGCGCAGCGCGTGTGTGTGTGTGTGTGTGTGAAATTAAAAATTATCCCCCGAAGATTCGAATCCACCAACTCTTGACTCTTGAGTGGAAGGTGAGGGGGCTAGCCACTTCGCTACAACGGGATAAAAATTAATGCAACCTGACGGGTGTATCGTCGTCCGAAGAGATGGGTAACAGTTTCGTGCCCAGAGGCGTTTTACTTATTAAACCTCCTGCACTCAACCTAATGACCAGCATTTTATCACGATTTCGCATAATTCAAAACCACCACCTCTGGGGTAGAAGGTGGAAGGACGTTAGCATCTCTCTCTCTCTCTCTCCCTCTCTCTCTCTCTCTATAATATATATATATATATATATATATATATATATATATATATATATGATGAATAAAACCACGAAGGAAAGGAAACACAAAATGGTGCTCAAGCGCTTTCGTCTAATGACATCCTCAGGAACACTGAAGTACATAAAAAGGTTAAGCCTATATATAGGTTACAGAAAGAAAAAAAGAAAAAATAAATAAACATACATACACACACACACACATACATATATATATATATATACATACATATCTATATATACAAATACATACATACATACATACATACATATATATACAAAAACAGAGAAGTAAAAATAATAAAAAATTAAAAATTAAAACCTTAAAGGATTACCAGTGAGGCTTACAGATTTGTAAGGAAAAATATCGATTTTTAGCACAAGATCAAATGGATTATAAAAATACAAATTTATACTGGAACTCTGCCGGGTTTTAACACAATGCTGCTATGGTCAGGTTTCGATATATAAAAAAAAATAAAATGCAAATTAAAAGTTAATCGATTTTTAGCACAAGATCAAATGGATTATAAAAATACAAATTTATACTGGAACTCTGTCCGGGTTTTAACACATTGCTGCCTATGGTCAGGTTTCGATATATAAAAAAAAATAAAATGCAAATTAAAAGTTAATAAAGTAGAAGACAAGTTTACCAAAGATTTAATGTTTTACACTCTTATCTAAATCTGTTTTAAAGGAATTCAACATAACAGGATCGAGTTGAAAAAGACCTTTGCTTATGTTGAAGTTATTTGAAAGTTGGATAATGGCAGACTCAAGAATATTTCTATTAAAATGTTGCTTGAATGGAATAAAACTGAAGCATTATTCCAATCAATACAGTGGGCTAACTCTGACAAATGGACAAAAAAGGGCATGGACAACTGTCCTGTTCTAACGGAATATTGATGCTGTTTTATACGTGTGTGCAAATCCTTTCCCGTCTGACTATGTAAAAGGAATCACATTGTTTACAACCAATTTTATAGATAATGCCTGAATTATTGGTAGGGCTATTTTTTACTATGATATTTTTCACAATATTGTTATATGAAAATACTACATTAATATCCAAAAGTTTAAGTACATTAGCAATGCCTAAAAAGCCCGGGAAAAATGGAAGTACTAAAATATTTTTTGACAAAGTACGAGTGTTAATATTGACACGATAGAAAGTTCGTTTTGCCTTGTTGAGAACAAGATTCCATAAACGCAGATGGATAACAAAATCACTTCCAATACCGTTGATTTTTTCCAATTCGGCATCGATGTATTCCCTTTTTGTCCATTTGTCAGAGTTAGCCCACTGTATTGATTGGAATAATGCTTCAGTTTTATTCCATTCAAGCAACATTGTTAATAGAAATATTCTTGAGTCTGCCATTATCCAACTTTCAAATAACTTCAACATAAGCAAAGGTCTTTTTCAACTCGATCCTGTTATGTTGAATTCCTTTAAAACAGATTTAGATAAGAAGTGTAAAACATTAAATCTTGGTAAACTTGTCTTCTACTTTATTAACTTTTAATTTGCATTTTATTTTTTTTATATATATCGAAACCTGACCATAGGCAGCAATGTGTTAAAACCCGGACAGAGTTCCAGTATAAATTTGTATTTTTATAATCCATTGATCTTGTGCTAAAAATCGATTAACTTTTAATTTGCATTTTATTTTTTTTTATATATATCGAAACCTGACCATAGGCAGCATTGTGTTAAAACCCGGCAGAGTTCCAGTATAAATTGTATTTTTATAATCCATTTGATCTTGTGCTAAAAATCGATATTTTTCCTTACAAATCTGTAAGCCTCACTGGTAATCCTTTAAGGTTTTAATTTTTAATTTTTTATTATTTTTACTTCTCTGTTTATTGTATATATATGTATGTATGTATGTATGTATGTATTTGTATATATAGATATGTATGTATATATATATATATATATATATATGTGTGTGTGTGTGTGTGTATGTATGTTATTTATTTTTTCTTTTTTCTTTCTGTAACCTATATATAGGCTTAATCTTTTTATGTACTTCAGTGTTCCTGAGGATGTCATTAGACGAAAGCGCTTGAGCACCATTTTGTGTTTCCTTTCCTTCGTGGTTTTATCATCATAAATATTTTTCACGTGTTACCTTCGTGAAATAATTTTCATATATATATATATATATATATATATATATATATATATATTATATATATATATTATATATATATATATATATATAATATATAATAATATATATATAATATAATAATATATATATATATAGAGAGAGAGAGAGAGAGAGATGCTTTCATTTGAAATATTAAAGATACTGTTTATTAAATGTTAAATGGATAAACGTGCGTAAAATCGAATTGGGATAATGTCGATATGGTTAAGATCGAATGGTGACTTTATGAAATTCGAATTTGTGCATGTAATTGCCTCAAAATTTATTGTAAAATTACAATTAAAAATTAACGAAATAAATTAGAAACGCAGTAATCTTACTTTTGAAATATAACATTATTTTTTTAAACAAAATTGCATCAGTCATATACTTTAGAGGTTGGACATTGAACATTTATTTAAAATTACTAATTTTATACGAGTATCATCACACTCATTCGTAAAAAAAACAAAAAACAAAACAATAATTGAAGTTTTATTTAATTAATTAATTCTGTTTCGGAATTCCATTCGAGAGAAAATATTAATTGGTTCAAAATTCTACACAATTCCATTGGAATTTAGTCTTTTAAAAGTGAAGAATATATTTTGCTCGCTTTGATCCTTCGTTGTATTGATGAATCGTCCTCTGAGCGTAAATAATTACAGCCAGCGAATGGTTTTGCTAAAATGACTCGAAGCGAATATTTTTTAATGTAGGGCATCTAATAAACCATTTTCGTAGAACATCCGCTGTCATACTTCTCATTACATTTTTATTTATATATTAATTAATTATTTATATATTAATTAATTATTTATATATTAATTAATAACGCGAGTGTGCATTTCAAACCAAAGTACGAGATGTTTTATTTCTATTACGTGATCTTATACAATTTTGCCACGCTGATTTTAAATTTCACAACCATTTTTATGTATCACGTCAGGTTTTTTTTTACAAAATATAAGTCGGATATATTCATAGTATGTATTAAACTAAATTTCCAAGAGTACAAAATTATAAGAAATACAAAGGCAGTACATTTCGAAGTAAATTCATCTTTGATACTTAATTGATACATAATAGATCAATTATGATTGATCAGTAGGAGAAAATCGTCGTTTTTTTTTTGCGCGTTCTTGTGCTTCATTTCTTCCGAGCCTTCCCGTTTCAGAGACCCAGTAGGTAGTAGTCTGCCATCATGTTGACATCCCACCTTCCTTGGTATCTTTTTTCCATAGTCTTGATATCCTGGTGGAACCTTTTTCCTTGTTCCTCACTCACACTACCCAGGTTTTCAGGAAAATACTCCAAATGCGAGTGAAGGAAGTGAACCTTTAGACTCATGTTGGAGCCTAGCTTTTCAAAAAAAAAAAAAATAAAAAAAAATTATATATATATATATTTTTTTTTTTTTTCACATATATTGTGTAATTGGGTGTGTTGACATACACCCAATTACGCAATATATGTGTACACATAGACTGATTTATTATTAATTTATACACACACACAATATATATATATATATATATATATATATATATATATATATATATTATATATATACATATTTAAAGCTAGGCTCCAACATGAGTCTAAAGGTTCACTTCCTTCACTCGCATTTGGACTATTTTCCTGAAAACTTTGGTAGTGTGAGTGAGGAACAATGAGAAAGGTTCCACCAGGATATACGTACACCACCCATACAAAATGGGTGATAGGTATTTGCCAGAAAATTGTACTAGATGAGAAGAAAAGGTTGTGAGTTTTAGATTCAACACACATGAATTGATAAAAAAACAGTTATGTATGTTGAAACATCAGATATGTTGCATACTAGTGTAATTAATTAATTATGTATTAATATAATTCAGAAGAGGAATATGAAAGACGCGAAAACCATTCATACTTACAATACTCGACGTTTACAAATTTACTGATTTCAACTTCAGTTGCGAAATTAAAAGAAAATGTATAGAATGATGATTAAATGATCAGGGTAATTATTTTGTTCGTTAAATCTGTTTACGCCTATGTTAAAACCGAAGAAGGAATTTAAATTTTATATATATATATATTAGAGAGAGAGAGAGAGAGAGGTACCTCAAAAGGCCTTGCGGCCCATACCGAGGAGGTAGCAATGGCAACGGGTGCCAGGGAAAATTTCCTATTCTTACACCCTCAAATAGTGTGCAAGATTCGGTCCAACCTCCTCTTGAACCGATCCACAGAGGAACTGTTCACAACTTCCGAAGGTAACCTGTTCCACGTGTCACAGATCTTATAGGTAAAGTAATTCCCACACACACTTCCTAAACCATTTCAAATCCAACTTCTAACCATTGATGCGAGTTGCGTTATCATTTAAACTAAACATGGTTCTAAAATCGACATCGTTGAACCTGCGTAAGAGCTTGAAAGCCTCGATGAGTTGACCGCGCAGCCTCCGAGTTTCCAGCGAAAACAAATTTAGGGCGCGTAAGCGTCGCTTTTAGCCCATATGCCTAACGGAGGGATTAACTTTGTGGCCCTCGCCTGGACTCGCTCCAGCCTCTCAATATCTTTCCTGAGGGTGGGCAACAAGAACTGCACAGCATACTCCAGGTGCGGCCGAACCAGGGAATTGTACAGAGAGAGTACAATCTCCTTGTTCCGAAATTGAAATTGCCTCCTCATATGACCCAACAGCTTCTGGGCTTTCTTTTCCACCTCTACGCACTGTTTGGTAAACCTAAGGTCGCTGCTAATTAGCATACCCAAGTCCTTTTCCAAATCAGTGGCCTCGATATTACTCCCCAACATGGAGTAGTCCGACTTGGGATTGGCGTAGCCAATGTGCATCACCTTGCACTTACCCACGTTAAACGGCATTTGCTATTTTTCGGACCACTCTCCTATCGTACGTAGGTCCGCATGCAGTTGTTCGATCGTCTCTGGCGTCCCAACATTGGCCCCAAGCTTGGTGTCATCAGCGAATTTGGCGATCCTACTGACGATGCCAGCGTCGATATCATTTATGTAAATGACAACAACAGTGGCCCAAAAACGGAACCCTGAGGAACCCCACTAGTGACCAAGGCCCAACCCGAGCTAGCCCCTTTAATTACAACCCTCTGCCGCCTATTCCTCAGCCAGTTTTAAATCCACCTACCTACTTCCCCACCGATAACTAGCGCGCGCACTTTGGCCATTAGCCGGCTGTGAGGTACATTATCAAAGGCTTTCTGAAAATCGAGATAAAGTATATCAATCGCCCTACTCTTATCATACTCACTCAACATGACGTGGTAAAACTCGAGCAAGTTGGTGAGACACGACTTATGCCGTCTAAACCCATGTTGGGAGTCCCCAAACAGCTTGTAGGAATCCAAATGGTCAACGATCCTATCCAGTATTATCCCTTCTAATAATTTACCTACAACCGAAGTGAGACTAATGGGACGATAGTTCCCTGGACTTTCGTGATCCCCTTTCTTAAAGACAGGGGTCACATTGGCTTCCTCCAGTCACCAGGCACCTGGCCCGTCTCCAACGATTTGTTGAAGACTGTAGCCAGGTGGGGTTGCCACCTGGTCGCGCACCTCCCGCAACACTCTGGGGAGGAACTGATCTGGCCCAGGAGCTTTAAACGCGCTCAGTTTGTCTATTCTATCGGCAACGACTGTCGGGGTACACCGAACACTATCCAGGCCAGCACCTGAGAGAGAGAGAGAGAGAGAGAGAGAGAGGAGAGAGAGAGAGAAGAGAAGAGAGAGAGAGAGAGAGAGAGAGAGAGAGAGAGAGAGAGAGAGAGAGAGAGAGAGAGAGAGAGACCAGTCAATCATATAAGGAATAAATTGTTCGTGATTGTTGATGCTTTAAATTGGCGCAATTGACTTTTGCTTCAAATATACACAATCGTGCGTTTTGTTACAGGACCCTTTCCTTCATATCAAAGAATTGTAGTTGATGATTTCGTATTTCAGTGTGACAACGTCCTCTCACACGGGTTACAAATTGTTATGGAAGGAAGGAATGAAGAGAATATTGAGTGTCTATCCTTGCCTGCACAAAGCTCCGATCTGAATATTATTGAGCATCTATGTGGATAATATAGAAAAAAGGACTTAGAAATGTAGCCCGAGAATATTCAAGAACTTCGAGACATAGTATTCGAACTTTGAACGTCATTAACTCCTCTTGAGACTTTGACAAAATTGTATAACAGCATTCTACGCCGTATCAACAACTGAAGGCACGAAGTGGTCCAACTCGTTACTGAAACTTGTTTATGTCTTTACACATTAATTTAAAAAGCCCAAATTCATTCACTTATTATTGATGTTATCTTTGTTCTGGGAATGTACTGGTTTGGTGCTCTTTAATAATTAGTGCTTTTTGTCCAATACTGATGATATATGTCATTATTTATCGTTAACTTAAACCAGTAAATGCATAAGAAAGTTTCTCGAATTGTTTTATATATATATATATATATATATATTTATATATATATATATATATATATAATAATATATATATATTATATATATAATTATATACAGCTTTCCTTCGACTTTTCAAAAGTTCCGCGCGATGTTTCCTCATTTCACGAAGGTCAAGCTTGTCGCCCTTCCTCTCGAGTTGGCCTGGTGAAGTAGTGAGTTGGTTTCTTGTACTCTCCACTTCACATAGCCAGGTACTCCCGGCTCATCGGGGATTGTTCTCAGCCAGGCGTCTAATCTTCTTTTGAAGATGTCTACTGCAACATCATTCGTGTTCCTTAGGTCTTTGGGGAGCTGATTAAACAGTGTTGGTCCTCTCACAACAAAACTATTTTTTCTCAGAGTTAAGGATGTTCCCTGTCTAGCCTTTAATTTGGGAACACGACACAGTCGTCCTTTTCTACTTTCCACCGTTGTTTGGGGAGTTACAGGGTTCAGAGTAAGATTAGGGACTAGTTTCTCCATTATTTTCCAAATGTAAATAATGGTGTATCTCTCTGTTCCCCTTTCCAGTGAATATAGGTTTAGTTCGCGTAACCTTTCCCAGTAATTTAGTTCTTCGCACCCCTTGATCTTGGCTGTGAAGCTTCTCTGAATCCCTTCTAGCTGTCTAATGTCTTCTTTTTTATATGGGTATGTTAGAACCGAGCAGTATTCCAATTTGGGTATGATCAGTGTTTTCAGTTGAGGAATCATTACATTCCTATCTCTTCGTTTAAAGGTTCTCAATATCTGACCCGTTATTTTCTTTGCTCTGTTTACTGCTATCTTATTTTGTTTCAAATTTCGCAGCATCAGTCATTACAATCCCTAAATCTTTTGCTTCAGAATTTCTCTGAATTTCCTGTCCATTTGGGGTATAATATTCCATAGATTTTAGGTCTTCTCTTTTTCTGTACCGTAACAGCTGAGATTTCTTAGTGTTAAACTTCATATTGTCTTCCGTCCACTTGTAGATTCTGTTCATGTCTGTTTGTAGAGATCCTATATCTTCTGGGTTTCTTATTTTTCTATTGATCTTTGTGTTATCTGCAAAGGATGTTACTGTGCTGTCTCTGGTAACGTCCTCATCTATGTTAGTTAGCATGATTATGAAGAGTAGTGGAGCTACTACTGTTCCTTGTGGTACTGAGCTGAGGACCTCTGATTCTGATGAAGATACTTCTTGTACTGTAATGACTTCCCGCCGCTTACTAAGGAAATTATATGTCCATTTCCCTACTTTTCCTGTTATTCCCATATACTTCAATTTATGTATTATGATTCTATGGTCACACTTGTCGAACGCTTTGGCAAAGTCTGTGTATAGTACATCATAGTTTTCATTACTTTCAAGTGCATCAATAATGTTGTTGTAGTGTTCCATTAGTTGTGATAGGCATGCTCTGCCTGACTGAAACCCATGTTGGTTATCACTGAATATTTTCTGAGTTTCCAAAAAGTCATAGATTTTCTGTCTAACTATTCTTTCAAAATTTTAGTGAGATGAGATGTAAGCGACATTGGCCTATAGTTTTTGGCCTCGGATCGATCTCCTTTATATAGTGGGACTATGTTCGAGCTCTTCAGGATGCCCGGTATTTCTCCCATGTCTAGTGATCGTCTCCATATCCAATATAGGGGCTCAGCGACTGTATTCTTGCAGTTTTTGATCAGTGTGGCATTCCATTTATCCAGTCCTGCCGCTGTGTGTTTTTAGTTTCCCTACACCTTGTGTAATATCATCCGTCGTAAAGTCGAAGTCCGTTATACTTTCCCCTTGTAGTTCTTCAAAGGACGCGTTTCTATCGCATATCAGTTTGTCAGTTTTTGGGATACTGAAAGATGATTCGTACTGAGCTCTTAATATTTCAGATACTTCTGTTAGATCATCAGATAAAGCACTGTTCTCATTTTTCAGAGGTCCGATAGTCGCATGGTTTCTCGACCTTCTTTTTTCAAAATTATAGAAGTACTTTGAGTTAACCTTTATCGCTTCTATAGCGTCGTCGTTGTCTTTTTCTGTATGCTTCTCAATTAGTTCGTGTATGACGTCATCGATACTCTGCAGTTTATCATTTAATATTTTTCTGATGTTATCATCTTTACAATTACTTAATTTTGCAGTCACTCTTTTTCTCTTTCGGAACAGTGACCTCTTTTGTCTCTCGAACCTGCTTCTCTTTCCTCTATGTTGTATTTTTTGGACATGTCTTTCCACAATTTCTAACGTCTTCTCCTCTAAAGTCATATATATATATAGTGTGTGTGTGTGTGTATATACACACATGAGAAAGCTGAATTAAATTAACTGTAATTAAAATTACCCTAATTAAACTAATTAAATCTAGCGACCTAATCCAAAACGTAGAAGTGTTCTGCTCGACTTCAAATTAAGAAGAACTCATAATCTGACCAATTTGAGTGACGGCGTACTTACCAAATGCAGGAGCTCTGACCATCGGTGTGTGGTTAGTTTTCCAACCAATTACCTATTATGGACTCTTGCTGTATATACTGTATTTTGAAATGTTCGGTATTTCGCAATTTCTTAACATCCCCCCCCCCCCCCCCTAAAAATTTACTGATGAGTAATTTTGTCTTTAATTAAAAAAATTTGTAATTATTCATATTCAGGTGGAGTTTTTTTATTTTAGATTTTTCCCATGAACTTCTTAACACGAATGTGTATATTTTTAATTATAATTTATCTAAATATTTAGTTAATTTTCTGTCACTTCAGATACACTTTTCTTTTGCAAGAAAATTATTTCGTGTATTTTGTCTGTCATGGATATGAAGTTGCCTTTTCACAAATGGTGTTTCAATTCACTCGCACTTATTCACAAACATATCTTTCAGTGATACCTTTGTCATTTACGAGTATCTTATAAATAATTCCCCTCCAGTTCTTGTTAGAGGTGGTGTACTGGTGCCACCGAAAAACTGATACAGTGAGAAACAAAACCTATATGGAATCCTTCATGCACGCGCACCAATGGGTTGGCTAATGGAGTATCCCCTTTCTCTTTAATTAATACACTATAAACACGCATTTATGACTATGTATAAATCTGTCTGTATGAATGGCAGTAGTTTCCAAACTACTTAAGGCTCAGGATCCCTTTGTTATATTGTATGAAATTTGATGGACCAAATCGTCTTGCATGAAAGCTATACCTAAAGGTAAACACTGTCAAATAATTATCATGCAACATTTTAGAATAGGCTGAGAAATTTGTATGTACTCTTTTGAATCAATACTGTATTTTTCGTCTCGGGTTAGACTTCAATCCAGCGGAGGTATTTTGGAAAACCCCAGGGATCGAAGACAAACAATCAATAAAGTTTCTTACCGAGGTTTTAAAATGGTTGTAAGTTCAAAGCAAAGACTAGGAAGCGGACTGGTGGACGAGACCCGAAGACACAAAACGGCTCCAAAGCCAGATCAACTCGTTTGCCCACCTGAAACACTAGATTGGCGTCTCTGACCGGTTTCCATTTCTGCACCTTTACACGGGGACACCTCATAGCTTACAGTGGACCCAACTTTGGAAACCTCTGACACATAAGCTAAAGCCAACGTACGCAACACAGTCATACATAGTACATACAAATACCCAGTTTTCAAATTCAGCTTCAAAATGGTTGCTATAGTAACAGTACAGACAACTAGCGAGTCGTTGTACTCCGAATGGTCACACATCCGCTTCTTCGCATTAACCCCCTCTATATATAACTTCCGAATCATCGTACATCACCTCTGCATCATCGCATCATTGCACTCGCATTTTCCCACCTTTTTAAGATTTTGGATGCTCATCGCACGTCTGGATGATCGCACAGCTCGGCGTCCCGTGCGATGCCTGACTCTCCATCTTCAGCTTTTCTCTGGGTCCCAGATGTTAGTCCTTTGTTAGCTATTATAATGGACCTCCTCATCGCACTTTTCGCTTCGTCGTACACCTCGATCACCCCATTAGTGCGATGATTCCGAGTTGTCTGTATATATTAATTTACAACTTAAAATCATGAAATAGTTTTATATTTACCTAGATTAAAATCAGATATGAACTCGGATAAGACAAAACTTTTATTTAATTTGTTTTGAAGCTTCCACAAAGAATTGGGATGTATTCATTAATTCATTATATTACATATTTACCCAACTTTAGTTTGTTTCACAAAAATATGTTTAGAATTATTTTTATATTTTATAAGCAGAGCCTTCAGCTCACTGCCCTACGGGCACTGCTTGTGCTTCGCAAACTCGCCTACGGCGATGGCACCTTCAATACCTGGGTTACCCCTTTGGGGGGAGTTCATTCTCCCTCTCCCCCCAAACCCCCTCACCCCCTTTTATGCAACTTGGGGGCTAACTCCCTCCCCCATTCCCCCCACCTTTCCCCATTACCCCCCAGGGGGAAGGGGGCTGGCACCTTGCAACAATTGATCAACATTGCAATTGCATATATGTATTTTCTGGACAATGTGCAACTTTTTTTTATTTTTTATTTTTTTCACTTTTTAATTTTTTAATTTTTTTTTCCACTTTTTCATGTATTTTTTTTATTGGTATAGGATTATGATTTCAGGTATACGCTACGCTTTCATTTTAATCTTTTTAATAATTTACTTTAATGAAAGGACGATCAGTTTATCACTGTAGTTTTTCTTAATTAATATATAGCTACTGAAGGAAAAAATCGGTGGATTTCGAAACTTCAGGCATTGTAAATAAAGAATAAATGCTTCATGTCTCTCGTGTTCCTCTTCAAAATAGATACAATTTTTTCTCGCCAAAATATTCATTAATAATAATAATAATAATAATAACTATAAAGTTACCTTGCTTGATGACTTGATAAATACAGCGAAGCTGCTTCTCTATTGAGCAGGTAACTTAGGAAAGTTGCATCTTCACGTCGACAAGTGTATTCCTCTCAAGGGACAGATAAGCGCACCCTCTCCGTCCGAAATGATGAACAAAGACTGTTGTTACAATGATCCGTTTATAGAGGGGTTTAGAGAGGGTATCTCCTTCCCTTTGAAGGAATGCACCTCGAAAGGTAGAAATTAACTTCCCTCAGGTTTTAAACTGCAGTGGAGCAACATCTTGACAAGATTATTATTTGTAACGCGGTGCAGAAAAATATTCAATGCGTAGATTAATTGCCTTTACATGACAAGTTACGGGAATTTTGACGAACCTATAGACTCAGTAGGCCTAATTCAGTTCAATAAATCTTCTCTATAACTTTCTGTAAATCTACGTTTTGGGCAGAGTTTCTTCGGGAAATACAGTTATGTATTAAGGGTAAATAACCTACCCCCACCCCACACCCCTGAAAAAAGCTATGAATGTCGATTTCATCTTAATAACCTGATGCTATGATGATAAACACGGAGGAAATTTACTTATCAGTGTACGAACTGAATTACATACTAAGTTACAGAGCTGCGTGTTCCAATTTTTTAACTAGAAGATTGTGGACGATGGTGAGCATTTACCAACAAATGGTTGAAGAAGTGCAGTTTGCTTCGTTGCAGCTCTTTTTTGGAGGAGCTGCACCATTGAATCTGTCCTGGAAGTCTGCACGAATACTTTCAATGGTTTTGCCACTACATGGTCGCTCATGGACCCAGGTACTCGCCACTATGCATTGTTCAATCGTATAGTTGCTGCTATCACATTTCAAACGGGTCTGAAAGAAAAACGAAAATCAGTTAGCATTTTACTAGGGTGACAAGACAGTGGACACTCTGTACATTGAGATCTTTTGAGTCACTAGAGGATAACAGCAAGATCCAGTTCATTACGAAACTTTTTCTTTTTTGAGGTATTAACGAGATAAAGTACAACCACTTCTCAAAAAATAAAAAAATAAATTAAATTGGAATTTTGAATAAACAGATGCTTGTGAAAACGGTCGAATTATGTACCTACTAGGAATAAATCTAAAATTAAACAGTACACTCTTATCAATAAATATATATATTAAAATTCTGCGCGTAAATTGTTTGTATTTACAAAAAAAAAAAGTTGCATTTCTTAAGTCCTTCGTTTTAGTTGTAAAATTGCTCGTCCATTATGTAGTAATTGCAAAAGTATAAAACTTCTGAAGTTTAGATCCAGGATTGGCATTTTGCTCACTTTACTAATTCATGTTTTACAGGACGGTTTGTGCTGATACCATTCATAGGAAAGACTGACGTTTCAATTCCCCCTCCTTCCCCTACCGCCCTCCCCAAATTAAAAAACCCAGCTTTGAATAAACAAGAACACCCCAGGAAACCATAAAGTGCAAGGTCAATATATTTCAAGGTCATGAGAATACTAATAAAATAAAGAAAATTGACCAAGTTTTAAATCAGTTCATTTTCGTGGTAGAGATTTGCCCTCAAAACTTCCTGTATTCATAAATTACGCAGGTAATGATGCAATGCAGGTTACCCACAAATCGCAAGGTTGATGAATTCACCTGATAGTTATTGTCAAAGTGGATGCAGTTAGGTGGTGTAAATTAAAATCCAATTTACAATCCAAGGGAAACCAAAGTTGAAGTATTTTCAAGGAGACTTATTTAAATTCGAAATTCTGCTTGTAGTTTGTCACAACTGACTCAGAGCATAAGATTTAGTCATTCTGGTTTAGCATGCTAAAGTGGAACTAGATACTAGTATAGTATTCAACTAATAAGGGTAAATCTTAAACTAAGTATCTTTTCATGGCTAAAATAAAATAAAAAAATTGTTCTTCACTGATTTTATATATAGAATCTTAAATGCCCAAGTTCGTCGAACATTTATGTAAATTTTCGTCTGTAACCATTTTTTACCCACTAGTTCAAACAGGTGGTATATTTTATTTTCAAATTTTTAATCACTTTCGCTTGTGTTAAAGTAGGGGGGGGGGGTTCTATTTAAGAAAGTTTAGAGAAAGCATTTTTTTTTTAATGTATACAATGATTATTTTTTTGAGCTTCACCCGCTTTAGGATTTTAATTAAAAAAATTAAAGTCAAATAAGTCGTTCTTTATACTTCCTCAGATTTTACACGCCCATTTTATTTGGTTTAGGTTAGGTTAACCTGGGTTAACCTAAACAGCATAACTTAGCCTAAATAAAGTAGGTCGTACAAGAAAATCCGACTTATTTACAAAGTTCGACCTAATTGGTAAATAAGTTGACTTACTATTGGCGCTACTTGGGTATTATTTAGAGAATAATAGACATGTATATTAATAATAACGTAGAAAGGCAGTTCTGCATTAAAAACTTAAACTATTAATTTAAACAAAGCATTTGTTCGGATTTTAAATTAAGAAATTCTGTATTCAGAAGTATCGAACCAAATTTCGTTAAAACTGAACTAAATAAATTGTTACTTCCAAATAAATTTGGTTTAGATTAAACACATCTATTTATTTGGAATTAATTATATTTGAATTTCCCACATGAATTCAAGCCCAATTCCATGTAAACATCCTCTCATGGGGTGTATTTTTGGGCTTTTTTTTCTAAATATTATTTACACAGAAAAATATTTCGGGTTGTTTGAGTGCTCTTGTTTACACTAATCTCCATCTAAATTTCTAGGCTGAATCTATACCTATAGATACCAGTATGACTTCCCTGAATTTAATTTGCTGATATATTACGTCTTTTGTTCAGAATTATAAACAGGTCTCAACATTCATATCATGCGAATCCAGTGCCCAAGTTCGTAATTGCTGTACATTTTAACACCTTAAGGCAGTGGTTCTTAAACTTTTTGACCCCACTTTTCCTGATCTCAACTAATCTCATTACCCCACACAAACTTGCAATGTCAAAGTTGTAAAGAAAGTGGAAAAAGTAATTACTGAAAATAACTGAAATTACCTTTAATGTGATGAGTGCAACTGTTTTTTAGCTACAAGTTGTATTTTTACCATATTAAGAATTGTTCCATTACCCCCGGAAATACCCAAATTACTCCCAGTTTCAGAACCTCTGCCTTAAGGAGTATCACAAAATTACTGGTTTTGTGGGGATGATTTTGAAGTTTTGACATTTGATATCAGTTTAGCAGTTTTTGATAAGTTAAACTGGGACGATGGCCCTGAAACTTACGCGATTTAAATCCGTGTTAAAATCTTGGAGCAATTGTCATACAACGAACTGAAGTAGCTCTCTGCAGTATTCGAAGAGGCTGAAACCGAAATTCAGGAGAGACGTTGGTCAGAGCGTTCAAAGAGGCTTTGCAAACCATCGACATTGACAAAGAGTCGTTTGTTATAAACTGTTGTTATATACAGTGGCGCTCATAAGTATTTGTGCTCGTATTCGTAAGTATTCAGTTATATTCGAACTTATCTTTTTTACCATACATAAGATAGTTATGGAAAGTTTACTGTTCGTTTAAAAAAACGTAATAGTTAAAAAAATTAGTTTAACTCCAACCAGGGTGGAAAAAAACATGGTTATTTAAAAAAAAAAAAAATTGTTAAAAAAATGGTTTATTTGGTTTTAATGGTTTTTTTGGTTCGTTAGTGTTTGATTATAATAAAATGATTTTATCTTTCATATTATTTTATTTAAGCATTATACTAACTTTTACAAGAAAGAAACTATGTTACTTACCAAATATGAAAGGAATCAAATTAGCAATTTTTGAGTACTGACTGGCTAAGACAAACTAACAAAAGTGTGTTCAAGAGTAAAAAAAAAGTATAGTTCACAAATTGAAGAAAAAGTCTATAAATCCTAAATTAAAATAAAATGGCAAAATGAAAACCTGAACAGCACATCTACACTCCATGTGTAGTCCACATACCAAATATAAAAGAAATTGAAACAATAGTTTTTGAGTAATCGCATGGACAAGAGAAAAGGCTACTACTGATTGATCCTACTATGATAATCAATGCATGTAATGTTGTAGTGTAATTGATACTTTAATAGTGGTTGGGACATAATCTTTATTGTGAGGATTTCCATTGAAAAATAGTAAAATACCTTAGCTGAAAGTACAAACATTTTTTTTTATGATGTTGATTGTTGACAGTGTGACAGACATAATTAAAAAATAAGCACAATATTAGGTTTCATGTATGAAATTGTTGTATGAAATACATAAAAAAAAAAATTTTTTTCCCCATCAGAAAACAAAAAAAAAAACCCTTAGTTTAAACCAATCCACCCTATCCTGACTCCAACGTATAGTGTAAAACATCAACAAATTTTAGGAAAATAAAAAAGTTAAAATGCAAAAGTTTTCGTACGTTTACTTAAAAGATTATTTAATACTTTGTCCACCTTAGGCTTAAAAAATTATTAAAAAATTATCAGTAGTTGGCTGTTTATTGATTAGAGACTGTTGGCAATTCTGAATGCTAGAATTTTCTCTCTGAATCTTCATGGAAGACGGATGACTACAATATTGCATTCGAGGAAAAAAACATCTTTCCTACGGTTAAGCATAGGTGGTGGTGGTGGTAGTTTGCTTCTTTGAGGATACTTTATCGCTTCTGGGCCAGGAAAGCTTGTTGTCATCAATGGAATCTTGAATTCGAAGAAATATCACGAAATTTTAGAAGAAAATTGCGGGAGTTGCGAATGGGTCGCAATTAGTTACTGCAACAAGATAATGACCCAAAATATAAAAGTAAGAACACCATGAAATGCCTTCATGAAATGTTTCTCGAGTGGCACAGTCAAAGCCCAGATCTCACTTTAATCGAAAATTTATGGTTTAATTTGAAAAAAAAAAAAAAATGTCCGCAAGAGAAACCCTTCGAATCTGAATGAATTGCAACAATTTTCTTTAGAAGAATGGACTAAAATTTCTACTGAAAGATGTCGAAACCTTGTAGAAAAAATACCCAAAACGAATCACTTCAGCCATTCAAACAAAAGATGTACACACAAATTATTAAATAATTTTGCAAATAAACGTGCGAAAACTTTGGCATTTTAACTTTTTTATTTTCCTAAAATTCTTTGATGTTTTACATTATATGTTGAAGTTAAACTAATTTTTTTATTTGTTACATTTTTTTCAAACAAACTAAACTTTTCATAAGTATCCTATGCATGATAAAAATAAGGACGAATATAACCGAAATATTTCTTAGTACGAATACTTACGAGCGCCACTGTAGCTGAGATGCATACTTTGGTGCCTGGTACAGTTTTATTCTTCTATAATATAGAATTTATAGATTTAGTTTGTAAGAAGTTGATTCAGGGGTACGTCTTGGCCAATGTCGTAACACAGTTTCTCCGACAATCAGGGGCGTTAAGCGACATTGGGTTTGGGTAGTAGTTGAATGGAGAACCGTCTTCTGCTTCCAGATGATGTAGCGACCCGTGGATCCCACGTGTGTATATATGTATGTATATGTATCAAAGAATCCATGCTCTTTAATTGCTATCATTTGATTTGTGCTGTAGTTTCAAGGTATGCTTATGATGGGAAAAAGGTTCATCATCCGTTGATGAAAAGATCATCATCAGTCTTTCAAAAGATGACTTGTTTTACCTTTATATTCAGGCTCTGTGTTTCGAAAGATAAATTCATTCCTAGAATATCGTTGCAATTTCGTGATTCCTTAAACCTTCTCAGATGTTCCACATTATCTGAAGAGTTGATAAGTTATTGTTATTCATAAAGTAATTTACGAAGGGACAGTAAAAGAATTAACTTAAGTCTATCATAATTATATGCATTGGAAACGTATAAAAATCATTAACATTATATGTTGTCAGTAAATGGGGAAGGGGAGAAAGAGAGAGATTGCGAGGACAAGAGGAAGCCTCAAAGATTTACTCTCACTCACCGTCATTCCCATTCAATTTCACGCCCAAGAATGGGAAAGTAAGAATCTCAAACAAGACCTTTTTGAAATCGGTCTATTCCCAATTCATGTCATTCTCTTCAACGGCCTTTCCCACTTTGATCCGGGTTAGGTTACGATTGGTTAGGATATGATAAGTTAGGTTCTGATTGGTTAGGCTAATGTTAGGTTAGGTTCTGATTGGTTAAAATAAGTTAGGTTAGGAAATATTAAACATTCCCACTCAACGCCGTTTCAGCGACAAAAACACTGTTTCCCAAATCAAGACACGCTTTTCTCAAATGTGGACTTTTTCACTTTTGTACATTCACACTTGTGGACCGCGAATGCAAATGGGAATAACATTGAGTGAACAGTAATCGCCTTAAAGACCTTTCAGTCCACACGGGGAGGTTCCTGTTATTAAACTGGTTCATTTTTAACCTCGTCTAGCCGTAGTAGAAAAATGGATAGCAAAGCATAAAGCTATTTTCTCGTTCAATTCTGTTATATCTTATTTCCCTATGAGAACGGACTTTTGTTACACCCTGTATAAGCTAGTTCTACAATTACGCCATGCACACAGAGAGATCGTACACTATAGAGCATAACTGTTTAAACTAACCAATAATATATTTGTGCCGATCGCGCATCAACTACTCGGTATCGTCACAAAAACCTCGAACATATCGTTTTGATTTTATGCAAAATAGTTACAGCTCTATTTACCGAGGTATCGATCCAACAAAGACCCCATGACCCACTTCAGGCTAGCCCCAAAAGGATTAAGAGCGAGGTAAAAGTTAAACTCCCCATATCCACACCCATGTACGCGCAAAACCGCCACGTCGGCAAAGTGATGAAATGCTTCTGCAGGAAAGGGGTGCAAACGGGAATTAAGCGCAGAAATCAGGTTTTCCACACCATGCCTTCACCCGTCACGTGCATCTAGCCACCCAAGATAATGAAGAGAAAAAAGAAATCGTAGCGGCATAAACGCAACTCCACCTCGCCTAATCCATGCCATGCATTTAGTTTTTTATGTTCATTATGAAATTGTGTTTTTCGACATAATATTTTTTTACTCTCTTCTTAGACATATTAACAAAGTAGGCAAGTGTGTGAGCGTGTTTCCCGTAACTGGATGTCTGTCATGTGTATGTGTCTGTCAACTTTTTGAATATCGCCGTTTCAACTTGGGTCTCTCGCCGTGAAAGGTAATTATGCAGCAAGTGATATATTGAGTCGTTCATACTTCTCGATATTGTGCCACACTTAGAAGTGTTTATGCGGCGAATGATAAAAAAAAAATGAGTTGCTCGATGGTTGATCATGCTATGTAGGACACAATCAACGAGAGAGAGAATTAAATCGATTCTTTATAAAATTACCGGGAATTCTTTTTTTTTTCATGTATAGGCAAATACTTTGAATGGAGATTTCCCTATATGGCATTTTATTTTACTTAATTTTTATATCGTTCGTAAATACATTCGTTCCGGTCTTATCACTTTTTTTTCTATTTTATTTTTCTATTTATCCTATTTACTCTATTGATCAAATATAAAAAAAAAAGGATCTAAAAGAAGTTATTTTGTTTCTATTTTTAGAGAAAATCCTTTATATACAGTTTTCTCTGCGTCTCTCTTTTTTTTTCGTTCTCTTTTTTTTTTTTTTTTTTTTCGTTCTCTTGTTTCGTTTTTATGCAGTTTTTTTTTCTTTACATTCTGTACACTTTTAAAGGAATAGAGATAAGCCTCAAAGCGCTTTTAGAGATGATTCTTTTGATTTCAATTTATAGCTTTTGAAACTCTTTAACCTGGAAAGATTTTTTGAGGAAAAAAGAAAGGAGGAGAGAGAAAGAGAGAGAGTGTATGTGTGTGTGTGCACGTGTGCACGCGCACGCGCTGGTGTGTATGTATAATTATTGTATACTGTGTACGCACGTTTCCCTCGCATTAACTCTATGGAATTTACTACCCACGTTTCATTACTATACTGTCTTTTGAAATGCGTGGTTTCAATAGTGGTTTTTTTTTAGATTCCTGTTAATAAGCTACTTCACTTCTTGCTGAGCTGAATTTCTAATGTATTTAAATGAATGTTTATCATTTTAAAACACTACGTCACTATAGTGAATCTTTAAAAAGATACATGTCATACTTAAACGTACGCGATTAAAAATGCCGCCCACTGTAAGTGCGGGTCATGTACGTGTGGGTATGGGTATGTGAATGTAAGGGAGATCACTGATGAGCAGATGTGGTGCAAGTTTTAAAGGGTGTAAAGTTTGATGTTCTGGAGTTGTGTGAAACGAAGACGAATGGATGTGGAGTGTGTGATTTGGAGGTGTTAAGTGTGTGAGCGAGAGGGTGAGAGGAAAAAAAGGTGTGAGCCTGTTCAGGAATTATGTATGGTATGAAGCGATGAGAGACTTCTCGTGTGTCAGTTCCGGCATTGTGTGTGAAATTATCTGGATGATGCACGAGAAGTGGCTGCAAGTCAGTTGGAATGGGGGAGGTTTGTTAGATGTATGTACCAGTG
This sequence comes from Bathynomus jamesi, assembly GCA_023014485.1. Classification (NCBI taxonomy): domain Eukaryota; kingdom Metazoa; phylum Arthropoda; class Malacostraca; order Isopoda; family Cirolanidae; genus Bathynomus; species Bathynomus jamesi. The sequence goes on from JAJOZX010001181.1 coordinate 457,202, forward strand.
ATGAAAGACTTGATACCGGTTCGAGACCTTTTTTTCCTGGTCTCGGTCTCTACTGCATCACTGCTGAGTATGCTGATGTTCGTCAAGTGCAACGAACACTTATCTTATTTTAAGTAGGAAGTTAACTGCTGAAAAATGTTGCAAACTATCAATTTGTGAATAAATTATGAGTAAATTTTTTAATTATCATTTGATAACCTCTTTAGACTCGTTATTTCTGACTGTGAAATACAGAGCTTAGGAATTAGGCATTACGCAAACATTGCATATGGTCTCGGTTTTGGTCTCGAGAGCTTTTTTCTGGTCTCGGTTTCGGTCTCGAGACCTTTTTTTTTGGTCTCGGTTTCGGTCTCGAGACCTTTTGTGTGGTCTCAGTCTCGGTTTCGGCCATGGTGGTCTCGACTACATCACTGGTGTGTACGTTTGGAACTGCCCTTTTTATTTTTGACAAGGAGTGGAGGCAACCCCACGCATGGGGTGGAATTTTATGTGGGTGTCCACTAATATTGTTTAATATTGTAATACATGTTTTAACTATTAATAATACTTATTTATTTATTTATTTATTTATTATTATTAATTAATAACAACTAGCTGCTTATTTTTAATAAGAGCCCAGTAAAGCCTAAAGCTTAAGGGCCAGATTAAATTAAATAAATAGTCGAGCTTTAAAATTATTCATGTAATTGTAAATTGAAAAAATGTATGCATTTTTTTATTATTAATAAAGGTTATTCTATTCTATTCTATTCTAATAATAATAATAATTAATAATATGGTCTATTAAGTAATTTATGTTTTACATTTTTATGAACCTATAACCATCTCGTCGACAAAGCCAAAACATTGACACTCTAAAAACTAACAACCTAACCTCACCTAATCTAACCCCAACTTAATATAACATAATAACTTGTCGATAGAATATCAAGTCGATCAGATGTCGTAAAGTCGCATTTTTATTGTTTATTGCAATTGTAAATTCACATTTTTTACTGAAGTTTTAGGTTTTTTACTTGATTTAAATTTTTACTGTGTATTTTTGTGTCGGACATTTTACTTAAGAGTAAATCCTGCTTATTAATTATTGTACAGTATTTGTGGGCTGAATGGAAGTCGAGACGAAACGTCTGTTAGGTTTTAGATTGCTGTCGTCATCGGTTTAAACTATGACTACGAGTATAAAAACTTATCTAGATTTTCCATTTTGTATAAAAGACAAAGCAATGCATAATTACCACGCGCCTCGGTGGTGTGGTTAGCGTCGCTGACTACGAATCCATCGACTCCGGGATCGAGATCCCGTGACGGCACGCGGCGCGCAGCAAAACCCAGCTGTTCATCCTCGCACGCAACAAAAAAAAAGATTGGTTGGTGAATAAATAGGTACCTTGGGTAGCCTAGTGGTTAAGACGCTGGGCTGCTGGTTGGTCATGGTTGAGATTCCACGTTAAACTGTAGGTCTAAGGTGGAGTGACAAGCTTGACCTTCATCAGGATGAACAATTCGGGCAGAAGCGAAACCAATGTTAACCAAGGTTACTATGGAAATTTATTTATTTTTTGGCAACTTAAGCTTTTTCATATCAGCTAGATTGTAGGACCTTTTTTTCCAGTATTGGTGGTCAGAAGTAAAGTGCTATATCAACTCCTTAAAATATATCATTTTAATTTTACATCTGATAAAAGTATTATTACAGTTGAACTTGTGTTCAAATGTTTACATAAATCGAAGCTGATCTTTTTTTCCGTTGAGGGGAAGTTTTTTCCGCATCCTGACTTAGTCTTTGAGTGCATGTTTTTGCTGTTGAAGTTTATCTTAGCTTTTTGAACTTCGTGCGAGCCACTTTTTTTAAAACTTCAATTTCGGCTTTCAGTCTGTATGTGTAAATTTGAATTTTGTAATCATTTATAAGGTTGACTTTTGACTGACTTTGATTTTGTTGATTTTTTGTTTTGAATAACCTTTTCGACTTACGATTGAAGTAAATTTAAATTAAAAACTTAAAGGGCAAGATTACAGTGAAATTCAAAATTAGAATCTGACTTGCTCATCGTTCAGAGTCAATGGGAAAATTCACACTCGAGTCAAGGTTAGTGTTTAAAATTAAACGCTACTGTCAGAGCGAAACTTCAGTCTCACTACACACACACACACACACACACACACACACACTATATACATGTAATGTGCATGTGTGCACACACGTTGAAAGTACACTGATATCCTAAAGACCTAAGCAAGACTAGACACTTACGAGTAGAATCTGTTTATGCGAAATTAACAAAGGAAAGTAAGCGAAACATTTACTTTGACCTCTGCATTGTGTAGATGCAGAGGATCCATTGCCCGTTCTTTTTGTGCAAAACCCGTAGAGGTTATAACCACAAGTATAATTATTCAACCTAAGCTTTCTATTCATATATAACAGTCCGTCTAAGCCAGTGGTTCCCAAACTTTTTGAGTCATTACCCTATTTTCACATAGATACCTTCAAAATGACCCCCACCCTACCTGTACCCAACGTAAAGCTAGTTCCACGGTTGCCAAGTCGTTTATTTATGCCCTTTCTGTACTTTAGAAGTACTTGCAGAGTACCAAATTACCCCAGTGAAAATGCCAAATTACCCCAATGGGGTAATTTACCCATAGTTTGGGAAACGCTGGTCTAAGCGATAGAGAGAGGTTTAGAAAACGAGGTTTTTGGCTACCAGAAATTTTTATTTAATAAACTGTTTTACAAGAATTTTGGTTTTCCAAGCGTTCCTAGTTGGTTTTACAACAGTTTCTCAACTTAAAGGGTTCTTTTCTTTTGGTAGCAACTTAAAAATACCTATTATAGAAAAATGTTACTAGTGAAAAATTACTTACTGAAGCAAAGGAACTGTCTGGAAGTATAATTACCTTTGGTTATGAATTCAGCAGATAGAGAGATTTAAGACTAATGGAAAGATTTACCTGTGGGAATTTATAACCTTTTTCCCGTCCCGTCAAAGGAGGATTGTATTTTTGGGATAAAATTAAATGGTACTTTCCGTTATACCCCGCAATTTTAATAAGCCCCTAATGTCAATCGCCCTTGACGATTGGTTAGGTTTAGTCGTGATATTTTCGTTGTTTTGTGTATATATACATAGGGTGTCCAGATTTGTGCTTGGAAAAACTGGAACAGTGGCGGATCAGTGGAATCACAGTTTAGCGTCGTATTTTTTTTTTTAAATAAACGAACCAACCAAAAATAAACGGCACTCCAACACTTTCAAATTATTTGTTTATTTTAATTAGGTTAATTGAATGCCCGGTTAGGTCAAATGTACGCCCTTGACGATTGGTTAGGTTAAGTCGTGATATTTCGGTTAAAACTAACGAAAATATCATTATATCGTGATATTTTCGTTAAAACTAACGAAAATATCATATTTCAAGGGCGTACATTTGACATAATCGGTCATTCAATTAACCTAATTAACATAAACAAGTAATTTGAAAGTGTTGGAGTGCCGTTTATTTTTGGTTGGTTCGTTTATTTAAAAAAAAAAAGTTTATGACGCTAAACTGTGATTCTACCGCCTATAGGCTTATTTTAAAAACTCTCTTTAGCATAGTAAATGAATACTAAATATAATAATACACACCTTATACTTTCACATTCGCATAGTATATAATTAATAACTCTTAAAATATGGAAAACGGGACGTATGGGAATTATTTCCCACAGTATTAATATTTAAATTTATATGGTGTAAATGTAGATACTGTATGTACTATTTCTAATCCAAGAGAACGCTCCTTTGAGGAATGACACGCAATCGTTGTAGGCTCCGCCCATCGTGCGCCATCTTGAATCTGGGAGTTCATAGTTGTCAAAAAAATCATGGTCACTTGTTCATCAGTTTTGCTGCCGTAAGGTTGTGTTCTGTTTAGATTGCGATTCATTCTCTTTGAAATCTTATTGTGTTAGTTTAAATCTCTCTATTGAAAATTGTTGTTAATAATTTTGTTTAGGCTATTATTGCCACTATTCATTAGTAATTTAATTTTAAGTTGTTTGTCCTATTTCAGATCCAGGAGCCATTCTGCTCCTTGTGTATATATTGTAAATATTTAATTTGGGCTATGAACATAATTATTTATATAACGTAATTTATCTTAGCTATTACCGTGGGATTAAACTGACTTACGTATTAAGTTACGTAACCCCCCTCTTCTCTGTTCTGTGGATTTGAAGAGTCCTGGAACTAATAATTTAAATTCCTCTTATCCTCAGAGTGGATTTAAGAGAACATGGCCAAGGAGTTGTTAATTCGCTGGGCATTACTTACTCGAACGGAGTCATTCAGACTCAGTCGAGTTTAACTTGGGTATTGCTCGAGTCGAGGAGGTGATTGGCGTCAAGAACTTCGTTACTCGAAGTGCCATCACCCTTCGATTCTGTGGCTGTTCATCCGAGGTTTTGCTCAGTGAATTCCACCCAGACCATAAGTCTCTCATTTTGTGTGGGACCTCCAAACTGCTTCGAACCGCAGTTGAGGTTAGATCGCGTCTCGATTGAAGGCTGGTTAGTCCTGCCAATTGAGTAAATACACGAAAGGCCTGGGAATCATTTTTCTTTTTCCTTGTGAGTTTGCATCATTCATTCATTTCACGTGTTTGTGAAATTCGTCCCATATATATATATATATATATTATTATATATATATATTATATATATATATATATATACACCACACACACACACAGGGTGTCCATAAGTCCGGCATCATAGGAAAAAAATAAAAAAAGGTAAAACAAGCTTTTATTTACAGAACGTGCTCAATACGTCCACCATTGTTTTCAATACACAAATGCAGACGTGATACCCAGTCAGCAAGCACACGGTGAATGATGTCAGGAGTAATGTTACATGCCCCAATAATGCGCTGCCGCAAATGTTCAACATTCCTAATTTTCAATACACAAATGCAGACATGATACCCAGTCAGCAAGCACACGGTGAATGATGTCAGGAGTAATGGTGTTACATGCCCCAATAATGCGCTGCCGCAAATGTTCAACATTCCTAATTTTCTCTGCGTATACCAGCGCTTTCAAGTGGCCCCAGAGATAAAAATCTAGTGGCGTGAGATCCGGGCTTCTAGCTGGCCATTCTACAGGCCCTCGACGTCCTATCCAATGACAAGGGAATTGTTGGTACAGGTATTCCCTTACCTGGGAATACTTGGGAATTTCTCCTATGATGCCGGACTTATGGGACACACCACACACACACACACACACACACGATTGGTTAGGTTGTCGTAATATTTTCGTTAGTTTTAACGAAAATATCACGACTAAAACTTAACCAATCGTTAAGGGCGATTGACATTGGAGGATTTAGTCTAAAAATATATAAATAAACATTTTATTAATATAGTAAATGTCCATAATAAATTTCTAAAAATATATTAATGAGCATTGTATTTATATAGTAAAAACTTACCATTTGCGGGGGTATAAAGTACCAATTAAATGTCACACAATTGATGTGGATTTAATACATTTTGAATACAAGTATTCTGGTGCTAAGTAGACTATAGTATGCGGTCTACCTACGATTGGTTAAGTTGTCATGATATTTTCGTTAAAACTAACAAAAATATCATGACTAAACCTAACCACTCGTCAAGGGCGATTGACATTGGGATGTAAACAAGCAATTAGTAAACAAGATAAGAAGCTATAATTAAAAGGTCGGTCGCCGAATCGTGGGTAGACCGCATACTGTACTAGCACCAGTATTCTTCTGAAACGTAGACGGATTTGGTGATGTATCTTAGCAGTGTTGATTTGGTTGTTGGGGAATAAAGAACAAAAGCCAACGAGGTAAAAGGAATTGTGTAAAGCGCTGTCCTTGAAGGAACAAGTATAAAAGAAGAAAATTGGTATATTACTTGGTAAAATTAATGAGGTTTAATAATGTATATGTTAAGAGTTTAAATTGTTTAATGACGAATATGCTTCAACATCAGAGCTAAGACCTTTTATATAACCCTTATATACACTACACTCACTCTATATATGTAATTTAAGCAAAAAAATTTATTTGGGTTTTAACTAAATACATGATATTACTTCTAAATAAATGTGGTTTAGATTCAACATAAATAAGATTATATTTACTTGGAATTGGGCTTCACTTCATCTGGGAAATTTGAAAATAATTAATTCCAAGTATATATATATATATATATATATATAAACTGGAAAAATTATGGATTTTGTTTTTTGGAGAATTTCCTGGAATAAACTTGCATTCTGCCTTAAAACAACGAAATCCTGAAATTTATACTTTATATATATGTTCGTACTCAGTGTTTTTTTTTTATTGAATAAAATTCTCTACATATGGCAACACTGCATGGCATCTTTTTGAAAAACTCTATTTGCGTGGCTCGTCCTTTCTTCGTGACACCTCCGTGAAGATCATAGTGTGTGCCGTATTGTTTTTTTATGGTAATTTCTTATGATTTTTTGTGCTGTAAATGCTTAATATAAATATTTTCAAGTAGTTATTGTCTACTATTTTATTAAGTTTGGTATTTCTTGCAGTTACCAACTTTTTTTATAAATATTGGCAGATATGGGTACAAAGAGAGAGAATCCATCGTAAACTAGGGAAAACTTAAATTTTATTAAAAAATTCAGCTAAAAGAAACTTTATCTGAACCCAAACTGTTAGTGTAGTAAAGAAAAAACCTGAAAAATTGTCGTCTAGAAGAAAGGGTACTGCGGTAGAACAAAAACTACAAGAATGGACAGAAAAATCAGGAAAATGGCACTTGATAGAAGATCATCGTGTAGAAGGCTATCAACTGTTTTGTCAGATGAGGGTGTTACTGTGGACCATAGAACAATCAACAGTAGGTTTCTGGATGCTGGATTAAAGGCTTATCGTTCTCAAAAGAAACCACGACATCCTGAGCGTATGAAAAAGTCGCGTTACGCATGGGCTAAAGAACAGTGTGAATGGACTTCACAGGATTGGGAGAAAGTAAGACACATATACTCTACTTACAAAGTTGTATATAACATTTCTAAGCAATTTATAGTAAAACATAATGGAAATTAACCATTAATTTTTTAGTGATAATGCTTTATATACATACTCATTACTAACCAGTTGAGTCATGGTTCGCAAAATTTCTCCACAATTTGAATACGAGCCCGCTTGACATGTCACCATGTTATATATATATATAAAGGGTGTCAAGAAATGATTGCCCCCCCCCTCCCCCTGTACAGAAGAAACTGAAAGGAATAGAAAAAACAGACAAAACCGCGAAAGAGCGTTTAATTTTGAATAAAAAACACTTGTTTTAATATCGGGTGTTGCCACATTTGCAGCTCTGACGGCCATTAATCGACGGGGGTATGATCCCAGAAGTGTCTCAAAGAGATCGGTATCATGACTCATTTCTTCAAGGACTTCGTTGATCTTTGCAGTCATAATTTCTGTTGAATACCGATTCTGAATGGGTTGTTCCAGCATTAAGGACTCCACCCGATCCTTCATGATGGATCCGACATGTTCACAGATATTAAGATCGGGAGAATTGCCAGGCCATTCATTGTTTCCGAAAAAATCAATGTTATTGTCCTTAAGCAGTTGTTGAGTCGCAAGTGCTTTCATACAGGGGGCTTTGTCGTGAAGAAAGGTTGCCTGTTCAACATCCAAAACACACTCGGGGTCTTTCAAAAACGGAATTACATGTTGGGCTAAAATTACATTTCGAAATAAGGCCCATCCCAACTGGTTC